>OW240912.1:2016067-2027811 GCA_933207985.1 Pelobates cultripes
ATTACACACTGGTTGATCTCCTTATTACACACAGGTTGCTCTTCTTATTATACACTGGTTGCTCTCTTTATTACACACAGGTTGCTCTCCTTATTATACACTGGTTGCTCTCTTTATTACACACAGGTTGCTCTCCTTATTATACACTGGTTGCTCTCTTTATTACACACTAGTTGCTCTCCTTATTACACACAGGTTGCTCTCCTTATTATACACTAGTTGCTCTCTTTATTACACACAGGTTGCTCTCCTTATTATACAAAGGTTGCTCTCTTTATTACACACAGGTTGCTCTCCTTATTATACACAGGTTGCTCTCCTTATTATACACTGGTTGCTCTCTTTATTACACACTGGTTGCTCTCCTTATTACACACATGTTGCTCTCCTTATTACACACTGGTTGCTCTCTTTATTACACACAGGTTGCTCTCCTTATTATACACTGGTTGCTCTCTTTATTACAGACAAGTTGCTCTCCTTATTATACACAGGTTGCTCTCCTTATGATACACTGGTTGCTCTCATTAGTACACACTGGTTGCTCTCCTTATTACACACAGGTTTCTCTCCTTATTATACACTGGTTGCTCTCTTTATTACAGACAAGTTGCTTTCCTTATTATACACAGGTTGCTCTCCTTATTATACACTGGTTGCTCTCTTTATAACACACAGGTTGCTCTCCTTATTATACACAGGTTGCTCTCCTTATTACACACTAGTTGCTCTCCTTATTATACACAGGCTGCTCTCCTTATTACACACAGGTTGCTCTCCTTATTACACACTGGTTGCTCTCCTTATTATACACAGGTTGCTCTTATTATACACTGGTTGCTCTCTTTATTACACACTGGTTGATCTCCTTATTACACACAGGTTGCTCTTCTTATTATACACTGGTTGCTCTCTTTATTACACACTGGTTGCTCTCCTTATTATACACTGGTTGCTCTCTTTATTACACACTGGTTGATCTCCTTATTACACACAGGTTGCTCTTCTTATTATACACTGGTTGCTCTCTTTATTACACACAGGTTGCTCTCCTTATTATACACTGGTTGCTCTCTTTATAACACACTGGTTGCTCTTGTTTTAACACACAAGTTGGTCTGCCGCCTTCTCTCCCCATATCCTGGCTCAATGAGGTCTGAACTGGTACAGGCTGCTTCTAACAACAATCAAATGCTGGAGCTGGTCTGGGGAAAGTGTGAGAGGTGTCTGATAGACAGGGAATCACTGGGCGGGGACAGAGACAGCAAGAGAGAAAGACAGAGAGAGGGAGAGGGGTAGATAGAGACAGCAGGAGAGACAGACAGAGAGACAGGGAGAGAGATAGAGACCGAGGGAAAGACAGAGAGACAGGGAGTGAGAGGTGGAAAGAGAGAGAGAGAGAGACAGAGACCGTGGGAAAGACAGAGAGACAGGGAGTGAGAGGTGGAAAGAGAGAGAGAGACAGAGACCGTGGGAAAGACAGAGAGAGAGGGAGTGAGAGGTGGAAAGAGAGAGGGAGACAGAGACCGTGGGAAAGACAAAGAGAGAGGGAGTGAGAGGTGGAAAGAGAGAGAGGGAGAGAAAGAGACAGAGACTGAGGGAAAGACATCACTCTAATAGCGCTGCAGTCACAGCAGCGCAGTGCCATTATTATTATTATTATTATTTTATTATTTATATAGCGCCAACAAATTCCGTAGCGCTGTACAATTATCACTCTAATAGCGCTGCAATCACAGGAGCGCAACAGCATTGCATTATCACTCTAATAGCGCTGCAGTCACAGGAGCACAGTGGCATTGTATTATCACTCAAATAGCACTGTAGTCACAGGAGCGCAACGGCATTGTATTATCACTCTAACGGCGCTGCAGTCACAGGAGCGCAGTGGCATTGTATTATCACTCTAACAGCGCTGCAGTCACAGGAGCGCAGTGTCACTGTATCATCACTCTAATGGCGCTGCACATGAGCGCAGCAGCATTGTTAATCACTCTGATAGCGTTGCAGTCACAGGAGCGAAGTGGCATTGTATTATCACTCTAATAGCGCTGCACAGGAGCGCAGTATCCAACAAAACATAGGAACAACACGCACAGGCGTCTCTGTGTCTGGGAGATAATTGAGTTTTCTTTACCAGGCACTAGAGGTAGAATGAATAAAACATAAAACACTCCAAAACATACATAATATTAATATGAACCCCAACAAGTCTTATATGCCTGGAGAGCCTGGATCTGAGTGCCCAAAGTGTTCAAATAGCGCTCCTATCCCACGAATACAGCCGAATCGCCACCAGGAATATGTTTTGACCAACTGCAGACGTGGCGTTTGCCCAAAATAGTTCCAGAAGTGTGGCAAATGTGCCTATGCCATGAGCTCCTTGAGGAGCCTGCTGGCTAGCCTCTGTCCCGGTGCAGGCGGTCTGTATCGACGCGGTCACGTCTGATCAGTGTGATCGCGCTGATACTTCAGATACAAGTAAGTGCCTGATCGGCGCTGCCGCACATGAGCAGGGCGGTCACGCCGAAAAGGGAAAACTTCACTTACCTGGACGGGTCACGGCTGGTGTGGCGTTCTAAGGGACGCCAGCCGCTGCGGTCTCATTCTTAATGTTAAAGGGCGCATTGCCCACATTAGAGATGGCGCCGGCATGCATGTGACATCACATTATTGACGCGCACGCACGTTTTGGGGTCAAAGGCCATTCAATAACCAATCACAGAACTGAGAGAAATATTTAAACCCTGTTATGCCTTTTTTCGGTGTCCTGTCGTGGTTTGCACTTGTTGGTTGTCAGAGAGCGCGTTCTTGGTATAGTATTTCAGTTTTTTTGCTTTGGCTTATGTTTTTGACTTTCCCTACTTCTGGTATCCTGACCCTTGGCTAGTTATTCGTATTGTCTCATTCTGTATCCCCAACCTTGGCTTGCTATTTTTACCATTCTCTTTTACGTTAAGTCCGGCCATTCTAAGGTCCAGTATACGTTGTTTGTGTTAATATAGTTCTGCGTGTTGGGTCACACAGTAATCGTGACATTACGACAGGGGCATGGACCCTGTAGAATTGTGTCAACACATGTTGGTTTGCAAGAGGAGACTGGAGGAAAGTGATCACCGCATGGATCAATTTGCCCAGGCCTTCCAAACGCTTCTAGCCGTACGGCTCTTCTTCAGCCCGACGATCCACCGTCAGTTCCTACCCCTCCTGTTGTGAGTATTCCTATTGTGTATAAGGCTCCTTCAATATCCTTATCACCTCCTCCTCAATTTTGGAGGCGATGCTCAGGAGTGTCATAGTTTAATCAAATAAAATATCACTTTGAGGCGTCTCCTGGATCATTCCTTTCTGATACATCCAAAATAGGTTATCTAATGAACCAACTGACAGGTAAGGCCCTAACATGGGCCAATCATCTATGTGAGAGCAATAAATCTATAACTTATGACTATAAAGAATTCCTTGCTGAGTTTAAACTGACATTTGAGCCATTAGGTAAAGAAAAAAACGCTGCCAAAGCATTAATACGTATAAATCAAGTCTTCCAGACAAGCCAGATGGTCTGTTGCAGAATACGCCATTGAATTTCGTACCCTTGTGTGGCGGAACCAACCTCGCCACTATGCACTGGAGAAGCCTGGTTGCCAGCCTCTTGCCCTGTGACTATGGCCCCTGGGATGTATTGCCCTTTAAAGACATGATTTGGGCATAATGGATTTGTGTTGTGCTGCTGCTAGCCCTTTAAGAACCATCTGGGGACATACTGTGGAGTTACTGGGTGGCCACCATTTCCTGTATCAGAAGCACATGGTGAGAACAATGGATGGCGGCCATTTTAACTCACAGACACTGTTTGGACTTTTCAACACGGTGCCATCTCGCCAGTATTTGGTGCACAAAGACATCGTGCAGTAGTTTTAAACTATACAACAGGGGACACATACAGTAATTATTTTTCATATAGCTAGGATATACTTTTTATGGGGTTATTGCATGTTTTGGGGTCCCTGTGATGTGTTTTATGATACTGTATTTCTCTGCCTGTGATAATTATATTAACCATTGTGTTCAGCACTCATATCACAGGCAGAGGGGAGGATTTTGTGTACCCTCTATCAGTACAGGTGTATAGTCAGTGTGTACTCGCTATCAGTACAGGTGTATAGTCAGTGTGTGAAACAATAAAGTAGATAGGTGAGAGCAAGCACACAGGAAAGATATACTACTACTGTGGCGAAACCGACCTCGCCACTGGGCATTGGAGAAGCCTGGTTGCCAGCCTCCTGCCATGTGACTATGGCCCCTGGGATGTATTGCCCTTTAAAGACATGATTTGGGCATAATGGATTTGTGTTGTGCTGCTGCTGGCCCTTTAAGAACCATCTGGGGACATACTGTGGAGTTACTGGGTGGCACTGTATCAGAAGCACACAATGGATGGCGGCCATTTTAACTCACAGACACTGTTTGGACTTTTCAACACGGTGCCATCTCGCCAGTATTTGGTGCACAAAGACATAGTGCAGTGGTTTTGGACTATACAGCAAGGGGACACATTATACAGCAATTGTTTTTTATTTAGCCTGTATATGTTCTGCAGAATCTGCATTAAACTGTATTTTCCAAAGTACTGAACGGATCTGGGTGAATTTTGGATATGTGGTTCACCCAGATCCCCCAGTTCCAAGGATATACTTTATGGGGTTATTGCATGTTTTGGGGTCCCTGTGATGTGTTTTATGAATCTGTATTTCTCTGGCTGTGATAATTAGATTACCCATTGTGTTCAGTAATCATATCACAGCCAGAGGGGAGGATTTTGTGTGGGAGTGTCTGGGTGTATTGTATGGATTGATTGGTTGTTTTGTAACGCCCTGTGGGCTGTACTATGTTTGTGGATTGGGAATAAAAGAGACTGTATGTGACAGTACAGAGAGTTCCTGTTTTAACCCTCAAAGTGAAGTGTTGTCTCATTATTGGGGGAAGGATTCATTGTATGCTGTTCCAGTTTGACTGGTAGGAGAGTTAACCTATTCGTATGGTTCCTATTCAACTGTCTACAGCATTCATATGCTTGTGAGAATTTATTTGTTTCTCCGGTTCGGTGATTGTGGTGTCTGCCAGAGTGCTTGAAGTCCTCAGGAAGCGCTAGGAGCATCCTTCAACGGAGGTACCCAGTCGGGGTGCCAGGCGATCCGTTACATTGGTGGCAAGCGGTGGGATGGCGTCCTAGTGCGAGGTAAAGCAGCTCAGAGACACAGTTCGTGGATTTACAAATTGAGGGCAACGCTAGTACCCGTACAGCGACCCTATCTACAAGAGAACTAACTTCAGCAGAGCAAGCATGGCGTATGACTACACTCAGGAGGAGTCTGACAGAGAGGTTAATGAGGTGCTGTCTACCTTTGGACCCAACCCCCCAGAGAGAGCCGTGCAGCTCGCCAGGAAACTAGTAGGAGAATACCTGCAATCTCTAGTAGATTTGGCCAAAGGAAGCCCAAAGTCCCAGCGGCAGTGTGTGTCCCAGGGAGCAGAAGGTGCCGTCCTTCCTCCCCAGCGGCAGTGTGTGTACAGGGAGCTGAAGGTGTCGTCCTTCCTCCCCAGCGGCAGTGTGTATCCCAGGGAGCTGAAGGTGCCGTCCTTCCTCCCCAGCAGCAGTGTGTATCCCAGGGAGCTGAAGGTGTTTTATTCCTCCCCAGCGGCAGTGTGTCCCTGTGAGTGTTTTATGTGTTGTATTTCTCTGGCTGTGATAATTAGATTACCCATTGTGTTCAGTAATCATATCAGCCAGAGGGGAGGATTTTGTGTGGGAGTGTCTGGGTGTATTGTATGGATTGAGTTGTTTTGTAACGCCCTGTGGGCTGTACTATGTTTGTGGATTGGGAATAAAAGAGACTGTATGTGACAGTACAGGAGTTCCTGAGTCAGAAGGTGCCACTGCCTGGAGAATCCTCCTGCCAACTGACTATGGCCCCTTTAGAGACATGAGCATTTGTGGTGTGCTGCTGCTTAGCCTTTTAAGAACCATCCATCTTGGAGTTAGGTATCAGAAGCTGAGAACAAGGTGACCGTTTTCCACAGACACTGTTTGGTTTTTGAATCCGCCAGATTTGTTTCGTGCTGGGGACTAAGGGGGACACATTATAAGTGTGCATAGCCTGTTTCCAGAATGTTAAACTGTATTTTCCAAAGTACCTGAAATCAGGTCGCCTGGATTTTTGTTTTTCCACATACGGAGACTGAGAAACCCGACCCTGTGGCATCCCTCAAGTATAAAGAGACCAAGAACCAAAGCTGGATTACCTATTTAACTATGTATTATTTTGGGTGTTATTTAATTCTGTTATCGTATTTTTGGGAATATATTTTAATATTTTTATTTCTCCTTCTGTGGAGATTCTAGCCCTTCTCCCATCTGTTTTGTGCTGTTACTCAGGAGGCGATAGGACACTCCTTTACACCCTTGTGGGTTTTTCTCCAGAAAACTATTTCCAGCAAAAATAAACTATGATATAGGCAACAAAGAACTGTTAACCATTATCCTAGCCTTAAAAGAATGGCGACATCTTTTGGAGGGTTCCAAAGATCCACTTTTGATCATCACTGATCACAAGAATCTGGCTTACATGGGTGAAGCCAAGAGATTGTCTTCCAGACAAGCCAGATGGTCTCTGTTCTTATCACGTTTCAATTTCATGATTACATACAGACCAGGCACAAGAAACGTCAAAGCTGACGCCCTATCTAGGCAATATGATGCCGGGGAAGAACAGGAGCAAGAGATTTCTCCTATTATACCTCCTGAATGCATTATTGCCTCTACTGTTCTTATGTTGTCCTCGCCTCTTCTTAGTATCATTATGACAGCTCAGGCACAGGTTCCCAACGAAAAAACCACAGGGTAAATTGTACATACCACATTAAGGAGAGAAAATAAATATTGAGTGTATTTCATGACAATGTAACAGCAGGACAACCCGGTATCAGCAATTTGTATCTAGGTTTTGGAGATCTTTCAGCAAACAATTGGGTATAGAGTTATCATTCTCCTCGTCCTATCATCCAGAGACTAACGGTTAAGCTGAAAGAGCTAACCAGTCCCTGGAACAATACTTACATTGTTTCATTAATAGCACGCAAGAGAACTGGTGTGATTTGTTGCCATGAGCTGAGTTTGCTAGGAGCAATACCACTCATGAATCCTCAGGTCTAAGACCATTCTTTGTTACTAATGGTCGGCATCCTATTTTCTTGCCTACTGCATTTTCCGATACTGCCGTTCCTTCTTTGGATTTTCATTTAAATCTCATACATGACACTTGGATTAAGGTTCATGATGCTCTAAATGTTGCTGCTGCTCATTTTAAATGTCAGGCGGACAAGTGGCGTGGTGCCACGCCTGTGAACCAAGTTGGTGACAAGGTTTGGCTTTCTTCACGACATATCAGGTTGAAGGTACCCTCTCTGACGTTTGCACCCAGATACATAAGCCCTTTTCGTGTTCTTTGCAAGATCAACCCTGTTTCTTACTCTCTTGCCCTTCCTGCTAATCTTCATATTCTGAATACCTTCCATGTCTCCTTGCTTAAACCTTTGATTTGTAATAAGTACACTACTCCTTTGGTTCCTCCTTCCCCTGTGGTTGTTGACGGTTTAAAGGAGTATGAAGTCAGTTCTAATGTTGATTCCAGGTTGTCCCGTGGTACTCTTCAATATTTGGTCGACTGGAGGAGTTATGGTCCTGAGGAAAGGTCTTGGGTTCCTGCAAATGAGGTTCATGCTGGTTGTCTGCTCCGATCTTTCCATGCCAAATTTCCTCTCAAACCTGGTCTGGCCCGCCCAGTAAGCGGTCTTCGAGTGGGGGGGTACTGTCATGACGCAGGGGGTCTGTATCTGCGTCGCTACTTTAGATACAAGTAAGTCCATGATCGGCGCTGCCGCACGTGAGCAGGGTGGTCATGCCGAAAAGGGAAAACTTTACTTACCTGGATCGCGGCGGAGTGCCGCCCGATCCTCCAAGAAGATGGGTCATGGCTGGTGCGGCGTTCTAAGGGACACCGGCCACTGCGATCTCATTCTTACTATTAAAGGGACCACTGCCCACATTAGAGATGGCGCCGGCGTGCGTGTGACATCACATTATTGACGCACACGCACGTTTTGGGGTCAAAGGCCATTTAATAATCACAGCACTGAGAGGCATATTTAAACCCTGTTATGCCTTTTCTCAGTGCCTTGTCGTGGTTTCCACTTGTTGGTTGTCAGAGAGCGCATTCTTTGTATATTCTTCAGTATATTTTACTTTGGCTTATGTTTTTGACTTTCCTTACTTCTGGTATCCTGAACAACAAAAAAACAGCAATATAAACACCACAATATCAGTGAAATGTAGTGCGATATCAAGTATAAAATTACTTAAAGGACCACTATAGTGCCAGGAAAACATACTCGTTTTCCTGGCACTATAGTGCCCTGAGGGTGCTCCCACCCTCAGGGTCCCCCTCCCGCCCGGCTCTGGAAAGGGGAAAAGGGGTAAAACTTACCTTTTTCCAGCGCTGGGCGGGGAGCTCTCCGCCTCCGATCCTCCTCTTCTCCTCCCCGTCGGCTGAATGCGCAAGCGCGGCAAGAGCTGCGCGCGCATTCAGCCGGTCGCATAGGAAAGCATCAATATGGATCACTGTGATTTTCACAGCGAGAATCACGCAAGCGCCTCTAGCGGCTGTCAATGAGACAGCCACTAGAGGCTTTGGGGAAAGGCTTAACCCATTTATAAACATAGCAGTTTCTCTGAAACTGCTATGTTTATAAAAAAATGGGTTAACCCTAGCTGGACCGGGAACCCAGACCACTTCATTAAGCTGAAGTGGTCTGGGTGCCTAGAGTGGTCCTTTAACTTAAAAGACAATATACAGCCTCCCAAGATCATTATCCACAAAAATCGACCTTTACAATACAATACAATACAATACAATAGAACACCACAGACAAAATCAGGATACGGCTGGATTAATGAGATAGCGTAGAAATAAGCGCTCATAGGGTGCCTCCCCCGATGGTATGGGGGGCTAGTAATCCCCTTTCCAATGCGAAGTAGCCAATGGTACAAAGGACTTCAAATGGATGATGATAAAAAAAATCTAATTGTGACGAGACCAATCTCGCCACATTGCATTGGAGAAGCCTGGTTGCTTGCCTGCTGCCTTTGGACTATGGCCCCCTTTTAAAAGACTTTATTTTTCCATGCAGAAAAGCCATATTCATGCTTTTCTGCCGGTTGTTCGGTAGTTTCAATCTACCGAACAACCGTACGAATAACTGGACCACCTGGGAGCTGGAGTGTGCCGGCAATTAACCTCCCTGAAGCTGCGGTTAACCGCAGCTTAATTGATGAACGCTGGGTGGCCGCCGTTCGTATCCCGAACACGAGGTTGCGGCCATTTTAAACCATACGAATGAACAGCGGTGTTCGCCTCTATTTTCATGGAACTAAAATCGGACACAGTTTTGCGCGAACACCGCTGAAGCCGCCGACCTCCCTTCTTGTTCGGGGAAAGCACACGAATGACCCGGTGTTCGGTATTTTTGTGTGAATGTCTTATACCCCAGATAGGAATCCCATGGAACCCATTCGTATGAAACTGACTGTAAAGACTTTGGCTCCATGGCGATTGAACTGTATTCGTGTAGTCTGAGTGCCATTCACCTAATAATGTGCACTCAGACCTGAGCTATCTGGGGATATGTTACATGTCTGTGTTTTATGTAGTAAATATTACTTTGTGCATTTTAAAGTATTATGCTGGTTTTGTGTTCCCACGTGTGTAATGGAGTTTTGCCTTTGTCTTGGGAGATAATTGAGTTACTTCCCAATTATCTCCCAGGGCAGAGGGGAGGAAGCCAGGATGCATTGTGGGAATATACTGTGGCTGTGTGTCCTTTTTGTATACTTGTCTGTCCCTTGTCACAGTCTCCCATTTGGTCCCCTAGGGGAGTGTCCACCAGGTGGGAGACCTGCATAAAAGCTGGGCAGGTAGCCCTCATTAAACAGACCACTGCTTGACCGTCAACACGGAGCCTTGTCTCGTCTTTGGGGGGATTTACTGTATGCTGGGAAGGACTGATTGCCAGGAGTGTAAGCCGCTTGGAAGCTTTTCCTGTTCGCCTGCTAGCAGCTATTCGTATGGTTCCGGTTCGTTTATTTGAAGTGCTACCTTATTCCCTTGTATGCCGTTCGGGAGTTTGGAGCATTCACTTATTGGCGGTTCGTGAGTTTTGGTGGTTCTACAGTAGCTGTGCCTGTCTCTGAAAAGGGGATTATCGTCTAAGCGGTTTTTTCCCCTTTTGTGCAAAACGGTCCGTTACAATTGGTGGCAAGCGGCGGGATCGTTCCCACGGACTACAGGACAGCTACAGGAGACACCATTCCGTGGATTTACAATTTGAGGGCAACGCATGTCCCAGTACAGCGACCCTGACAGCAACAGCATGGAACCAGCAGTGGCATACAGCTACTCAAGGAGAGAGTTTGACAATATGATGGGATTGCGGCTGAAGTACTACGGACCCAATCCACCGGAGAAATTGGTGCAGCTTATAAGGAATCTAGTGTTCAAGAATCTGCAACACCGGGCAGAAAGAGAAGGTCAGCTGGCACGTTGGGAAGAACTCCAGCGACAGGTACTGCAGGGAATTGGGAGCACAGTCTCCATTCCCCAGCGGCAGAGTGAATTGCAGGGAATTGGGAGCCCAGTCTCCATTCCCCAGCGGCAGAGTGATATGCAGGGAATTGGGAGCCCGAGCTCCATTCCCCAGCGGGAGATATTGCAGGGAATTGGGAGCCCAGTCTCCATTCCCCAGCGGGAGATAACTTCCTCCCAGCGTCTGACGTCATGACAGGGGGCTGTTAAAATGATGCAGTGCTGACCGGGCCCATGCTGTTAGGGCCACCCGATGGGCCCCTGAACGTGCATCCCTGGCGGTCTACCATGTGGGCCAGGGCCGCGTTACATAGCCAGCGGGCACCGAGGTTGCAGGGGTCCAGAGGGCGGCCGGGTCCTCGACCATGGTAGTTCCGCCACTGGTCAGAATGGTGGGTCAAGTAATTACATTCTAGTGCAAAGCTGCAGAAGTGGGATGGAGGCGCTATCAGAAATGGTCACATATTGCAATCGGTCTGATCGAAACCAGGTTAGCGGACGATCACCAATACCTGAGTTTTTAACTTTTTGCAAAAGAACGCCATGTTCTACGGTGTCAAAGGCTTTGGCAAAATCAAGGAAAATAGCTCCAGTTAAGTCTCCTTGTTCCATGCCAAATTGGATGTCATTGCAAACTTTTAAGGGGGCAGTCGAAGCTGAGTGATTTGGACTAAAGCCTGATTGATTAGGGGTCATATAGTTTGATTGTCGATAATATTCACATGGTTGCGTGTGAATGCATTTTTCCAAGATTTTAGACAATACGGGGAGCAATGATATCGTACGATAGTTAGATACTAAAGTATTGTCACCACATATACATTTGCAGTATTCCAAATTTTGAGTATGTATCTAGACACCAGGGATTCATTGATTAGGGTTGCGACAGGTTTAGCAATTGCCAGCGCACTGAGCTTCATCAACATTGCTGGTATTTGATCTGGTCTACACTGGTTTTTAATTTTAAAATTTTTAAGACGTTTACTAACAACACCAACAGGGTCATGTCTAAAATAAAATTTCTCTATTTGAGGATTTTGCAGATTT
>OW240912.1:2027911-2047589 GCA_933207985.1 Pelobates cultripes
AGGTGCTCACAGATCACTTTTCTAGTTCAGTTTGTCTGGATAACCCGTCAGCTTTTCCATTCTGTTTCCCAGGACAGTAGTGGATGGTGAAATCATATGGCTGCAGAGAAGCAGCTAGGCATTGTCTCCTTGTAGCGTTACTTACCTTAACCGGGGGCCGGTCGCGGTCCTCTCTTCAAGCCACGCGCGGTCCTGCGGCTGCACGAGCCGCGCGCGGCTCATCCGACTGCTTTAGATGGAAGGCGGGCAGTGACCGCGTGAAGCGGTCACGTGTCCCGCCTGAAACTAAGAGCGCGCCGCGAGTCTCGGACGTGCTCTTAAAGAGACAGTGGGAGCCTAATTGCCAAAAGGCTCCCATTGGCTCCTGTCATACCACACTCCCTATACAATTACCTTTTGGGGGTGTGGAAGTGACAGGAGCCAATCACTTTCGTTTAAAAGCTATTTAAACTTACCTTTTTCCCTTAGCTCGTTGCCCTATCGTGGTTTCTGTTTCAGTTCCTTTAGCGCTTGTGGTGTTCAGTTGTGTTTTCTCGTATTGACTTTGGCTTTGTATTCTGACTTCGTTTTCGCTTTATCCTTATCTGTACTGTTTGCCGGCTTGCTGTTTTCCGTGTACCAAACCCCGGCTTGTCCTAGTTTACGCTGTCTCTCTGTGCCCTTGACCTCGGTTTGTTCCTGGCTCTGTCTCCTCTCATATACGTCGAGTCCGGCCATTCTAAGGTCCGGTAGGCGTATCTCTCCTCTGTATTTGCCTCTGTTTAGCTGGATCCTGCGTGTAGGGGTATATTCTCGTTACATTACGATAGGGCCATGGACCCCGCAGATTTAGCTCAACAGATGGCGTCCCATGAGGCAAGATTTGTAGAGCAGGATCACCGTATGGATCAAATAGCCCAGGCTCTCCAGACGCTCCTAGCTAGAACCGTTCCAGCAACCACACCTAACCCTCCTACGCCCCTTCTCCCTGAAGTATCTACTTTGCCTAATACTTCAGCCCATTTAACACCTCCTCCTAGGTATGGAGGGGACTCTAAGACTTGCAGAGGGTTTATTAATCAAATTGAATTCCACTTTGAAATGTATCCACGTTCATTTCCCACAGAGAGGTCTAAGGTTGGGTTCTTTATGCACCAACTTACCGACAAAGCACTTGAGTGGGCAAATCCTATTTGGGAAGCTAATGGACCTATGGTACATGATTTCAACAGTTTTCTTACGGCTTTTCGTAGAACTTTTGACACAATGAAAAGGTCAAAGAATGCCGCGAGAGCATTAATGAGAATTAAACAGGGTTCTAGGTCTGTGGCTGATTATGCTATTAAGTTTCGCACTCTTGTTTCGCAGGTAGATTGGACCAACAATGGGTTAACTACTGCCTTCATGGAAGCCTTCATGGAAGGTTTATCAGATACGATATTGGATGAGGTAGCAGCTAAGGAGCTTCCTATTGCCTTAGAGGACCTTATTGATTACCTCATTGATATAGATAATAGAATTCGTGACAGGCTCTATACCAAGAACAGGAATAAACGTTTTGTTACACCTATTAACCCCAGAGTTAATATACCAGAGAGTGTTAAAGTATCTGAGGAGGAACCTATGCAATTAGGGGTTGCCAAACTCTCTGATACTGAGAAATTACATAGGAGAAGGGAGGGACTCTGCCTATACTGTGGTAGGAGAGACCATATGGTAAAGGAATGTCCTTTACTCCCGGAAAACTCTCGCACCTAAGACCATATAGGGGACTGGCCTTGGGTGTGATATCTAAGTCTCCTAAATTGCCTCCTAACCGCTTGCTTCTCCCGGTTTCTTTATATATGGGAGAGATTTGTATAGTTGACAACATATATGCTCTGGTTGACTCTGAGGCAGCTGAAAATTTTATAGACTCTGGCTTTATAAAGAGAAACAACATTCCCATCAGAGAGAAGGAGATACCCTTGGCCGTTGAGGCCATAGATGGTAGACCATTAAGTTCTCCAGTTGTTACTCATGAGACTGTACCATTACACATGTACACAGGGTTTTTACACTATGAAACCATTCGATTCCAGGTCATCACCTCTCCCTCTTCACAGTTAGTATTAGGGTATCCATGGTTACGTGCTCACAATCCCATTTTTGACTGGGAGACAGGGCAAATAAAATCATGGAGTGAGGCCTGCCACGAGTCTTGTACGATTGAAGTCACACCTTTGAATTCTATTAAGGTACCTACCAGCCCTCCTTTGTCTACGGCTATACCCCCTCAGTATTTATCTCTAAAGACTGTTTTCTATAAAAGGGAGGCTGATAAATTACCGCCTCACAGACCCTATGATTGTGCTATTGACTTGTTGCCTGGCACTATACCTCCAAAGGGCAGGGTGTACCCCTTATCGGTTCAAGAAAACCGTGTCATGGAGGAGTATATTAAGGAATCACTAGAAAAGGGGTTTATTAGGAGATCCTCTTCTCCAGCTGGAGCAGGGTTCTTCTTTGTATCGAAGAAAGAAGTTGATTTAAGACCGTGTATAGATTATAGAGGTCTAAACAAAATCACTATCAAAAATGCATACCCTATACCTTTAATTACAGAATTATTTGACAGGCTGAAACATGCCACTGTGTTCACTAAATTAGACTTTAGGAGTGCATACAATTTGATACGTATAAAGGAAAGTCACGAATGGAAGACTGCATTCAACACTAGATCCGGTCATTACGAATATACTGTTATGCCATTTGGGCTTTGCAATGCCCCAGGAGTATTCCAAGAATTTATTAATGATGTCTTAAGAGATTTTATTCACACATTTGTTATCGAGTACTTGGACGACATTTTAATATATTCTACAGACATACACACTCATCACAGACATGTTACGACAGTTTTGAAGACCCTTCTTGCTAATGGTCTTTATTGCAAGCTAGAAAAATGTCTGTTTGACCAACCCGAAGTCCAGTTTTTGGGGTATTTGATTTCCGCTAAAGGTTTTCGTATGGATCCCCAGAAGCTTGCTGCTGTAATAGAATGGCCTCTACTGCAAGGTCTGAAAGCTATTCAGCGTTTTCTTGGGTTCTCCAATTATTATAGACGTTTTATCAAAGGTTTCTCGTCCATTGTAGCACCTATTACCCGTATGACTAAAAAGGATGGCAATACTCGTGTTTGGTCTACCGAGGCACTTCAGGCTTTTGAATTTCTTAAAACTACGTTCGCCTCTGCACCTATTTTACAGCATCCTGTCCCCTCACTGCCCTATATTCTTGAAGTTGATGCTTCGGATATTGGGGTAGGTGCTGTCTTATCCCAAAGAGAGTCGCCTGAAAAGCCATTGCATCCATGCGGCTTCTTTTCTAAACAAATGTCCAAAGCAGAGAAAAATTATGATGTGGGTAATCGCGAACTCCTTGCTATTATTTTAGCACTTAAAGAGTGGAGACATTTGTTAGAAGGAACTAAGGATCCTATCCTCATTTTTACGGATCACAAGAACCTATCCTACCTTAGCGAAGCTAAAAGACTGTCTTCCAGGCAGGCTAGGTGGTCACTGTTTTTATCTCATTTTAATTATATTATCACCTATAGGCCAGGTGATCGCAACACTAAAGCAGACGCTCTGTCCAGACAGTTCGAAACTACTGACAAACAGGAGATTGATGTTACTCCTGTCATTCCCCCAGACAGGATAATAGCTACTACTATTTTGTCTATTTCCTCGTCCCTCTTGCAGGCCATACAAGCGAAACAAAGCATGGCACCTAGCGAGAGGCCTAATGATAAACTGTTCGTTGATGTTCCTGAGAGACGGGATATTATGTCATTATATCATGATACTAAGACTGCTGGACATCCTGGTATTTCCAAAACGGTGTCAGCTGTTTCTCGGTATTTTTGGTGGGATTCCTTACGAAAGGATGTCACTGACTATATAAGTGCTTGTACTACTTGTGCCTGTATGAAATCCTCCCGTAGAGTTCCTTGTGGGCTGTTGCATCCGTTACCCGTTCGAGAGACCTTGGTCTAACCTGTCCATGGATTTTATTGTTGAATTACCCCCTTCAAATGGTAACACAGTAATCCTGATGATAGTGGATCGGTTTTCCAAGATGGCTCACTTCGTGTCTCTTCACAAGTTGCCCACATCCAAGGAACTGGCTCATATCTTCGCTAGAGAAGTATTTCGGTTACATGGTATTCCCGTATCTATTGTATCCGATAGGGGTAGGCAATTTATTTCCAGGTTCTGGAGAGCCTTTTGTTCAGAAATGGGTATTTCTCTCTCATTTTCTTCCGCTTATCATCCCCAGTCTAATGGGGCTGCTGAACGTGCCAACCAGTCTCTGGAGCAGTACCTCCGTTGTTTTGTGTCTCACCATCAGGACAATTGGTCTGACCTGCTTCCTTGGGCTGAATTTGCTCGGAATAACGCCACTCATGATTCTTCCGGCAAGAGCCCTTTTTACGTTGTCTATGGCCTGCATCCCGTTGTTCTTCCGGCTGCATTCTCCTCACAGGGCATACCAGTTCTGGATGAGCATTTGGCTGGTTTGCGTAATACTTGGGAGCAGGTTCAGCGTTCTTTGGTGGACTCTGCTACTCGCCAGAAGGCTCAGGCTGACAAGCATCGCAGAGCAGCTCCGTCCTATGTTGTGGGGGACAGGGTTTTGCTTTCTTTCCTTCTATGAAATTGGCTCCCCGCTTCATTGGACCTTATCGTATTATACATAAGGTTAATCCTGTTTCTTATGCCTTAGGCCTGCCTAAGAATCTACGTATTCCTAATGTCTTTCACACCTCATTGTTGAAACCTTACGTACGCAACCGCTATACCCGGCATACTCCTCCTCCCCCTCCTATCTCAGTGGAGGGTCATGAGGAGTTTGAAGTGTCTGCTGTTCTTGACTCTCGTTTCCTTAGGGGTCGACTTCAGTACTTGGTACATTGGAAGGGTTATGGGCCTGAGGAGCACAGTTGGATTTCGGCTGATGCTGTCCATGCTCCCCGTCTTGTGCGCTCTTTCCATTCTCGTTTTCCTGCCAGGCCTGGTCCTACCCGCCCGGGGGGCGTGTCCTCAGGGGGGGGTACTGTAGCGTTACTTACCTTAACCGGGGGCCGGTCGCGGTCCTCTCTTCAAGCCGCGCGCGGTCCTGCGGCTGCACGAGCCGCGCGCGGCTCATCCGACTACTTTAGATGGAAGGCGGGCAGTGACCGCGTGAAGCGGTCACGTGTCCCGCCTGAAACTAAGAGCGCGCCGCGAGTCTCGGGCGCGCTCTTAAAGAGACAGTGGGAGCCTAATTGCCAAAAGGCTCCCATTGGCTCCTGTCATACCACACTCCCTATACAATTACCTTTTGGGGGTGTGGAAGTGACAGGAGCCAATCACTTTCGTTTAAAAGCTATTTAAACTTACCTTTTTCCCTTAGCTCGTTGCCCTATCGTGGTTTCTGTTTCAGTTCCCTTTAGCGCTTGTGGTGTTCAGTTGTGTTTTCTCGTATTGACTTTGGCTTTGTATTCTGACTTCGTTTTCGCTTTATCCTTATCTTTACTGTTTGCCGGCTTGCTGTTTTCCGTGTACCAACTAGGCTTGTCCTAGTTTACGCTGTCTCTCTGTGCCCTTGACCTCGGTTTGTTCCTGGCTCTGTTTCCTCTCATATACGTCGAGTCCGGCCATTCTAAGGTCCGGTAGACGTATCTCTCCTCTGTATTGGCTTCTGTTTAGCTGGATCCTGCGTGTAGGGGTATATTCTCGTTACATTACGATAGGGCCATGGACCCCGCAGATTTAGCTCAACAGATGGCGTCCCATGAGGCAAGATTTGTAGAGCAGGATCACCGTATGGATCAGATAGCCCAGGCTCTCCAGACGCTCCTAGCTAGAACCGTTCCAGCAACCACACCTAACCCTCCTACGCCCCTTCTCCCTGAAGTATCTACTTTGCCTAATACTTCGGCCCATTTAACACCTCCTCCTAGGTATGGAGGGGACTCTAAGACTTGCAGAGGGTTTATTAATCAAATTGAATTCCACTTTGAAATGTATCCACGTTCATTTCCCACAGAGAGGTCTAAGGTTGGGTTCTTTATGCACCAACTTACCGATAAAGCACTTGAGTGGGCAAATCCTATTTGGGAAGCTAATGGACCTATGGTACATGATTTCAACAGTTTTCTTACGTTCAGTTGTGTTTTCTCGTATTGACTTTGGCTTTGTACTCTGACTTCGTTTTCGCTTTATCCTTATCTGTACTGTTTGCCGGCTTGCTGTTTTCCGTGTACCAGACCCCGGCTTGTCCTAGTTTACGCTGTCTCTCTGTGCCCTTGACCTCGGTTTGTTCCTGGCTCTGTTTCCTCTCATATACGTCGAGTCCGGCCATTCTAAGGTCCGGTAGATGTATCTCTCCTCTGTATTGGCTTCTGTTTAGCTGGATCCTGCGTGTAGGGGTATATTCTCGTTACACTCCTGCCACCCGGTTTAATCACACTAAAGGGTTGTGGTCTGTGCAATGAGAAGAGTTGCCGTATAGGTATGGTTGCAGCTTCTTGAGGGCCCACACCACGGCCAGGCATTCTTTTTCGATGGCGGCGTAGATTACATCTCGGGGTAGGAGTTTTCTGCTTAAGTAGGCTACCGGATGTTCTCCGCCATCGGCTCCGACTTGGCTCAATACTACTCCCAATCTGAACATAGAAGCGTCCATGTGGACAAGAAAGCATTTAGTTGGATCAGGAGCAGCCAATACAGGGGCCTTTACTAGAGCCTCTTTTAGTTATTGAAATGCCTGCTCACACTCAGGGCCCAAACTACCTGCCTAGAAAGGCTCTTGCAGGTTAGGTCGGTGAAAGGTTTGGCTAGGGCACTGTAGGCACAAATTCACAATAGTACCCTGCTGTTCCTAAGAAAGCCAGAACCTGGGTCTTAGTATGGGGGGTAGGCCACTACGCTACTGCTTCAACCTTGGCAGATTTGGGCTTTGACTGCCCGCTCCCTACTCGCTGGCCAAGATACTGTACCTCAGCCATCCCTATGTGACACTTACTGGGCTTAAGTGTCAAACCTGCTTTCTTAATGCTGTCTCATACTGCTCCTACATGAGTCAAGTGTTCCTGCCAGGTGTTGCTGTAAATGGCAATATAGTCCAAGTATGCACACGCATAATCTTGGCACCCATCCAATAGCCGATCCACCATCCTCTGAAAGGTAGCCAGAGCATTTTTTATCCCGAAGGGCATGACCCAAAACTGGTACAGGCAGAATGGGGTGAAGAACGTCGATTAGGTATTGCATCCTCGGTAGGGGAATTTGCCAGTATCCCTTACAAAGATCGATTGTGGTGAGGTACTGGCCCCTGGCCATCTTGTCTGTCGGATGGCTCAATGACCCCAGTTGGAGCATCTACTGGATCTCCTTCCTCATGTTATCCTTAACTGACTCAGGGATTCGGTAAGGAGGCTGGCTTAAGGGCAGCTGACCTGGGGTCTCTACTCGGTGGCTGGTCAGAGGAGTGTACCTGGGCATATTAGAGAATGTGGCACCCTTGGCCGTTAACAACTGTCATACTTGGGTACGCTCCTGAGTGCTCCTGTCTGATCTCTGCCCCCTAGGAGGTCAGGTAGGGGCAGATTCTCAAAATCGTTGGCGGCAGGGGTGCAGATAGCCGCCACTTGCTCCACTCGCTCATTGCGTCTCCCCCCTATACCAGATCAAGGGCCCATCACATAGGTGATATACACTTCTGTTCTACCAACTGGTATGGGCCCTGCCAGGCAGCCTGCAGCTTGTCATTGCGGACCGGTTTTAAAATTAAAACCTTCTGTCCAACTTTAAAGCTATGGTCCCTGGCACCACGATCATACCAGGTGCGCTGGCGCCATTGGGCCGCCTGAAGGTTGTTTTGCACAGCTTGGGTCAACTCCTCCAGGCAATCCCTAAACTCCAGCACATATGAGATGATGGGAGTACCATCTGGGCTGATATCCCCCTCCCAGTGTTCTCTAATCAAGTCCCCTCAGCAGCCTCTCAAACAGTAACTCAAACTGTGTGTAACCCGGTAGGTTCTTCCTCTTGCGAGTGTTGGGGCACAAAGGGGGACGTTAGGGTGCCCAAATCAATCCCCAGTAAAACATCAGCCGGTAGCTCCTGCATTAACCCAACCTCCACAATCCCGGCCCCTCACCCCAATTCAAATGTACCCTGGCGGTCGGTAAGCGGTGTACTGCTCCCCCTGCGACCCGCACTGCTCTGATCCTCCTGTGAGTGATGTATTTGGGACCAGATGCCATTTTATCAGCGTCAAAGTGTCTCGAAGCCTCTGCACGTTTTTCCCCTCTAGGCACACGGTCTGCCTGTGGTGTTGTTTATTGTCCGATGCTGCTTGGACTGTATTGGCCTCATGTAGGATACCCCAGTGTTCCTCAGTGGGGTCATGGACCGAACTACTGGGGCTGCCTCAGTCTGATAGCAGTGGGCAGCTGCTCTGTTCACTGGTGGTGGGCTGAGTTGAACCCATTATGTTTGGTTCCGGTTTGGATTCTGGTGGCATTCCATCTTGACATGCCTGAATTGCTGGCACTGATGGCACTGGATTCTCCTGCAAGGTAGAAAGCTGGGAAGTGCTGGATTGATCAGACCTCTATTGGGCTGTGGTGCTGGTGGTCCTGGAGTGGGTAAATGTAAGGAAACCTAGTATATCCAATCCTCATTTGGTAGTTTCCTTCCGAACGGCCAGAGCATCAGTGATTATAGCTCTCCGTTCGGTAGATGAAATAAACGGAATCCATACGAATACAATAGTTTTACAAGATAATTCCCTTAATAAACCATACGAATCCCCAAACATCAGCCGAAGTCTAGAAGAAGGGTGCAACAGAACTGGCTTTTAATGATCACACACTGGCTTTTATGCAAGTCCCCATGCAAGGGGACATCCCAGAGGGCGGGACACAGTATAACCAATCATTTACAAGAAAAACGTAAAACACCCCCAGCACAAACATACATTCCCTCCCCTAGTCCTGGAGATAATCAAGTCTGATAAAGTAATAACTTGATTATCTCCAGGCAGAAAAATTACAGTTTTCCCCAATATTTAGAATACCCCTTTAGGCATATGGTATCCCCACAAACAATATGTCCCCTGATAGCCCCGATCTGGGTGACCAACATATTCAAATTTCACCCAGATCGGTTCAGGGGTTCTCAAAAAATATGGAAGTCTTTTGTGACCGGCTAACCGCGAGGTGGCTGCCCAAAACAGTTCCATGAGTTTGGGTAGTTTTGCCGGTCTATTTCGTTAAGTAAAAAAACGAATAATCCCACGAACGGTTCCCCTGGCTCTTAGCAGCGATTGTTCCCCTCATTCGAGTGAACAAAAGTACCGAACAGAGCTCTTCTAGCTGTTCAGGAAATAAAGATCCAGCGTTCATATGTTGAGACCGGTGTTCGGGAAGTCCCGCTGCCTTTGTTTGCATAAAAAAAGATGGCCGCCGTTTTCTCAGCCACGTGGCGTTTGGTAATACGAATGACGGCGGCACAGGTAGAGGGTTCAATTGAGGCATGCTTTGAAGTTTGATGAGCCAGGGGGGTTGTCTCTGTTCGGTACTTACAGCTACCGAATGAATAGGGAAGAAATACTGAACATAAAGAGGGATTTCTTCACAGTAGAGATGGTCTTGGAAACAGCCGGGTGGTGTTGCTCATTGACTAGCCAGGCTGCATCTGTGAGGGTAAGGGGGTAACGGTACCTTACCCATTTTTGAACTTCTGGGTCCAACCCGTTGAAGAACTGCTCTAGTAGTATAAGCTGGAGAAGTTCCTCCATAGTCGTAGCCTAGTGTGCCTGCACCCATCCAACTGCGGCACGTTGTAGCCTGCATGCCCACTCTGCATCCTTCTCCATTTTCTTCAACTCCCAAAATCTACATCGGTATGCCCTTTGATGTAATGGCATACCGGGCTAAGGTAACTTGCTTTACCCGGGTGTAGTTCCTGATATCCTTGTGGGGGACTGCCCTGTAAAAAATGTTACAGGAACCCCACAAACCCGATATCCCCGAATAGCCCAGGTCTGAGTGCCCAACATATCCAAAAAGCGCTCAGATCTGTTTGGTAAAATGAAATTTCCATTCGGGGGAAGGTCTCCATTTGGAAGTTCCTGTACAAACACCAACAAACGCTCCCCCTGGCTCTTAGGCAGCTAATGCTCCCCACACTTGGTAGTTCCTATCTCCTGAATGTGGTTCGTGTAGCTTGTCGGGGAATTGTACAGGCAGCGGTACCATCTTTGCTGGGGTACGCAAGGTTGTGTAGCCAAAATGAGTTCCACGCGCTCGGCAACCAAATACCGCTGCCTGTGTTTGGGAGATAAAATTACGCCATGCACTGGATCACATGTGTTTTGTTAAATGAATGGCGGCCACCTCTTAATTGCAGTTAACAGCCAGGGGTGATTGGTGTTCTGAGCCAGTAAATAGGGGGACCACACAAGTTCTGCTCGGTTCACGAATAGGGGGATTCGTATCAGTTCCCGAAAAATTAAACATAGGTTTGGGCAACCTCAGGTAATGTTACCAGGTTATAGTGCAGTACCAATGGATTACTCACATTTGGTTGAGTTATAGCCAGCTCTAGCGTGTATGCATTTGGGTGGTAGAATCCCCACTTAATGGATATGACGTAGATGGTAGGTGTCCTCAGTCACAGAAGTGTCAGCAACCCAATATTAGAAGAATACAGGTACAAAAGATAGTGCTCTCTGTAAGGTAAATTGTGTGCTTAAAAGCAGAATAAAAAATAATTCTAACAAAGGTAGAGCAGACCAACTGCTCTGTAAATAAGGCACTGGTGGTATAATTCCCACTTAAGATTCTTTGAAGTAAATAAGATGTAGAGCGTAATAAAAATATAAAAATATAATTAGAATATTTTAAAATTTATGCCAGGAGGTATATTTAGGGAAATTAAGAGATGATTGGCACAGTATACTTGTAAAGTAACTTAAAATGCTTTATTTAAATAGAACAAAGTAATGTAATCCATAACGCGTTTCACCTAAGGCTTTATCAAAGGGATGAAGGAGCAATACTGGGGTTTATATAGGTACACAGTGATTCGAATTTTGGTGCCAAAATAGCGTCATTAGCTAGTGTCCAATCAAAACACACCAAGATAGTAATATAATAAATACATAAAAGAGAAATTTGCAATAGTTGTACATAGATATAAGAGCTATAAAAAGTAAAACATTTTGTTAAAATTAGTGTGTAGAGTGTAAATGCGGGCTGTAGTATGCCTGGAATAGCCACATTCGTATGGGCATTGGGCACAAATAGGAATGTCGGCAAAGTAATGCCACATTCGGGAGATAGTTCGGGAGAACGTCGACTAGATATAGTAGAAAGCCGACGTTCTCACAAACTAAGAGGGAAAAGGCAGACGCTCTCACAAATGAGAGGGGAAATGGAGGGAATAGTTAAAGGTGGTTGGCTGCAAAAACATAGTGCCATCTTGGTGGGGGAAAGCCTGAAGGAGAGTGGTGAAGCCATATTGGGAGGGGAAAACATACTGGGAAATGAAAATGAATAATGAAAAAAATATATAATAAAATAAGATAAAAGATAAAAAATGTAAAGTAGTAAAAAGAGAAGCAATAATGCTGGAAATAAGACACAGAGTAATCTAAGTACCAATACTTATAAACAGTGGATAAAACCATAAAACAAAACAAATATACAAAGAATGAATCAAATTCTACATTAAGACCATTAGGGGCTAGAGTCTTCAGGTGATACAGCTATTCCATCTCAGACCTGCCCAAAATGATTTTTATATTACCCCCTCTCCAAGGGGTGAAGCATTTTGGTATCCCTATGCATTAGAGCAGTTTATTATCATGGAAACTAAAATGTTTAGAAACTGAACGATTCTGGTATCCTTTTACAATATATCTACCATGTTCAGCATGTCTTATTAGAAGACTTCTTGTGGTCATTCAAATATATTAGAGGCCACATAGGCACTCCAATAAATAAATTACATTCTTTGTGCTGCAACTGATAAAATCCTTAATGATGTACGTTTTATTTGTCTTATTGGAAATGAAATGTGTTATTAGGCTGTACTGTAGTGTCAGTGTTTTTGTAAACAATACACTGTTTACATTTGTGAAAACCTTTTGCATTAGAGAAAAATAAAGATGGGTGCTTTTTGGGTTTATAAACCCACGAATGGTCCTCAGCGGTACTTAGCCGCGATCGTTATGGAACTAAATTCAGCATTAGGACTTTGTGGGTCTGCGGTCACCTCAGCGGTAATTAGCCGCGATCGTTATGGAACTAAATTCAGCATGAGGACTTTGTGGGTCCACGGTCACCTCAGCGGTACTTAGCCACGATCGTTATGGAACTAAATTCAGCATGAGGACTTCGTGGGTCCCCGGTCACCTCAGCGGTACTTAGCCGCGATCGTTATGGAACTAAATTCAGCATGAGGACTTCGTGGGTCCCTGGTCACCTCAGCGGTACTTAGCCGCGATCGTTATGGAACTAAATTCAGCATGAGGACTTCGTGGGTCCCCGGTCACCTCAGCGGTACTTAGCCGCGATCGTTATGGAACTAAATTCAGCATGAGGACTTCGTGGGTCCCTGGTCACCTCAGCGGTACTTAGCCGCGATCGTTATGGAACTAAATTCAGCATGAAGACTTTGTGGGTCCACGGTCACCTCAGCGGTACTTAGCCGCGATCGTTATGGAACTAAATTCAGCATGAGGACTTTGTGGGTCCCCGGTCACCTCAGCGGTACTTAGCTGCGATCGTTATGGAACTAAATTCAGCATGAGGACTTCGTGGGTCCCCGGTCACCTCAGCGGTACTTAGCCGCGATCGTTATGGAACTAAATTCAGCATGAGGTGCCGGTGCGGCTCCTGGACAGCTTGGTCCGGTGTTGTGAACCACTTTGTGATCCACCAGGAGATTGCTTTTTGGAGGGAAGGTGCCTGAGACTAAGGGGCACAAACGCTACCTAAGAGCCTGCCGGAGCATCCTAGATTTCGGATGCAGGAGCTTCCGAAAGTTGACTGGCCAAAGCACCAATCGCCCTGGAGCTATTTTGGCAGAACTTTAGCACGGTGGCATTTCCCCTACACTGCATGGATCTGAGCGCTATTTGGAGAACCTGGGGCTATTGGGGATGTATGTTATGTGTGATTACCATATTTTTTTTTGCTGTTTTGGGGTATTTTTATGTTTTACACACAGGTTGCTCTCCTTATTATACACTGGTTGCTCTCTTTATTACACACTAGTTGCTCTCCTTATTACACACAGGTTGCTCTCCTTATTATACACTGGTTGCTCTATTTATTACACACAGGTTGCTCTCCTTATTATACACTGGTTGCTCTCTTTATTACACACAGGTTGCTCTCCTTATTACACACAGGTTGCTCTCCTTATTATACACTGGTTGCTCTCTTTATTACACACTAGTTGCTCTCCTTATTACACACAGGTTGCTCTCCTTATTATACACTGGTTGCTCTCTTTATTATACACAGGTTGCTCTCCTTATTATACACTGGTTGCTCTTTTTATTACACACTGGTTGCTCTCCTTATTACACACAGGTTGCTCTCCTTATTACACACAGGTTGCTCTCTTTATTACACACAGGTTGCTCTCCTTATTATACACTGATTGCTCTCTTTATTACAGACAAGTTGCTCTCCTTATTATACACAGGTTGCTCTCCTTATTATACACTGATTGCTCTCTTTATTACACACAGGTTGCTCTCCTTATTATACACAGGTTGCTCTCCTTATTATACACTGGTTGCTCTCTTTATTATACACAGGTTGCTCTCCTTATTACACACAGGTTTCTCTCCTTATTATACACTGGTTGCTCTCTTTATTACAGACAAGTTGCTCTCCTTATTATACACAGGTTGCTCTCCTTATGATACACTGGTTGCTCTCATTATTACACACTGGTTGCTCTCCTTATTACACACAGGTTGCTCTCCTTATTATACACTGGTTGCTCTCTTTATTACAGACAAGTTGCTTTCCTTATTATACACAGGTTGCTCTCCTTATTATACACTGGTTGCTCTCTTTATAACACACAGGTTGCTCTCCTTATTATACACAGGTTGCTCTCCTTATTACACACTAGTTGCTCTCCTTATTATACACAGACTGGTCTCCTTATTACACACAGGTTGCTCTCCTTATTACACACTGGTTGCTCTCCTTATTATACACAGGTTGCTCTTCTTATTATACACTGGTTGCTCTCTTTATTACACACTGGTTGATCTCCTTATTACACACAGGTTGCTCTTCTTATTATACACTGGCTGCTCTCTTTATTACACACTGGTTGCTCTCCTTATTACACACGGGTTGCTCTCCTTATTATACACTGGTTGCTCTCTTTATTACACACTGGTTGATCTCCTTATTACACACAGGTTGCTCTTCTTATTATACACTGG
Source organism: Pelobates cultripes (assembly GCA_933207985.1). Lineage (NCBI taxonomy): Eukaryota > Metazoa > Chordata > Amphibia > Anura > Pelobatidae > Pelobates > Pelobates cultripes. Next base: position 2,042,402 of record OW240912.1, read on the forward strand.
TTGCTCTCTTTATTACACACAGGTTGCTCTCCTTATTATACACTGGTTGCTCTCTTTATTACACACAGGTTGCTCTCCTTATTATACACTGGTTGCTCTCTTTATAACACACTGGTTGCTCTTGTTTTAACACACAAGTTGGTCTGCCGCCTTCTCTCCCCATATCCTGGCTCAATGAGGTCTGAACTGGTACAGGCTGCTTCTAACAACAATCAAATGCTGGAGCTGGTCTGGGGAAAGTGTGAGAGGTGTCTGATAGACAGGGAATCACTGGGCGGGGACAGAGACAGCAAGGGAGAAAGACAGAGAGAGGGAGAGGGGTAGATAGAGACAGCAGGAGAGACAGACAGAGAGAGAGGGAGAGAGATAGAGACCGAGGGAAAGACAGAGAGACAGGGAGTGAGAGGTGGAAAGAGAGAGAGAGAGACAGAGACCGTGGGAAAGACAGAGAGACAGGGAGTGAGAGGTGGAAAGAGAGAGAGAGACAGAGACCGTGGGAAAGACAGAGAGAGAGGGAGTGAGAGGTGGAAAGAGAGAGGGAGACAGAGACCGTGGGAAAGACAAAGAGAGAGGGAGTGAGAGGTGGAAAGAGAGAGAGGGAGAGAAAGAGACAGAGACTGAGGGAAAGACATCACTCTAATAGCGCTGCAGTCACAGCAGCGCAGTGCCATTATTATTATTATTATTATTTTATTATTTATATAGCGCCAACAAATTCCGTAGCGCTGTACAATTATCACTCTAATAGCGCTGCAATCACAGGAGTGCAACAGCATTGCATTATCACTCTAATAGCGCTGCAGTCACAGGAGCGCAGTGGCATTGTATTATCACTCAAATAGCACTGTAGTCACAGGAGCGCAACGGCATTGTATTATCACTCTAACGGCGCTGCAGTCACAGGAGCGCAGTGGCATTGTATTATCACTCAAATAGCACTGTAGTCACAGGAGCGCAACGGCATTGTATTATCACTCTAACGGCGCTGCAGTCACAGGAGCGCAGTGGCATTGTATTATCACTCTAACAGCGCTGCAGTCACAGGAGCGCAGTGTCACTGTATCATCACTCTAATGGCGCTGCACATGAGCGCAGCAGCATTGTTAATCACTCTGATAGCGTTGCAGTCACAGGAGCGAAGTGGCATTGTATTATCACTCTAATAGCGCTGCACAGGAGCGCAGTATCCAACAAAACATAGGAACAACACGCACAGGCGTCTCTGTGTCTGGGAGATAATTGAGTTTTCTTTACCAGGCACTAGAGGTAGAATGAATAAAACATAAAACACTCCAAAACATACATAATATTAATATGAACCCCAACAAGTCTTATATGCCTGGAGAGCCTGGATCTGAGTGCCCAAAGTGTTCAAATAGCGCTCCTATCCCACGAATACAGCCGAATCGCCACCAGGAATATGTTTTGACCAACTGCAGACGTGGCGTTTGCCCAAAATAGTTCCAGAAGTGTGGCAAATGTTCCTTGAGGAGCCTGCTGGCTAGCCTCTGTCCCGGCGCAGGCGGTCTGTATCGACGCGGTCACGTCTGATCAGTGTGATCGCGCTGATACTTCAGATACAAGTAAGTGCCTGATCGGCGCTGCCGCACATGAGCAGGGCGGTCACGCCGAAAAGGGAAAACTTCACTTACCTGGACGGGTCACGGATGGTGTGGCGTTCTAAGGGACGCCAGCCGCTGCGGTCTCATTCTTAATGTTACAGGGCGCATTGCCCACATTAGAGATGGCGCCGGCATGCATGTGACATCACATTATTGACGCGCACGCACGTTTTGGGGTCAAAGGCCATTCAATAACCAATCACAGAACTGAGAGAAATATTTAAACCCTGTTATGCCTTTTTTCGGTGTCCTGTCGTGGTTTGCACTTGTTGGTTGTCAGAGAGCGCGTTCTTGGTATAGTATTTCAGTTTTTTTGCTTTGGCTTATGTTTTTGACTTTCCCTACTTCTGGTATCCTGACCCTTGGCTAGTTATTCGTATTGTCTCATTCTGTATCCCCAACCTTGGCTTGCTATTTTTACCATTCTCTTTTACGTTAAGTCCGGCCATTCTAAGGTCCAGTATACGTTGTTTGTGTTAATATAGTTCTGCGTGTTGGGTCACACAGTAATCGTGACATTACGACAGGGGCATGGACCCTGTAGAATTGTGTCAACACATGTTGGTTTGCAAGAGGAGACTGGAGGAAAGTGCTCACCGCATAGATCAATTTGCCCAGGCCTTCCAAACGCTTCTAGCCGTACGGCTCTTCTTCAGCCCGATGATCCACCGTCAGTTCCTACCCCTCCTGTTGTGAGTATTCCTATTGTGTATAAGGCTCCTTCAATATCCTTATCACCTCCTCCTCAATTTTGGAGGCGATGCTCAGGAGTGTCATAGTTTAATCAAATAAAATATCACTTTGAGGCGTCTCCTGGATCATTCCTTTCTGATACATCCAAAATAGGTTATCTAATGAACCAACTGACAGGTAATGCCCTAACATGGGCCAATCATCTATGTGAGAGCAATAAATCTATAACTTATGACTATAAAGAATTCCTTGCTGAGTTTAAACTGACATTTGAGCCATTAGGTAAAGAAAAAAACGCTGCCAAAGCATTAATACGTATAAAACAAGTCTTCCAGACAAGCCAGATGGTCTGTTGCAGAATACGCCATTGAATTTCGTACCCTTGTGTGGCGGAACCAACCTCGCCACTATGCACTGGAGAAGCCTGGTTGCCAGCCTCCTGCCATGTGAGGGATGTATTGCCCTTTAAAGACATGATTTGGGCATAATGGATTTGTGTTGTGCTGCTGCTGGCCTTTTAAGAACCATCTGGGGACATACTGTGGAGTTACTGGGTGGCCACCATTTCCTGTATCAGAAGCACATGGTGAGAACAATGGATGGCAGCCATTTTAACTCACAGACACTGTTTGGACTTTTCAACACGGTGCCATCTCGCCAGTATTTGGTGCACAGAGACATCGTGCAGTGGTTTTGGACTATACAGCAGGGGACACATTATACAGTGATTGTTTTTCATTTAGCCTGTATATGTTCTGCAGAATCTGCATTAAACTGTATTTTCCAAAGTACTGAACGGATCAGGTCGCTCTGTCTTTTCTTTTTCCACATACGGAGACTGAGAAGACCCAGACCCTTCGCATCCCTCAAGTATAAAGAACCAAGATACCAAAGCTGGACTTACCTATTTATCTATTTATTTATTTTACCTAAAGACTATTCTAATTCTGTATATCGTATTTCATTGGGAATATATTTTAATATATTTTAGTATCTCCTTCTGTGGCACAGCCCTTCCCCATCTGTTTTCTTTGCTGTTCTATCTCAGAGGCAAAGATAGGACACCCATTTACACCCTTGTGGGTTTTTCTCCAGAAAACTATTTCCAGCAAAAATAAACTATGATATAGGCAACAAAGAACTGTTAGCCATTATCCTAGCCTTAAAAGAATGGCGACATCTTTTGGAGGGTTCCAAAGATCCACTTTTGATCATCACTGATCACAAGAATCTGGCTTACATGGGTGAAGCCAAGAGATTGTCTTCCAGACAAGCCAGATGGTCTCTGTCACGTTTCAATTTCATGATTACATACAGACCAGGCACAAGAAACGTCAAAGCTGACGCCCTATCTAGGCAATATGATGCCGGGGAAGAACAGGAGCAAGAGATTTCTCCTATTATACCTCCTGAATGCATTATTGCCTCTACTGTTCTTATGTTGTCCTCGCCTCTTCTTAGTATCATTATGACAGCTCAGGCACAGGTTCCCAACGAAAAAACCACAGGGTAAATTGTACATACCACATTAAGGAGAGAAAATAAATATTGAGTGTATTTCATGACAATGTAACAGCAGGACAACCCGGTATCAGCAATTTGTATCTAGGTTTTGGAGATCTTTCAGCAAACAATTGGGTATAGAGTTATCATTCTCCTCGTCCTATCATCCAGAGACTAACGGTTAAGCTGAAAGAGCTAACCAGTCCCTGGAACAATACTTACATTGTTTCATTAATAGCACGCAAGAGAACTGGTGTGATTTGTTGCCATGAGCTGAGTTTGCTAGGAGCAATACCACTCATGAATCCTCAGGTCTAAGACCATTCTTTGTTACTAATGGTCGGCATCCTATTTTCTTGCCTACTGCATTTTCCGATACTGCCGTTCCTTCTTTGGATTTTCATTTAAATCTCATACATGACACTTGGATTAAGGTTCATGATGCTCTAAATGTTGCTGCTGCTCATTTTAAATGTCAGGCGGACAAGTGGCGTGGTGCCACGCCTGTGAACCAAGTTGGTGACAAGGTTTGGCTTTCTTCACGACATATCAGGTTGAAGGTACCCTCTCTGACGTTTGCACCCAGATACATAAGCCCTTTTCGTGTTCTTTGCAAGATCAACCCTGTTTCTTACTCTCTTGCCCTTCCTGCTAATCTTCATATTCTGAATACCTTCCATGTCTCCTTGCTTAAACCTTTGATTTGTAATAAGTACACTACTCCTTTGGTTCCTCCTTCCCCTGTGGTTGTTGACGGTTTAAAGGAGTATGAAGTCAGTTCTAATGTTGATTCCAGGTTGTCCCGTGGTACTCTTCAATATTTGGTCGACTGGAGGAGTTATGGTCCTGAGGAAAGGTCTTGGGTTCCTGCAAATGAGGTTCATGCTGGTTGTCTGCTCCGATCTTTCCATGCCAAATTTCCTCTCAAACCTGGTCTGGCCCGCCCAGTAAGCGGTCTTCGAGTGGGGGGGTACTGTCATGACGCAGGGGGTCTGTATCTGCGTCGCTACTTTAGATACAAGTAAGTCCATGATCGGCGCTGCCGCACGTGAGCAGGGTGGTCATGCCGAAAAGGGAAAACTTTACTTACCTGGATCGCGGCGGAGTGCCGCCCGATCCTCCAAGAAGATGGGTCATGGCTGGTGCGGCGTTCTAAGGGACACCGGCCACTGCGATCTCATTCTTACTATTAAAGGGACCACTGCCCACATTAGAGATGGCGCCGGCGTGCGTGTGACATCACATTATTGACGCACACGCACGTTTTGGGGTCAAAGGCCATTTAATAATCACAGCACTGAGAGGCATATTTAAACCCTGTTATGCCTTTTCTCAGTGCCTTGTCGTGGTTTCCACTTGTTGGTTGTCAG
>OW240912.1:2047689-2071563 GCA_933207985.1 Pelobates cultripes
GACCAATCTCGCCACATTGCATTGGAGAAGCCTGGTTGCTCGCCTGCTGCCTTTGGACTATGGCCCCCTTTTAAAAGACTTTATTTTTCCATGCAGAAAAGCCATATTCGTGCTTTTCTGCCGGTTGTTCGGTAGTTTCAATCTACCGAACAACCGTACGAATGACTGGACCACCTGGGAGCTGGAGTGTGCCGGCAATTAACCTCCCTGAAGCTGCGGTTAACCGCAGCTTAATTGATGAACGCTGGGTGGCCGCCATTCGTATCCCGAACACGAGGTCGCGGCCATTTTAAACCATACGAATGAACAGCGGTGTTCGCCTCTATTTTTATGGAACTAAAATCGGACACAGTTTTGCGCGAACACCGCTGAAGCCGCCGACCTCCCTTCTTGTTCGGGGAAAGCACACGAATGACCCGGTGTTCGGTATTTTTGTGTGAATGTCTTATACCCCAGATAGGAATCCCATGGAACCCATTCGTATGAAACTGACTGTAAAGACTTTGGCTCCATGGCGATTGAACTGTATTCGTGTAGTCTGAGTGCCATTCACCTAATAATGTGCACTCAGACCTGAGCTATCTGGGGATATGTTACATGTCTGTGTTTTATGTAGTAAATGTTACTTTGTGCATTTTAAAGTATTATGCTGGTTTTGTGTTCCCACGTGTGTAATGGAGTTTTGCCTTTGTCTTGGGAGATAATTGAGTTACTTCCCAATTATCTCCCAGGGCAGAGGGGAGGAAGCCAGGATGCATTGTGGGAATATACTGTGACTGTGTGTCCTTTTTGTATACTTGTCTGTCCCTTGTCACAGTCTCCCATTTGGTCCCCTAGGGGAGTGTCCACCAGGTGGGAGACCTGCATAAAAGCTGGGCAGGTAGCCCTCATTAAACAGACCACTGCTTGACCCTCAACACGGAGCCTTGTCTCGTCTTTGGGGGGATTTACTGTATGCTGCTAAGGACTGATTGCCAGGAGTGTAAGCCGCTTGGAAGCTTTTCCTGTTCGCCTGCTAGCAGCTATTCGTATGGTTCTGGTTCGTTTATTTGAAGTGCTACCTTATTCCCTTGTATGCCGTTCGGGAGTTTGGAGCATTCACTTATTGGCGGTTCGTGAGTTTTGGTGGTTCTACAGTAGCTGTGCCTGTCTCTGAAAAGGGGATTATCGTCTAAGCGGTTTTTTCCCCTTTTGTGCAAAACGGTCCGTTACACTAATCTTTTTATTATTTTAAAAGGTGAAAAATCACCATCAGCATAAAATAAAAATGAAAGCGGTATGGTCCAACGCGTTTCGTTCCGCAAGGAAATTCCTCAGGGACCGCAGTAATAATAAAATCAAACACAATACTTGTAATTTGTAATATTGTGTTTGATTTTATTATTACTGCAAATTGAATTGGCTAGTTTATTCGAATTGTCTCATTCTGTATCCCCGAGCTTGGCTTGTTATTTTGACCATTTTCTTTTACGTTAAGTCCGGCCATTTTAAGGTCCAGTATACGTTGTTTGTGTTAATATAATTCTGTGTGTTGGGTCACATAGTAATCAGGACAGACTCCTGCCCAAGGGCTATGGGCCTTGTAACCGACCCCTTAAAATACTTGATTTGTGTGTTTTCCCTTTTCAGTTCAGGAACCAAATAAACGCAAGAATTGCGGACCACCTCTGGGCTTATTAACCCCTATTAACCTCTCCCGACACCTCCATCATTATTTTCACACTATGTATCCTAAGTGTTTGGCTTGATGGCCGACATTCGTATGCATGGACATGTGGGAACTGAGTTAGCGGCCATCTTGGCGCACAAACACAGGCAGTGGTGTTCGGACGTCGAGTGTATGGAACTAAAATAGGACAGACAAACTTGTGAACACCGCTGAACTTAGACGATAGCCTGCTTCTTTTTTACAAATGTCGGAGAGGGCCGTTCAGTAGGATTGTTCGCATGAAATAGGCAAACAATTGCTACCTAGGAGTCAGAGGATCAGTTCAGTATTTCATTCGGTTTTGGACTCCCGAAAGTGACCGACCGCTACCACTTTTCTTAATGAACTATTTTGGGCAGAAGCCACGTGTGCGGTCCGTCAAAACTTTACCCCGGTGGCAATTTGGCTGTGTTTGTGTGACCTGAACGCTTTTTGGATTTGTTGGGCACTCAGATCCAGGCTATCCAGGGATATAGGACTTGTGGTGGTCCCTTGTATTATTGTGTGTGTTTTGGGTTGTTTAATATTTTGTGCATTGTACCTCTGTGCCTGGGAGATAATTAGTTTAGTTTCTTTTTTTTTGCTAGCATCTCCAGGTGGTACAAATGGGCAACCACAGAAGGTGAACTATGCTGCCTTCAAAGCATTTACTGATGGGAAACTAGATATATAGACAGCTACTGTAACGGCACCCCCAGGCATAAAAGGGTTAAACCGCTGTTTAGTAGATCTTCCCTTCCAGAGACACAGGCACAGCTACTGCAGAACACCAAACTCCCGAACTGGATACAAGGGAATGCTCCAAACTCCCAAACTGCATACAAGGGAATGCTCCAAACTCCCGAACTGCATACAAAGTAGCACTCCAAACTCCCGAACTGGAACCTCACGAATAGCTGCTAGCAGACGAACAGGAAAAGCACCCAAGCGGCTTACACTCCTGGCTCTAACAGCATACAGTAAATCCTCCCAAAGACGAGACAGAGCTCCGTGTTGAGAGTCAAGCAGTAGTCTGGTTTATTGAGGGCTACCTGCCCAGTATTTATGCAGGTCTCCCACCTGGTGGACACTCCCCTAGGGGACCAAATGGGAGACTGGGACACAAATGGTAAAATGACCAATCACAGGCATACAGGCTTAAAACACTCCCACAGTACATTACAATCCCTCTCCTCTATCCTGGAGATAATTGGGAAGTAAGGACAGAGGCGAAACTCCATTAACCACATGGTTACAATAAAACACTAAAATACAATAAAATACATAATGTTACATTTGTCACATAACCCATCCCCAGATAGCTGGGATCTGAGCGCACAAAAGTAACGAATAGCGCTCAGATCCTATGCACACAGTCCAATCGCCGTGGAGTGAAAGTGTTCACAAAGTCTGTTCTCCATACGAATAGACTCCACGGGATGGCTATCTGGGTGTTGCTGTTCATACGGTTAAACTACCGAACGAACAGGCATCCGGTTAAATGACCGAATGCAGGAGCCAGGAGGCTGACGGCTCAGCTGTGTTCGCGCAAATAAGTGTCCGTTTCCATTTCCATAGTTTGGGCAGTTAAAATGGCCGGGGCCATGTGTTCGGCAAACGAACAAAGGCCACCCAGCATTCATCAATTAAGCTGTGGTTAACCGCAGCTTCTGGGAGGTCAATTGCCGACACACTCCCAATACAGGTGGTCCAGTCATTCGGTTATTTGTTCGGTAGATTGAATCTACCGAACACCGGGCAGAAAGGCACGAACAAGCATTTTCTGCAGGGGAAAAGAAGGCTTTTTAACATAGGGGCCATAGTCCAAGGGCAACAGGCGAGCAACCAGGCTTCTCCAATGCTTCGTGGCGAGGTTGGTTTCGACACAGCTACCTACAGGACTTTGAGCGTCAGTGTGCTTTGGAGGGGCTAGAAAAGACTAATTGGGCTGTGGTTCTCAGCAGCAAACTCTTCGGATGGGCAGCCGAGGCTTATAGAGCGGTGTAGCGGAGCTGTAATATTAAATTCCAAGATCTCCGCTGGTACAGAAAGTAATCCAAAGTAAAGAGCTGGAAAAGAAGGCAATATCCCAAATCCCCGAGTAACCGGACGAAATAGTTCTGGGAGTCAACTGACAAGTTTATTCACAGCTCCAGTATTTATGTGGTTCCCCATGCAAGGGGTTTCCTTAGTCACTTTACAGGGGTATTACAGTAGAGGACTACATGGGGAACTGACTATACAGAGCATTTCTCCCACCATGCACTGCTGTACGTGAGGGATACTCCCACTAGAATATCCTGTTAAGTGGATTATCCCTCCATACAGCAGAACCGGATTTTAACATAAAAATTTATAACTTTAACATTATCCGTGGGAGTATAATAAATGACCGTTCGGTAGATAGCTGGGGTCTGAGCGCACACTTCATGAAAGTACTGCTCAGATCCTAGCCTAAATAACCGAATGCCACACGAAACATACTTTTATATCAAATTCTCATAAGAGTACCGAATACCTATTGGGAACCAAACTACCGAAAGACCGGGGCTCCCGAACGGCCTGGAGGTCCAGCGGTGTTCGCGCCGTCGAGTAGCCGATTTTTGTTCCAGGTGCTCGACAACCAAACACCGCTGGGCTAACAAAGGATCCAAGATGGCCGACCACCGCGTGGTCGGTAGCCGAACGACGGCCACCTAGAAAGGCAATTAACTACCGATTGCAACAATATGGGCTCCCGTTCGGTACCTTATTCTTTTCACGAACAGTGTTTAAAGTCACTGTTCGTGAAACTACCATATGAATGCTAGCGACTTTCGGCCATTAGCATATGAATATTCTTTGTTTCAACATACACTAATACATTCCTATACACAATAAAAGTAGACAACCTTCTGATGTTATGCAATAAGTCTTAAAGTGGCTAGGTTTGCCACAATGCTCCCCCAGAACCAAGCCGGCATACACAGTCTGATCCCAACGAATCGGCTTGGGGATGTCCGGAGGAGTACTCACAGATCACTTCTCAAGGTTAGTTTGTCTAGATAACCCATCGGCGTTACCGTTTTGCTTCCCTGGGTGGTAATGAATGGTAAAGTCAAAAGGCTGCAGTGCCAAACTCCAGCGCAGCAGCCTGGCATTGTCCCCAGCCACACGGTTCAGCCACACCAACGGATTGTGATCTGTGAGTAGGAAAAAAGGTTGTCCATGCAAATAAGGCTGCAACTTTTGAGGGCCCACACCATGGCCAGGCATTCTTACTCGATGGCGGCGTAGCTTACTTCTCGGGGCAATAACTTTCAGCTTAGGTAAGCTACGGGATGTTCTCCGCCATCTGCTCCATCTTGGCTCAGCACTACTCCCAATACAAACATTGAAGCATCTGTGTGGACAAGAAATTGTTAAGTTGGATCAGGAGCAGCAAGAACAGGTGCATTGGTTAAAGCAGTCTTGAGTTGTTGGAACGCCTGATCACACTCTGGGGCCCAGATGACCTGTCGAGGAAGGTTTTAGCGGGTCAAGTTAGTCAGGGGTTTGGCCAGGGCACTCTAAATGGGTAAAAATTTTCGGTAGTACCCTGCAGTACCCAGGAAGGCTAGCACTTGGGTTTTTGTCCGGGGGGTAGGCCACTTAGCTACTGCTTCAATTTTTGCTGGTTCGGGCTTTTGCTGTCCACTCCCTACCCGGTGCCCCAGGTACTGCACCTCTGCCATTCCTATGTGACACTTGCTGGGCTTGAGCGTCAACCCTGCCTCTCCGATACGGCCAATGACTGCTCCAATATGTCGCAGGTGGTCTGACCAGCACTGGCTATAGATGGCGATATCATCCAGGCATGCACATGCATACTCCTGGAACCCGTCCAGTAGCCGATTCACCATCCGTTGAAAGGTAGCCGGAGCGTTTTTCATCCTGAATGGCATGACGCGAAACTGGTACAAGCAAAACGGGGTGACAAACGCCGACTTGGGGATGGCATCCTCGGCTAGTGGAATCTGCCAGTACCCTTTGCATAAATCTATTGTAGTGAGGTACTGGCCTCGTGCCATTTTGTCTAGCAGCTCGTCTATCCGGGGCATCGGATAGGCATCAGACACTGTTTTGTCATTTAGCCTCCGGTAGTCTACACAAAAGCGTGTTGTGCCGTCCTTCTTGGGTACCAGCACTATCGGTGATGCCCAGGGGCTATCGGAATGTTCAATAACCCCTAGCTGCAACATTTCCTCAATTTCATTCCTCATATGTTCCCTGACCGCTTCCGGGATACGGTATGGGGTCTGCCGCATAGGTAGCGGTCCGGGGGTCTCAACTCGGTGAGTAGCTAGCGGGGTGTGTCCTGGTAAATTGGAGAAAGTGGCTCCCTTAGCCGCAACTAACTCCAGTACCTGGGCACGCTCCTTGGGGCATAGCCGCTCCCCCAGCTGAACACCTTAACCCCGGTCACCCCTGGAACAACCGAACGGCCGACCACCCTACGAGCAGAGTGTGTCTCCACTTAATCGCCCAGAGAGTTGCGGTCTGCGGTTAACCGCAACCTAACTGACGGCAGCAGGGCATTCACGTTCGTGCCCCATCGCCCGATACTCTAACTACCGAACGGGTATCGAACAAGGGCCACCTACAGCCTGGCGTGTGGCTCCAATTAGAATGTTGGTTTCTGCGGTTGACCGCAGGTTAAGTACCCCCTCCCGGCGGTCTTCATTCGCCTCCCGAACAACGGAGACATCCAGAGACAGAGCGGGGATTCGTGCAGACTTCTAGCTGGTTCCTGTTCCACAAGTTTGAGAGTGAAGTCCCGCGGCCTATTAGTCTACCTCAAAACATGGGCGCCATCACATTTCGAGGAAATGAAGCGTACCATTCGTGGGTTTCTGAGCGCTCTTCGGTTAATTGTTTCGCCTCAACCGGGGCTATGTAATGAATGGTGGAAGACACGTGGGTTTTTGGGCGCTTGGAGATAATTGTATTGTCATAACCGTTGGATTCATTATCTCCAAGCTGGGCGGTGACGATTTCAAACGATACATTGCATTTCTATTGGTCCCCCACTTGTATTGCCCCTGTATCCCATCGTGTCCAGATTTTGCATAAATACGGTCCCCTGTGTGTCATTAAACCCAGTTCTTGCTTGACCTTCAAATCGCAGCCTCGACTCGTTTTGTGGGGAAAAGGGTATCCTAGATCTATGATAGCTAGTGGGATTGCTCTACATTTACAGGATTTGTTTGGAATAACTACCGAAGTGGCTCCCCTCTTTCTCTGCCTTTGGGATCCAGACCATCCAAGTGGTCCAGCTTTCAGCTAGCATGGAGGTAACCGTAACATTTGGTGGCAGCGGTGGGATCGTTCATGACTTCCTAGGAGAGATCCTGAACGGATGGAGAGCGCCTATGACAAATTGAAACGCACTACCTTAAAGGATTTACTCGAAAGCCGAGGTGGGAACGCGAGTAACCGGCCAAGGAGGGAGCTAATCGCAGAGCTGACCGAACTGGATCAGAGTTTTACTATGGCGGAAGCACCGACAACGACAGGTGACGAAAAGACCAGGATTGTTCGGGAGAGGCTCTCACTATACGGGCTGAACCCCTCTATAGAACTAGTACAGCAGCTGATGGCAGAGGCAGATGAGGACATACAGAAAGCTAGAGACCACGAGCTCCGCCTGGTGACCACGCACCGCAACGCGAGGCAGCCTCAACCGTAAGTCCTGCAGAGAACCCCGGGAGGCCAAAGATACCCTATGCGGCTTTTAGACCCTTCCTGGAGAACGAGACAGGGATTGATGAATACTTGGCAGACTTTGAACGACAATGTGCACTACATCAGATTCCCGACAAAAAGTGGCCCACGATATTGTCTGGAAAACTATCCGGGCGAGCACTAGAGGCATTCCAGACCTTGAGTGCTGAGGAGGTGACTCAGTACACTCTAGTCAAAGACACACTCCTACGACGGTACGCGGTAACCCTGGACACGTATCAATGACAATTTCGGAACACTAAAAAGAAACCTAATGACACTCACATGGAATGGGCGCACCGAATTCGGAGAGCAGCGAATCACTGCATGAACGGGAGTAAAGCCGTGACCGCTGAGGAAATATTACAATTATTTCTGCTGGAGCACTTTTATAATGGCATCGAGCAACAGGGAAAGGAATGGCTGCGAGACAGACGACCAGCTACCTTAGAAGAAGCGGGCAAGTTGGCCGACGAGCATTATGAGTCCCGTTTGCACGAACCCACAAATTACCGAACAACGGCACGGACCGAACATAGGGACAGTTACCGAACGGAGCCCCGCACCGAATTCAGAGCTCCAGTACCCGCAGGGCCCATCCGGTACTCAGGACCAACCAGTAACAACCCCACTGACCAGCCCTGACCAACGTGCTTTCGATGCAAACAGCCGGGGCACCTCATGGCAAGCTGTCCTCTAAACTGCCATCAGACCTCTAGGAATTACAACTCCTCTGCTGGGCCATCTCGCCCTGCCCAGGCCCTCTGCGTTAACCAAGAGATCCCTATGGAGGAATACCTGGGACCACTGTATATGCTGCTTTGGATAATCGCCAGCATCATCGGCAAAAAGTATGGCTAGAGGGTCACTCTACCGAAGGACTAAGGCACACCGGCGCTACGATTACACTGGTCCAGAGCCATTTGGTTCCAAAACACAAGAGATCGGGACAGACTGTGGCAGTTAGAGTGGCGGGGGGGATGTATACAAAATTCCTACCGCCAAAGTACATCTTGATTGGGGAGCGGGAAAAGGGACCGAGAACGTAGGCATAATGGACTGGGTAACGATTTGGGTCCTATGACTTCTGCCTATGCTCCAGTCTATAACAAAGAGGCGAATCCTTTGACTACTCGGGCACAAGCACAGATGCAGCGGGAACCCTCACCAGTGCGGGAGACGCAGGTAAGACTCACCCCGATCGGGACTGATCCGTTAGGTCCCATACCCTGGGGCACTCCCACCACATTCAAGACTGAGTCTAAGACCGACCCGACTTTACAAAAATACCGAGAACGGGCCGAGACGGGAGGGGGTGGACTGGATAATGAAAATTTTTTATGGGAGAAGGGAAAGCTGTATCGGCTAACTGAGAAACGGGGACAACACAGACGATAGTTGGTAGTACCCCACAAATACCAACAAGAAATATTAAAAATAGGACATGACATACCCTTAGCCGGCTACCTGGCCATGACCCGTACCCTACACCGCATTACTCACACCTTTTTCTGGCCAGGGGTACACGCTGATGTTAGGACCTATTGCAACACATGCGATGTGTGTCAGCGAGTAGGGAGGAGAGGCGACCATCCTAAGGCACACCTGGTGAATATGCCCATTGTAGAGGAGCCGTTTAGCAGGGTGGCCATAGACTTAGTGGGACCCTAGTCCCTCCGGTAAGCGCTACATTCTTACAGTAGTGGACTACTGTACCAGGTACCCAAAAGCCGTATCCAATGCACTAGTACAGGTGTTCTCGCGAGTATGATTCCCCAAAGAAATCCTGTCAGATCGAGGTACACAATTTACAGCTGAGTTAACGCAGCAACTCTTACAGGTCTGTAAGATTAAGTCTCTTCTAAGCTCCCCCTAGCACCCTCAGGTTCAACGGGACCCTTAAACAAATGCTCAAAATGTTCACCCAGGAATATAGAGACTGGGAATGCTTCCTACCCCACCTCCTGTTCGCTTATCGGGAGGTGCCCCAGGAAACGACAGGATTCTCTCCCTTCGAGCTGCTCTGTGGCCGCAAGGTACAGGGACCCCTAAACCTGATCCGAGAGCACTGGTTTCGTATGGAATAACTACCGAAGTGGCTCCCCTCTTTCTCTGCCTTTGGGATCCAGACCATCCAAGCGGTCCAGCTTCCAGCTAGCCTGGAGGTAACCGTAACACATGTGTAGCGGATGGCATTGGGCTGTCCTGAAAACTACATGTATTTTAATGTATTCGGTTAAAGGCACTCTAGGCATTATGCGAATGAAACTACCGAACAATCAGACCACCCCAGTGGGAAGTGTGCCTCCAATTACCGGTTGCAACAATGTTGCGAATGGGTAATTGGCAATATAAGCAGTGGGTCCTTTGTTTGCGGGGTGGCCGCCATTCGGGAGACGAACACGTGGCGGCGGCCATTTTAAAACTCCCATCGAGTATCTGGAACCCAAATCGGACACTCAGCTAGGCGAACACCGCTGAGACCTCCACACTGCCCTTAAGTTCATATCCAAACTACTGATCGGCCACCCGTTTGGTAGAAAGAAACACCCGAACAAGGGGATTCATGCGAACCCTCCCTAGTCTCTATAGCACAAGCCTTTCGTGCCATTTATTCCATTCTTTTGTGACCGACCGCAGGGCCCCATCTCATGGAACCAATTTCGGCTGTTCCCTCCAGAGCGGTCGGTCTTTTTATTACCTCCATAGCTTTCCCGAACCCCTGGTCCGATCTGGGTGATTTTTGGATATGTCTCTCACCCACATCAGGGCTACCAGGGGATGTAACATTTAAAGGGGTACCCCTCGGTTTAGGGGTATGTAGCGGATGGCACTGGGCTGTCCTGAAAAGTACATGTGTATAACTGCATTCGGGTAAACTGCTGTTTTTTTTATGTGTTTAAATAAAGTGTGTTCGTCTGATTGTTCGGTAGAATCATTCGAATAAACTAAGGGAATGAAACTACTGAACAATCAGACCTCCCCTGTGTGAAGTGTGCCTTCAATTACCCATTGCAACAATGTTGCAAATGGGTAATTAACAAGCTATGCAGTAGGTCCTTTGTTCTCGGGGTGGCCGCCATTCGGGAAACGAACACGTGGTGGCGGCCATTTTAAAACTCCCGAACAGCGGTGTTTTGCCGTCGAGTGTCTGGAACCCAAATCGGACACTCGACTAGGCGAACACCGCTGAGACCTCCACAAGCCCGGTCCGTTCGGTTCCAAACTACCGAACGGCCCCTCGTTCGGTAGACAGAAACAACCAAACGAGGGGATTCATGCGAACCCTACCTGATCTCTGTAGCCTTAGCCTTTCATGTAATTTATTCCCTTATGCTGGGACTGACCACAGGGCCCCATCGTATGGAAGCCAATTCAGCTGTTCTCTCCAGCGCGGTCGGTCTTTTTAGTACTTCCATAAATTTCCCGAACCCCTGGTCCGATCAGGGTGATTTTTGGATATGTTGCTCACCCAGATCAGGGCTACCAGGGGATGTGCCATTGAAAGGGGTACCCCTAGGTTTAGGGGTACATCCAGAAACTGGGGGAATTTGTGTACAGTATAAGAGGATTATGATGCAGGCTGAGGGGAGGAGATGTGTGGGAGGTTACTATTGCCGGATTGGGTACTGTAGTAATTAATGAAAATCCCTCCCTTGCATGGGAGCATGCTTTATAAGGCCACCGTGAAATAAAGGTTTTCAGTTCTGCTCCTGATGCTGTGTGTCGTCCAGTTATTGGGATTGCTGTTGGGATATTGTTGGATTATTTTGCCTGCTGGAAACCTTGCCTTATGGATTTATAATACTTGTTCCTGAGCCTCACTGGGATCTTAAGCGGAGATAACTTGTGGAATACCAGGTCTCCGCTACAGAGTGCGTTGATGGAGCCGTGATGCAAGCTTGTTGCTTTGTGGTTACTGGGTGGGCCTCTTGGAGTGGAGCTTGAGGTATAAAGGTGGAAGTCATTCGACCCAGGTCGTTCCCCAAGACGACATCCGCCGGCAGTTTCTGCATCAGGCCCACCTCTACCATTCCCTCCCCAACACTCCAATTCAAATGCACTTTTGCGGTGGGTAATCTGTATACCGCTCCCCCTGCTACTCGCACTGATACGGATCCGTCGGTGTATGCTGAGCCTGGAACCAAATGAAACACCCGAATCCCGGAGCCCTTGGACCTCTTTCCCTTCCAGGGTTACTAGCTGACGATGGTGTTGCCTGTTGTCTGTGGCTTGTACCGACATCACATCGTGTAGTATCCCCAGGGGCTCTTCTGTCTGATTAAAGAGTATCTCCTGGGTTGCTGGCTCCGCTTGGTAGTGGTGGGCGGCTGCTCTTGGTGCTGGGTTCGGCCGTACTTGGCTCCATGCTTGGCGGCTCCGGTTCTGGGTACACTCTCTCGCCATGTGGCCCCAGTGTTTGCACGTATGGCACTGGATATTCGCTCTGCCATTATATCTGGATGGTGGAGTGTGCCCCCCTTCCAGGGTTGGCCGGAATGGGGGTGCTGTAGGTGCCATAGGGGTAGCTGTATGAGGTTGAGCGGTGGGTCGAGGGTACCCTCGGTTGAGGTTACCGTGATGCCCCCTGGCGTCATAGTGTTGGTCGGCTAGTCATGCAGCTTCTGTTAGGGTGAGGGGTTTTCTATCTCTCACCCATTCCTGTGCCTCTGGGGACAGGCCATTGAAAAATTGTTCCAACAGCAGCAATTGCCGTAACTCCTCCATGGTGGTTGCTTGACTGGCTTGTATCCACCCATGGGATGCTTGGTCCAGATTGTGGGCCCACTCTGCGTGGGAATCTTTCTCTGGTTTGCGCAGCCCTCGAAACTTGCGCCGTTATGCCTCCGGGGTAATGGCGTATCTTTCCAGTATAGCCTGTTTTACCCGGGCATAATCTTTGCTGTCCTCCCTGGGTACAGCCCGAAAGGCTTCTGCGGCCCGACCTGACAGTTTGCCTGCCAGTAACGGTACCCACACTGCCTGCTCCAAATCATGCAAGTCACATAGCCTCTCAAAGTCTTGTAGATACCCATCAATCTCTTCTTTCTGTTCACAAAACATTTTAAAAGCATGAAATGGGATCTTAGGCTTTACCTGGCTCATGACTGAAGCAGTAATAGATTCTGCTCTGGAAGGGGAATCCTGTGGTCTGTGTGCCATCACATACTCCTGCACATCCGCCATCAGTTCTGTCAGTATTTCCAGTGGGCTGGGGTAAAAATTCCATCCTGGTCCTCATTTCCTTTTGGAAGGGGGTCTCTTCCATTGCTGGTGGGGGTGTAACGCTGCGAGCTCTGTCTCCCTCCATCTATTCGGCAATCAGCACAGCTTTTGGCTTATTGCTGGCTATCTTACCCCTGGCTTCCAATAATTCCTTTAACGTCTGCCGTTTAATTGCAGTGTAGTCTGTCTCCATTCACCTCTGTGTTCGTTTTTTTGTTGCATCCGAATTGCCATTCAATTTCCTGTTCGGTAGTTTCAATTACCCGAACACCGCTTTTCGGCTGTAAGGTTGGATCCCATCGCTTGCTACAAATTGTAGCGGTGCTGTAATATTAAATCCCAAGATCCCCCAGTAACCGGATAAAACACAGTTCTGGGAGTCAACTGACAAGTTTATTCACAGCTCCAGTATTTATGTGATTCCCCATGCAAGGGGTTTCCTTAGTCACTTTACAGGGGTATTACAGTAGAGGACTACACGGGGAACTGAATATACAGAGCATTTCTCCCACCATGCACTGCTGTTCGTGAGGGTACTCCCACTAGAATATCCTGTTAAGTGGATTATCCCTCCATACACCAGAACCGGATTTTAACATAAAAATGTATAACTTTAACATTATTCGTGGGATTATAATAAATGACCATTCGGTAGATAGCTGGGGTCTGAGCGCACACTTCGTAAAAGTACCGCTCAAATCCCAGCCTAAATAACCGAACACCGCATGAAACATACTTTCATATCAAATTCTCCTAAGAGTACTGAATACCTATTGGGAACCAAACTACCGAAAGACAGGGGCTCCCGAACGGCCTGGAAGTCCAGCGGTGTTCGCGCCATCGAGTAGCCGATTTTAGTTCCAGGCGCTTGACAACCAAACACCGCTGGGCTAACAAAGGATCCAAGATGGCCGACCGCCACGTGGTCAGTAGCCGAAGGACGGCCACCTAAGAAGGCAATTAACTACCGATTGCAACAATATGGGCTCCCGTTGTTCTGGTACCGGCCATCTTGGATTCACTTTTAGCCCAGCGGTGTTTGGTCGCTGGACTTCCAGGCCGTTCGGGAGCGCCGGTCTTTCGGTACTTTTTCCCCACTTATGCATTCGTGACTTTTATGAAGAGTTGATGTTACAATGTATTTCGTGCGGCGTTCGGTTAATTGTGCTGCGATCTGAGCAGTACTTTCACGAAGTATGCGCTCAGACCCCAGCTATCTGCCAATCGGTCATTCGGTACATTGGCACGAATATTATACCAGTTACAGATTTTTATGTGAAAAGCCTGTTCTGCTGTACGGAGGGATAATACACTTAGCAGGATATTCTTGTGGGAGTATCCCTCTCGTACAGCAGTGCATGGTGGGAGAAATGTCCTGTATGTTCAGTTCCCCATGTAGTCCCCTACTGTATAACCCCTGTAAAGTAATTAAGGAGACCCCTTTCATGGGGAATACTGGAGTTTGTGAATAAAAACCTCAGCTGACTCCCAGAACTGTGTTTCGTCCGGTTACTGGGGGATTTGGGATATTGCCTTCATTCAGCGCTTTCCTTGGATTATTTTCTTCTACCAGAGGAGATATTAGGATTTAATATTGCAGCTCCGCTACAAGATGCTCACTGACTCAGTCCAGGAGAATCTGCAAGCGGCTCAGCTGCGCCAGAAGAGGTGGTATGATAGGGGCACCCAAGATAGGATTCTAGAAGTAGGACAGAAGATATTGGCACTGAAACCGTCTAAGAAAGACAAGCTTCAGGCCACGTGGCAGGGACCTTTCCAGGTAGTGGAGCGTATAAGCGAAACTACCTACATAGTAGGAAAATGTTCAGATGAAAGGATATGGAGATCCTTTCATGTGAACATGCTCACGCCCTACTTTGAGTGGGTGGAAGACGTAGCGGCAGTATGTGCCCCTTCATTTGAAGATAGTGAGGCCCTTCCCCTTCCTGACTTATTCGCCTACTCCTCTAGTACGAAAGAACAAGTCAGACTATGTGAAAAATTGAACCCCTTAGAGAAGACCTCTGTGGCAAACCTAGCCACTTTTAGGTTACTGGACTGTATCTACAAAAGGTTGTCTGTAATAGCCACTGGACTGCTATATTTTAATGTCTGCCTGTACTGCTATGTCTTAGAGCATTCGTATGCTAGCAGCCGAAAGCCGCTAGCATTTATGTATTCGTTTCACGAACAGGGACTTTACCGGCTGTTCGTGAAACGAATGAACTACCACCCAGTAGCCCACACACAGAGGGTCGTGTGGCACCCATTAACCGATTGCAACATTGTTGCAATCGGTAGTTAAGTACTTTCCTAGGTTGCCGTCGTTCAGCTACCGACCACTCGGCGGTCGGCCATCTTGGATCCTTTGTCTCACCAGCGGTGTTTGGTCGTCGAGTGCGTGGAGCTGAAATCGGGTACTCAATGGCACAAACACCGCTGGGCTTCCAGGCTGTTCGGGAGCTCCAGTCATTCACTATTCTGTTCGGTACTTTTAGGCGAACATAATGTTAAAGTATATTTCGTGCAGCGTTCAGTTATTTATGCTGGGATCTGAGCTGTATTCTCACGAAATGTGTGCTCAGACCCCAACTATCTACTGAAAGTCCATTCGTCTAAATAAAGTGAATGATGGTAAAGTTATGTATTTTGATGTAAAATGTCGGTTCTGCTGCACGGAGGGATAATCCACTTAACGGTGTATTCCAGTGGGAGTATCCCTCTCGTCCAGCAGTGCCTGATGGGAGAAAGGTCCAGATTGTTAAGTCCCCCATGTAGTCCCCTACTGTATAACCCCTGCAATGTCAGTAGGGAAACCCCTTGCATGGGGACTTGCATAAATACTGTGACTTGTGAATAAAAGCTCAGTTGACTCCCAGAACTGTGTTTCGTCCGGTTACTGGGGGGATTTGGGATATTGCCTTACTTTTCAGCGCTTTACTTTGGATTACCTTCTGTACCAGCGGAGATCGTGGAATTTAATATTGCAGCTCTGCTACAACCTCCGCTGCGATCCACCCAGTTGAGACCCAGGGAGAAACCCCTCTATGGCAACAACCATAACGTATCCCTGAGGCAGTTAGAGAGAATATTCATGAGATGTTAAAGCTGGGAGTTATCAAACCCTCTCAGAGTCCTTGGGCTATGCCGGTACTGTTGGTACCCAAGCGAGACGAAAGATTAACGACAGGACAGTAGCAGATGCATACCTACCTCCATTTGTCTAAGGCTAGAGTTACTAGATCGTATGGCTGAGGGGAATTACTTGACTACCCTAGATTTAGGATATTGGCAAATCCCCCTGGAGCCAGCGACCATTCCTAAGTCAGCATTCGTTGCCTCATTTGGGCTATACTAGTTTAAGGTTATGCCCTTTTAGATGAAAAATGCCCCGGCTACCTTTCAGAGGATGGGCTTTAGGCTCCTAGAGGGATTTCAGGATTTCGCATTTGCGTATTTAGATGATATTGCCATCTACAGCCGCACATGGGAAGACCATCTAGAGCACTTATCTAGGGTATTGAAATGAATTCAGGCTAACTCTGAAGCCTGATAAGTGCCATGTTGGTATGGCCGAGGTACAGTATCTTGGCCTTGTGGTAGGTTCGAGCAAACAGCGACCCGAACCTGCCAAGGTAGAAGCTATTGCTAACTGGCCACAACCCTGTACCAAGACCTAGGTACTAGCATTCCTAGGTGCAGCAGGCTACTACTGCAAGTTTGTCCCTGAGTACAGTGCCCTGGCCAAACCTCTCACCGACCTGACCAAATAGTCCCTTCTTAGACAGGTAGCATGGTCCCCAAAGTGTGAGACCGCTTTTCAAAAACTCAAAACGGTGCTGAGCAAGGCACCTGTGTTGGCCACCCCAAACCATACTAAAAGGGTACTTGTCCACATAGATGCCTCCATGTTTGGACTGGGAGCCGTGTTGAGCCAAGTGGGGGACGACTGGATGGAGCACTGGATGAGAGGTCAGCTATGCCACCGTGGAGAAGGAATGCCTGGCTCTAGTGTGGGCATTAAAGAAATTGCAACAACAAAAAAGCTACCTGCCCGCTCTTCTTAATCCCTATGTATATTTAGACAAATGTATATTTAGTTACTCCAATGGCCATTGGAGGGAATGCCCATCTGCCAACGTCAAGGCAGACCCCCCTAAGCAGGCCCTACACTGACCCTTCACCTTACAGTGGTCGTTGCTGCCGCCCAGGAGTGATGGGAGTGAGTGCAGGACTCATCTTTTTGAGCAAGGTGAAAGATCAGTGTAGAACCCGCTTAGGGGGCCTTGATGTTGTCAGGCGGCATTCCCTTCAATGGCCATTGGAGTAACTAAATGACCTCCATTTGTCTAAATATACATAGGGATTAAGGAGAGAGCACAGGTAACTTTTTTGGTTTTTACTATATATTGGGGCTGATGTGTACTGTGGTCGTTGCTGCCACCCAGGAGTGATGGGAGTGAGCGCAGGACTTATCGTTTTGCAATTTGTATTAATTAAAGAAATTGCAGCCATGCCTCTACGGTCGTCTCTTTATGTTAATGACCGATCATAACCCCCTCATCTGGTTAAACAGAGTTGCTGGAGACAATCCCCGTTTGTTACGTTGGAGCCTGGCCCTGCAACCAGAATAGCAATGCTGATGGTTTATCACGACAAACGGAGCTGGAACCTTAACTGACTTCCCCGGACATCCCCTAGCCAACCTGACAGGGTCTAGGTGGGTATGCCGACCCATGGAACTAGGGTGATCAATGTGAAGAAAACTACTCTCTACACATTTAGTAATTATGATTTTTTTTTCGTTGGGTAGATACAACTACTGAACACCGACCCCCCTGGCTCATTAACTACAATGAAAACCGCAAATTAAGTGCTCCCTCTGTGTGGTCGCCATTCATATAGCCAAACGTGAAAATAGCAGCCATGTTGTCGCACAAAAAAAGGCAGCAGGACTTGGTCGTCTAGTGTCTGGAACTAAAATTGGACACTCGACTCAATTTCGCGAACGCCTGCTTCTTTTCACGACCAACCAGGAGAGCGCTATTTGGTAGTTTTTTTCCCACGAACTAGGGAAACAAACGCTACCTATGACCTAGGGGAGCCATTCGTGGATTTGTTCAGTTTTTAGACTTTCCGAAAATGAGCTTAATTTTATGGAACTCTTTCTGGGCAGGAGCCTTGTGTGCGGTTGGCCAAATTAAGACTTCCATGGAACTCCTGAACCCCTGAACCGATCTGGGTGATTCTTGAATATGTTGGTCCCCCAGATAAGAGCTATTAGGGGTAGAACTTTTGTGGGGTTTCCATGAGGTTTGGGGTACTTTCTGGGCTTTGTGGAAATGTGTGGGTTTTTTTGTAAGGAGATAATTGAGTTTAGTATAGTGCTTGACTCCATTATCTCCCAGGCCCAGGGGAAGGATTATATTATTCTATGTAGGACTGTCCTGGACCTGAGAGCCAATGTAACTGCAGAATGTATTTTGTCATTGTCCCCTCTCAGGTCCAGTGGGGAATGCCCCTGGAATCTGTCACCGTAAACCCTGTACGTTTTTAACTGCATATAAACCGGCCAGTTGGCCTGAATAAAACCATTCCTGTTGTACCCTTCATCTAGTCTAGGCTGATGTTTGGGTATCTGTCTGATTTGCTTGGTGAATATACTTGGATGCTGTACTGTCTGGAGAATATTTGAATCAACATCCGAACGGAGAAAACGGGCGAATGGGTATCTGAAATACCAGCGTTCGTTACAGATGGATTATCCTGTTTTCTGTGAGAGTGTCATGGGCGTGCTTGTAAGGAAACCAAGTATATTTAACCTCATTCGGTAGTTTCCTCCCGAACCGCCAGAGCCTTAGTGATTATAGCCCTCCGTTCGGTAGTTAGGGTAGACGAATCCTATAGCAATTCCAATAGTCTCACCAGATAATTCCCTAAGTGAAACACACGAATCCCCAAACACCAGCCGAAGTCAAGAAGAAGGGTACAAAATGCACTGTCCTTTAATGGGTGCACACAGCTTTTATGCAAGTCCCCATGCAAGGGGACAGCCCTCAGGGAGGGACAAACAATAACCAATCACAAACAGTAAAATATTAACACACACCTTCAATTCTCTCCCCTAGCCCAGGAGATAATTTAGTCTGATAAAATAGTAACTTAATTATCTCCGGGCTGAAAAATCACTTTTTCCCCAACTTTCAGAACACCCCTTTATACTGGGGGTATCCCCATAAATTATGTGTCTCCTGATAGCCCTGATCTGGGTGACCAACATATTTGAATTTCACCCAGATCGGTTCAGGGGTTCGCAAATTCTATGGAAGTCTTGTGTGACCGGCCCACCCTGGGCTGCATGCCCAAAACAGTTCTACGAATTTGGTGGGTTTTGCCAGTCACTTTCGAAAAAACATAAAAATTAATAAAAGTACCGAATGGATCCCTCTGGCTCCTAGCAGCGTTCGTGCCCCTCTGTCGAATGCACCAAAGTACCGAATAGCGCTCTTCTAGCTATTCAGTAAATAGAGTTACAGCGTTCGTCTGTTTGGGACCGGTGTTCGGGAATGTGACGAAGTGCCCTTCGCCGCTTGTGCCTGGAGAGGACTGCTTGCCCGCCTCTTGCCCTGTGACTATGGCCCCTGGGATGTATTGCCCTTTAAAGACATGATTTGGGCATAATGGATTTGTGTTGTGCTGCTGCTGGCCCTTTAAGAACCATCTGGGACATACTGTGGAGTTACTGGGTGGCCACCATTTCCTGTATCAGAAGCACATGGTGAGAACAATGGATGGCGGCCATTTTAACTCACAGACACTGTGTGGACTTTTCAACACGGTGCCATCTCGCCAGTATTTGATGCACAGAGACATCGTGCAGTGGTTTTGGACTATACAGCAGGGGACACATTATAAAGTGATTGTTTTTCAATTAGCCTGTATATGTTCTGCAGAATCTGCATTAAACTGTATTTTCCAAAGTACTGAACGGATCTGGGTGAATTTTGGATATGTGGTTCAACCAGATCCCCCGGTTCCAAGGATATACTTTTTATGGGGTTATTGCATGTTTTGGGGTCCCTGTGTGTTTTGTGAAACTGTATTATTTCTGGCCAGCAGATAATTGAGCTTTGTGTATTGTAGAAACTCAATTATCTAGCCTGGCCCAGAGGAGGAGTTTTGTGTTGCATAAATTGTGAGTTCTGTGTGCCAGTAAATTAGTCTTGTTCCAGCATTAAGCCCTGGCTCATGTTTGGGGGAAGGGATACCTACACTCTGGGGATTGCTATAATCACTTACTCCCCAGAGGAAGCTCTTGCAATAGCTTGATTTGTTCCTGTTCCTGCTCTCTGGGGAAAGAGAGGTTCACCCACTGAAGCTGGATCCTGGCCTTGGGTCCAGGGTGGGTGGAAACAGCAGAGACCCCGGCGCAGTTGCATCGCTGGAAGTGGGGTCTGCAGTGCTGATGGTGTCGGTTGGAGTGCTTGGAGTCCTCAGCGAGCACTAGGAGCATCGATTGGCGGAGGTACTCAGTCGGAGTGCCAGTGTTCCGTCACAGGGAAGTCGAGTGTCCGTAAAACAGTTCCATGCACTCGACGACCAGGTCCCGCTGCCTTTGTTCGCATGAACAAAGATGGCCGCGGTTTTCTCTGCAACGTGGCGTTCGACTAACGAACGCTGACCGCACAGACAGAGGTAGCAATTTCACCTAAACCTTTGATGTTTAATGAGCCAGAGGGTGGTCCCTGTTCGGTAGTTTCATCTACCGAATGCAATAGGCAGCAACTAGAGGATAAAAAGGAAATGCAAACTGTAAATCACATAGGGAACAGGGGGGTTTCTTCACAGTGCTCAACTGTATTTGAAATTGTATAAAAGCAGGCCATCTGGCCAGATTAAACGTATTCCAGCTTGTATTCCCAGAACTATGTGTCGTCTGGTTACTGGGAGGGGAAAGGGCTATTCTTTAATCACTGTTTCAGTGTGGAGGATTCAACATGGAAAGTCCTTGTAAGGACTAGAGCTCCCAGGACTGAGTGTCGTCCAGTGCCTGTGGGTGTTTAGAGCGAATTCTCCATTCGGCTCCACGAGGGAGCATTTCCAGGACCCCATTCAAGCCACAGTGACTGTGGGCAAGTGTGCTGAGGTTTGTCCCCTGTTCTAGCTAGGAAGCGTTCCTTGGTGGAGGTACCCAGCCAGAGGTACAGGGAGCTCCATTACATTGGTGGCAGTGGTGGGGTGGCTTCCTAGCCGTGGGAAAAAAGCTTCAGAGATGGGAGGCAAGTACCGTTGGGCAGTATCCAGCATCGACACCCAGCTTCAGCAGTGGTTACAGAAGGTGCTGTGCAGTTTGGATTACCCTATTTCCACAGAAAAGGAGACAGAATGGAGGGTGACGCTCCGAACCAAAAATAGGAGAAATTTTCCAAAATTCTAACCAACGCAGATGGGACCAATTTGATGTACGGATGCCATTTCTGGGAGAGCAGCCCTTGGAAGAGTGGGTAAGGGAACTGGAGCAGTTGGTTGAAATAGAGGTATGGTTAGACGAATCATACCGGGCCTTGCAGTGGCATGCAGACCACCTCTACCCAGGGCTGTTCGCCTACCAGCTTACCGAGGGAAAGGACTACGTTGGGCCGGGGCTGTTGCTGGAGGCTTTTGAGGATCCCCTGGGGTTTGAAAACCTGGACAGTACCCACTACAGGTGCGTCCACGACAAGCGGGAAGTCAGCTTGGGGCTTACAATGGTGGCAGATTTGCAACAGGATTTGTCCAACCTGGTTAATTTGGATTGCAAGCTCGAACAGGACTATGCTTGCTTGCTCCAGAGTGTAACACCACCTGTCTCAAACATGATTGGGCTTATGGACTGTTTACCACCGGGAGCATTGAGTTTCATCCCTCCTCCCCAGCAGCTAAGCCTGTCATCAGGAGACCCGGATACTGTACCACCTACTTCCCAACCAGCCCCAGAAACAAGAGACTTTATCGACTGGTCCTGGGAAGACCCCCATTTGGCAGGTGGAGATGGGGTCGAGGTCTCTCCACCGGAGCACTCATTTATAGCAGAGGTAACCTGCCGGGTTACCCACAATCCGCTACAAATACACTAAGCTGTAATAATACGATGAGCTGTAATAATACACTGAGCTGTAGTAATAGAATGACCTGTATTAATGCATGGGGTTTAAATAATACAACAAGCTGTAATAAGATACTAAGCTGTAATAATACAAAAAGCTGTAATGATACAATGAGCTACAGTGGTTATGGTGTATGTAGCGGAGCGGCAATATTAAATCCCACGATCTCCGCTGGTTAAGAAGGTAATCCACAGTCAAGCGCTGAAAAACAAGGCAATATCCCAAATCCCCCAGTAACCGGACGAAACACAGTTCTGGGAGTCAACTGAGGTCTTTATTTGCAGCTCCAGTATTTATACAAGTCCCCATGCAAGGGGTTTCCATACTGCCTTAGCAGGGGTAACACAGTAGGGGACTACATGGGGGACTTCACATTTTGGGCATTTCTCCCATCAGGCACTGCTGCACGAGAGGGATACTCCCACTGGAATGTACTGTTAAGTGGATTATCCCTCCGTGTAGCAGAACCAGCAATTTATATTAAAATGCATAACTTTTCGAATATTGGGTTGATTTGCACGAATGGATGTTCGGTAGATAGCTGGGGTCTGAGCGCGTAATTCATCAAAACATACATTCAAAAGACCGATTGGCATACGGGGAATAAAATACCGAACAGCCCGGAACTCCCGAACGGCCTGGAAGTCCAGCGGTGTTCGCGCCGTCGAGTAGCCGTTTTTAGTACCATGCACTCGACGACCAAACACCGCTGGAGGAACAAAGGATCCAAGATGACCGACCGCCGTGTGGTCGGTAGTCGAACGACGGCCACCTAGGAGAGCCTCTAATTACCGATTGCAACATTGTTGCAATCGGTTAACAAGCGCCACACGTCTCTCGGTGTGTGGGCTCTTGCAGGATAGTTCATTCGGTCACGAACAGCCTGCAAAGGCGCTGTTCGTGAAACGAAATGAAATACAGCTATCTGTTTTGGCAGATAGCCCATACAGGCAATGCAATCATACGGTCACAGTACATTACACTCAGGAACATATAACATTACAAGAACTACACAGGCAACCCTTAAAGCCATAGTCTCTCTGTATTATCCAAGTGACTAGGTTTGCCACAGTGTATATATGGGTTCAATATTGTCGTGCATGCCCCTGACACACAGCAACACCATGCTTATTTGTTCTTTATGGACTTTGTTTCCAGTGGTTGTTGTAATTTTATTTTCAGAGATTCCGTTTGATCCATTTCTGTTTTCCCAAAGCTGTGAGCGAATTTCACATTTTACCAGATATTCCTGACCTTCCCTCCTGTGGGAAAACCCTGCAGTCCAGACCAGAGCAATCCTGTTTAATCTGATACAAGTTCATAGAACAAACTACAGAAACCTGTTGAGCGAGACGATCAGGGCCGCAGTTTAACTCCTCAATAATCCACCAAACCTGATTAAAGCAGCCCGGAGACAGTACTAAGCAGTCTGTGACATGACGAGGACATTAAAGGATTTCTACACATTAAACGATGGGAGCCACACATTGTGAAAGAAAAAGAACAAAGAGTCTAAAAGGCAAAACCGTGAAATTAACCAAAAAAAGTGGCATAAAAAGGAGTTTTTATTCCTAAACCTCAATACATCCACTTGTTATCACTGAGATTAATCCACCAGCCCAGCCGGTGCTCCCATCCTGCAGAATTTCTGTGAATTCCAATCATGTTACTTCCAATAGCAGCCCCCTCGTAGGGTCTCACTGGGTTCAGGACTGGCGGATTACAGACATCTCGACGATCAGGGCTCAGACATGTATCAGCAGGCTCCCCAGTAACCGTTCACTCATTATACTTATAGTGAGTGCTAGCTCCTGGGACAAATCACACAATGCCTCTTCACTGAAACAGGAACTGGGGGGAGTGTGTAAATTAATATTTCCAAATATAACGGATAAAATATCCACTGCTGTAAAAACCACAGATCACCAGATACTGAATCTGGTCCAGACCAAGATGTTCTGCAGCAGCCGTTAACTGAGTTTCAACCCACAAACTAACAACCATCATGGTGCCATTTTCTGCCTCCTCTGATGTACCCTCATGTTAAGCTGTATAAATGATAGTCACTATTAA
>OW240912.1:2073236-2085319 GCA_933207985.1 Pelobates cultripes
ATATCGCTGTCTCCCCCTGTCTAAACCAGTCGCTCCCCCCATAATATCACTTTCTTCCCCTGTCTAAACCAGTCGCTCCCCCCATAATATCACTTTCTTCCCCTGTCTAAACCAGTCGCTCCCCCCATAATATCACTTTCTTCCCCTGTCTAAACCAGTCGCTCCCCCCATAATATCACTTTCTTCCCCT
Organism: Pelobates cultripes; assembly: GCA_933207985.1. Taxonomy (NCBI): domain Eukaryota; kingdom Metazoa; phylum Chordata; class Amphibia; order Anura; family Pelobatidae; genus Pelobates; species Pelobates cultripes. The sequence goes on from OW240912.1 coordinate 2,073,427, forward strand.
GTCTAAACCAGTCGCTCCCCCCATAATATTGCTTTCTTCCCCTGTCTGAACCAGTCGCTCCCCCCAAAATATCGCTTTCTCCCCCTGTCTAAACCAGTCGCTCCCCCCATAATATCGCTTTCTCCCCCTGTCTGAGCCGGTCACTTCCCCCATAATATTGCTTTCTCCCCCGTCTGAGCCTGTAACTCCCCCCATAATATTACTTTCTCCCCCTGTCTGAACCAGTCGCTCCCCCCATAATATCGCTTTCTTCCCCTGTCTGAGCCAGTCACTCGCCCCATAATATCGTTTTCTTCCCCAGTCTAAACCAGTCGCTCCCCCCATAATATCGCTTTCATCCCCCTGTCTGAACAGTCACTCCCCCATAATATCACTTTCTCCCCGTCTGAGCCAGTAACTCCCCCCATAATATCGCTTTTTCCCCCTGTCTGAGCCAGTATCTCCCCCCAAAATATCTCTTTCTCCCCCATAATATAGCTTTCTCCCCTTGTTTGAACCAGTCACTACCCCCATAAGATCGCTTTCTCTCCATGTCTGAACCAGTCACCCCCCCATAATATCGCTTTCTCCCCCTGTCTGAACAAGTCACTCTCTCCAAATATCACTTTCTCCCCCCCATAATATCGCTTTCTCCCCCTGTCTGAGCCAGTCACTCCCCCCATAATATCGCTTTCTCCCCCTGTCTGAGCAAGTCATTCCCCCCATAATATCGCTTTCTCCCCTGTCTGAGCCAGTCACTCCCCCCCATAATATCGCTTTCTCCCCCTGTCTGAGCCAGTCACTCCCCCCATAATATCGCTTTCTCCCCCTGTCTGAGCCAGTCCACTCCCCCCCATGACCGGCACCTCCCCTGTCTGGAGCCAGTCACTCCCCATGTCTGTCGACTTTCTCCTGTCTGGGCCGTAGCTCCCCATAATGTCGCTTTCTCCTGTCTGGGCCGAGTAGCTCCCCATGTTAATAAACTTCTCCTGTCTGGGGCCAGTCCACTCCCCCATAATATAGCTCATCACCCCTGTCTGGGCCCGTGGCTCCCCATAATGCTTCGCTTTCCTCCTGTCTGAGCCAGTAACTCCCCCCATAATATCGCTTTCTCCCCTGTCTGAGCCAGTAACTCCCCCCATAATATCGCTTTCTCCCCCTGTCTGAGCCAGTAACTCCCCCCATAATATCGCTTTCTCCCCTGTCTGAGCCAGTCACTCCCCCCATAATATCGCTGTCTCCCCCAGTTGGCCACTGTGGCATATAATGTGACACGTCCTTTGCGTTCCTGTCTCCATTACGCTGAACCAATGCTGAGACCGGCTCCATGAGCAGAGGATGTTTCCATTGATTGAAGTATTAGTAAAATCTATTGATGGAGAATACACAGGACAGACGGTGAATACAATGCTATCGTACATCAAAGTGAGGGATGAAAGACGCAGATAAGGCCTGGGAGTGGTTGTTACAGGGTTGAGTGCCTGGGCAGGATTGTAGATACAGATTAGCATTGAAAGAACAGGCGGGCCCCAGGACAAAGGGACATCTCAGTCAATAATCTGAGTAAACACTTGTGCAACCAGCAGGCCTGTCCTACCTGTCTATAGCACCAACATAAACCACAGCGCTGTACAATCAGTCTATCTAATACAGTGCCAATGTAAACTGCAGAGCTGTACAATCAGTCTGTCTAATACAGCACCAACATAAACCGCATCGCATGACAATTAGTCTAATACAGCGCCAACATAAACCGCAGCGTTGTGCAATCAGTCTGTCTAATTCAGCGCCAACATAAACTGCAGCGCTGTACAATCAGTCTAATACAGCGCCAACATAAACCGCAGCGCTGTACAATCAGTCTATCTAATACAGCGCCAACATAAACCGCAGCGCTGTAAATCCGTCTTTCTAATACAGCGCCAACATAAACCGCAGAGCTATACAATCAGTCTAATACAGCGCCAACATAAACCGCAGCGCTGTAAATCAGTTTATCTAATAAAGCACCAACATAAACCGCAGCGCTGTACAATCAGTCTATCTAATACAGCGTCAACATAAACCGCAGCGCTGTACAATCAGTCTATGTGGCCACATACGCATACTATTTACACATATTCTGTACCACTCTGCCTGCCGCGTACGCATACTATATACGCATACTCCGCACCACTCTGCGTGCCGCGTACGCACACTATATACGCATACTCTGTACCACTCTTTGTGCCGTGTACACATACTATATATGCATACTATATACACATACTATATACGCATACTCCGTACCACTCTGCATGCAACGTACGCACACTATATACGCATACTCTGTACCACTCTTTGTGCCGCGTACACATACTATATACGCATACTCTGTACCACTCTTTGTGCCGCGTACACATACTATATACGCATACTATATACACATACTATATACACATACTATATTCGCATACTCAGTACCACTGTGTGCTATAGCTCTATCAGTTACTTCTTAGTGAATAGTGCCATATGGGTGCTCTGTTTCACACGCAGCAGAGACCCATTACCCGTGGCTGTTGCCCCATGGCAGTAATGAGATGAGAAGGCTGCGTCATTGCAAACAGGTAAATTCACTTACAGCATCTCACAGGGAAATCGCATTAGCATTGAGTGGGAACTTCTACAGAGCATTCTGCCTAGTGTGTTCTGCAGAGCATTCCGCCTTGCCCAGTTCCAAGATATCGGTAGGGTGGCACACAATCCGTATTAACCCTCTAATCCCTGGATATTGGTAGGGTGGCACACTATCTATGTTAACCCTCTAATACCTGGATATCGGTAGGGTGGCACACAATCCGTATTAACCCTCTAATCCCTGGATATCGATAGGGTGGTACACAATCCATATTAACCCTCTAATCACTGGATATCGGTAGGGTGGCACACAATCCGTATTAACCCTCTAATCACTGGATATCGATAGGGTGGCACACTCGGTATTAACCCTCTAATCCTTGGATATCGGTAGGGTGGCACTCAATCTGTATTAACCCTCTAATCACTGGATATCGGTAGGGTGGCACACAATCTGTATTAACCCTCTAATCACTGGATATCGGTAGGGTGGCACACAATCCGTATTAACCCTCTAATCACTGGATATCGATAGGGTGGCACACTCGGTATTAACCCTCTAATCCTTGGATATCGGTAGGGTGGCACTCAATCTGTATTAACCCTCTAATCACTGGATATCGGTAGGGTGGCACACAATCTGTATTAACCCTCTAATCACTGGATATCGGTAGGGTGGCACACAATCCGTATTAACCCTCTAATCACTGGATATCGATAGGGTGGCACACTCGGTATTAACCCTCTAATCCTTGGATATCGGTAGGGTGGCACTCAATCTGTATTAACCCTCTAATCACTGGATATCGGTAGGGTGGCACACAATCTGTATTAACCCTCTAATCACTGGATATCGGTAGGGTGGCAAACAATCCGTATTAACCCTCTAATCACTGGATATCGGTAGGGTGGCAAACAATCCGTATTAACCCTCTAATCACTGGATATCGATAGGGTGGCACACTCGGTATTAACCCTCTAATCCCTGGATATCGGTAGGGTGGCACACAATCCGTATTAACCCTCTAATCACTGGATATCGGTAGGGTGGCACACTATCTATCTGTGTTAACCCATTAGTTTCCCTTAGGCATGCTTACCGCTCTTATCATCCTGTTAAACTGCAGTTTCTCAGTTTGTTTTAGAACTGCATCATGCATAGAGAGGCTGCGTCAGCTCAGGTCACTGCTGAGTATGTCATGCAGTAATAAAGCCTCCCAACTCGTCCTGCAGCAGAATGGGGGGAGAGCCCTTCATTATTCTCCAGGGTCCCTCATGGAAAGAAATCTGCATTAGGTAGGGGTTTACCCTTCTCCTAATTTCTTTAGAAATCATTAATTTAGTTATGTATGGGATGTAAACCGCCTGGTTGTGTGTATGGGCTGTATATCGCCTGTCTTGCTGTGTGTATGGGACGTATAACGCCTGGCTGGCTGTGTGTGTGTATGGGATGTATAATGCCTGGCTGGCTGTGTGTATTGGACGTATAATGCCTGGCTGGCTGTGTGTGTATGGGATGTATAATGCCTGGCTGGCTGTGTGTATGGGATGTATAACGCCTGGCTGGCTGTGTGTATTGGACGTATAATGCCTGGCTGGCTGTGTGTGTGTATGGGATGTATAACGCCTGGCTGACTGTGTGTGTTTGTGCGATGTATAACGCCTGGCTGGCTGTGTGTGTTTGTGCGATGTATAACGCCTGGCTGACTGTGTGTGTTTGTGCGATGTATAACGCCTGGCTGACTGTGTGTGTTTGTGCGATGTATAATGCCTGGCTGGCTGTGTGTATGGGACGTATAACGCCTGGCTGGCTGTGTGTGTGTATGGGATGTATAATGCCTGGCTGGCTGTGTGTATTGGATGTATAATGCCTGGCTGGCTGTGTGTGTGTGTGTATGGGATGTATAACGCCTGGCTGACTGTGTGTGTTTGTGCGATGTATAACGCCTGGCTGGCTGTGTGTATGGGATGTATAACGCCTGGCTGGCTGTGTGTATGGGATGTATAATGCCTGGCTGGCTATGTGTATGGGATGTATAACGCCTGGCTGGCTGTGTGTGTATTGGGCTATAATGCCTGGCTGGCTGTGTGTGTGTGAGCTTGGGCATTATAGCAGCCTGGCTGGCTGTGTGTGTATTGGACGTATAATGCCTGGCTGGCTGTGTGTGTATGGGACGTATAACGCCTGGCTGGCTATGTGTGTATTGGACGTATAACGCCTGGCTGGCTATGTGTGTATTGGACGTATAATGCCTGGCTGGCTGTGTGTGTGTATGGGATGTATAACGCCTGGCTGACTGTGTGTGTTTGTGCGATGTATAACGCCTGGCTGGCTGTGTGTATGGGATGTATAACGCCTGGCTGGCTGTGTGTATGGGATGTATAATGCCTGGCTGGCTATGTGTATGGGATGTATAACGCCTGGCTGGCTGTGTGTGTATTGGACGTATAACGCCTGGCTGGCTGTGTGTGTATTGGACGTATAATGCCTGGCTGGCTGTGTGAATGGGACCTATGTGTATGGGACGTATAACGCCTGGCTGGCTATGTGTGTATTGGACGTATAACGCCTGGCTGGCTGTGTGTATTGGACGTATAACGCCTGGCTGGCTATGTGTGTATTGGACGTATAACGCCTGGCTGGCTGTGTGTGTGTATGGGACGTATAACACCTAGTTGGCTGTGTGTGTGTATGGGATGTATAACGCCTGGCTGGCTGTGTGTGTATTGGACGTATAACGCCTGGCTGGCTGTGTGTGTATTGGACGTATAACGCCTGGCTGGCTGTGTGTGTATGGGATGTATAATGCCTGGCTGGCTGTGAGTGTATTGGACGTATAACGCCTGGCTAGCTGTGTGTGTATTGGACGTATAACGCCTGGCTGGCTGTGTGTGTATGGGACGTATAACGCCTGGCTGGCTATGTGTGTATTGGACGTATAACGCCTGGCTGGCTGTGTGTATTGGACGTATAACGCCTGGCTGGCTATGTGTGTATTGGACGTATAACGCCTGGCTGGCTGTGTGTGTGTGTGTGTATGGGATGTATAACGCCTGGCTGGCTGTGTGTGTATGGGACGTATAACGCCTGGCTGGCTGTGTGTATTGGACGTATAACGCCTGGCTGGCTGTGTGTGTATTGGATGTATAACGCCTGGCTGGCTGTGTGTGTATTGGACGTATAATGCCTGGCTGGCTGTGTGTGTATGGGATGTATAATGCCTGGCTGGCTGTGTGTATTGGACGTATAATGCCTGGCTGGCTGTGGTTTGTGGTATTATTACTCTTGTAGCTTGCAGTATTATTATTACTGCTATTATAGTTTGCGGTATTAATACTGCTGTAATACTTAGCATTCACCCATAACACAAACATAGCACAGCCAGAGTTTGTAATCCTCTCCCGCTGGAATGCCGTAACTCACTGTAAGTATGTTTGTTTATAAAGCGCCACCATATTGAGCAGTGCAGTACACTGCGTAACCTGAGCATGCAGGTAATTCTGGCTGATCGAGTTGGGTAACTGAGAGCCCAGACTTACAGCCACATACAGAATGTTGCTATGGCCAGTTTGTAATACTTTGCACTGTGTCCTTTACAAGTCGGGAGTCCTGGTCCTCCGAATCTAACGGCAGCCACTAACTACGTTAGAGGACCTCCCACTGCCCTCCATCTGACGTCCATCTCCATCTTTCACTCACAAAATGTTACAGGGTTAGTCCCTAAAGTGAGAATTTGATGTGAATTTCAAATTTAAGCTGAAAATAGACGCACTGGAATCATTCTCTAGATGAGCTGTGCTCTCAGTTTGGCTACCTTGGCCTTGAATCTGAAATTCACTTTGAATTCTCACTTTAGTGAATCTCAAGATAGATTTAACATCCAAACTCTCCCATTAGGCTTTACCCAGTCTATACACCTCTAGGAAATGCTTGGAAAAAACACTTAGAAAAGCAATTTCTAGTATGTCCTCTGTGCCCCTCATACTGCCGCCTGGCCATGGATTTACCCTACACAGAAAGGCTATATGGTTAGAGAAGGCTAGTAAGCCCTGCGTTATATAGACCGCCCTGGATTTACTCTATAGAGACATGCTATATTGTTAGAGAAGGCTAGAATGTCCTGCATTATATAGACAGCCCTGAATTTACTCTATAGAGACAGGCTATATAGTTAGAGAAGGCTAGTAAGCCCTGCGGTATATAGACCGCCCTGGATTTACTCTATAGAGACAGGCTATATTGTTAGAGAAGGCTAGAATGTCCTGCGTTATATAGACCGCCCTGGATTTACCCTATAGAGACAGGCTATATAGTTAGAGAAGGCTAGTAAGCCCTGCGGTATATAGACCGCCCTGGATTTACCCTATAGAGACAGGCTATATAGTTAGAGAAGGCTAGTAAGCCCTGCGGTATATAGACCGCCCTGGATTTACCCTATAGAGACAGGCTATATAGTTAGAGAAGGTTAGTAGACCCTGCGTTATATAGACCGCCCTGGATTTACTCTATAGAGACAGGCTATATAGTTAGAGAAGGTTAGTAGACCCTGCGTTATATAGACCGCCCTGGATTTACTCTATAGAGACAGGCTATATAGTTAGAGAAGGCTAGTACGCCCTGCATTATATAGCGTATCAGGCTGTATTACACACTGTGTGAGGTACAGTGCTGTGTATTAGGCTGTATTACACACTGTGTGAGGTACAGTGCTGTGTATCAGGGTGTATTACACACTATGGGCTGTATTACACACTGTGTGAGGTACAGTGCTGTGTATCAGGCTCTATTACACACTGTGTGAGGTACAGTGCCGTGTATCAGGCTCTATTACACACTGTGTGAGGTACAGTGCCGTGTATCAGGCTCTATTACACACTGTGTGAGGTACAGTGCCGTGTATTAGGCTGTATTACACACTGTGTGAGGTACAGTGCCGTGTATCTGGCTGTATTACACACTGTGTGAGGTACAGTGCTGTGTATTAGGCTCTATTACACACTGTGTGAGGTACAGTGCAGTGTATCAGGCTGTATTACACACTGTGTGGGGTACAGTGCAGTGTATCAGGCTGTATTACACACTATGGGGGTACAGTGCTGTGTATTACACACTGTGTGAGGTACAGTGCCGTGTATCAGGCTCTATTACACACTGTGTGAGGTACAGTGCCGTGTATTAGGCTCTATTACACACTGTGTGAGGTACAGTGCTGTGTATTAGGCTGTATTACACACTGTGTGGGGTACAGTGCAGTGTATCAGGCTGTATTACACACTATGGGGGTACAGTGCTGTGTATTACACACTGTGTGAGGTACAGTGCCGTGTATCAGGCTCTATTACACACTGTGTGAGGTACAGTGCCGTGTATCAGGCTCTATTACACACTGTGTGAGGTACAGTGCTGTGTATTAGGCTGTATTACACACTGTGTGGGGTACAGTGCTGTGTATTAGGCTCTATTACACACTGTGTGAGGTACAGTGCCGTGTATTAGGCTCTATTACACACTGTGTGAGGTACAGTGCCGTGTATTAGGCTCTATTACACACTGTGTGAGGTACAGTGCCGTGTATCAGGCTCTATTACACACTGTGTGAGGTACAGTGCCGTGTATTAGGCTCTATTACACACTGTGTGAGGTACAGTGCCGTGTATTAGGCTGTATTATACACTGTGTGAGGTACAGTGCTGTGTATTAGGCTCTATTACACACTATGGGGGTACAGTGCTGTGTATTACACACTGTGTGAGGTACAGTGCCGTGTATCAGGCTCTATTACACACTGTGTGAGGTACAGTGCCGTGTATCAGGCTCTATTACACACTGTGTGAGGTACAGTGCTGTGTATTAGGCTGTATTACACACTGTGTGGGGTACAGTGCAGTGTATCAGGCTGTATTACACACTATGGGGGTACAGTGCTGTGTATTACACACTGTGTGAGGTACAGTGCCGTGTATCAGGCTCTATTACACACTGTGTGAGGTACAGTGCCGTGTATCAGGCTCTATTACACACTGTGTGAGGTACAGTGCTGTGTATTAGGCTGTATTACACACTGTGTGGGGTACAGTGCTGTGTATTAGGCTCTATTACACACTGTGTGAGGTACAGTGCCGTGTATTAGGCTCTATTACACACTGTGTGAGGTACAGTGCCGTGTATTAGGCTCTATTACACACTGTGTGAGGTACAGTGCCGTGTATTAGGCTCTATTACACACTGTGTGGGGTACAGTGCCGTGTATTAGGCTCTATTACACACTGTGTGAGGTACAGTGCCGTGTATCAGGCTCTATTACACACTGTGTGAGGTACAGTGCTGTGTATTACACACTATGTGAGGTACAGTGCTGTGTATTAGGCTCTATTACACACTGTGTGAGGTACAGTGCCGTGTATTAGGCTCTATTACACACTGTGTGGGGTACAGTGCCGTGTATCAGGCTGTATTACACACTGTGTGAGGTACAGTGCCGTGTATCTGGCTGTATTACACACTGTGTGAGGTACAGTGCTGTGTATTAGGCTCTATTACACACTGTGTGAGGTATAGTGCAGTGTATCAGGCTGTATTACACACTATGGGGGTACAGTGCTGTGTATTACACACTGTGTGAGGTACAGTGCTGTGTATCAGGCTCTATTACACACTGTGTGAGGTACAGTGCCGTGTATCAGGCTCTATTACACACTATGTGAGGTACAGTGCTGTGTATCAGGCTCTATTACACACTGTGTGAGGTACAGTGCCGTGTATCAGGCTCTATTACACACTGTGTGGGGTACAGTGCCGTGTATCAGGCTCTATTACACACTGTGTGGGGTACAGTGCCGTGTATCAGGCTCTATTACACACTGTGTGAGGTACAGTGCTGTGTATTACACACTATGTGAGGTACAGTGCTGTGTATTAGGCTCTATTACACACTGTGTGAGGTACAGTGCCGTGTATTAGGCTCTATTACACACTGTGTGAGGTACAGTGCCGTGTATTAGGCTCTATTACACACTGTGTGAGGTACAGTGCCGTGTATTAGGCTCTATTACACACTGTGTGGGGTACAGTGCCGTGTATCAGGCTCTATTACACACTGTGTGAGGTACAGTGCCGTGTATCAGGCTCTATTACACACTGTGTGAGGTACAGTGCTGTGTATTACACACTATGTGAGGTACAGTGCTGTGTATTAGGCTCTATTACACACTGTGGCTGAGGTACAGTGCGTGTATTAGGCTCTATTACACTGTGTGGGGGTACAGTGCAGGTGTATCAGGCTCTATTACCACACTGTGTGGGGGTACAGTGCGTGTATCAGGCTCTATTACACACTGTGTGTGAGAATTTTTGGTGCTGTGTATTACACACTATGTGAGGGTACAGTGCTGTGTGGGAGGCTATTACACACTGTGTGGTGCAGTGCGTGTATTAGGCTCTATTACACACTGTGTGAGGGTACAGTGCTGTGTATTACACTATGTGAGGTACAGTGTGCTGTGTGTGGAGGCTCTATTACACACTGTGTGAGGGTACAGTGCGTGTATTGAAGCTCTATTACACTTTGTGTGAGATTTGGTGCCGTGTATCAGGCTCTATTACACACTGTGTGAGGTACAGTGCTGTGTATTACACACTATGTGAGGTACAGTGCTGTGTATTAGGCTCTATTACACACTGTGTGAGGTACAGTGCCGTGTATTAGGCTCTATTACACACTGTGTGAGGTACAGTGCCGTGTATTAGGCTCTATTACACACTGTGTGGGGTACAGTGCCGTGTATCAGGCTCTATTACACACTGTGTGAGGTACAGTGCCGTGTATCAGGCTCTATTACACGTGGTAGCAGGGGTACAGTGCCATTATCAGGCTCTATTACACACACTGTGTGAGGGTACAGTGCAGTGTATGGAAACCACTATTACACACACTGTGTGAGGTACAGTCTGCAGGTGTATTGGGCTCTATTACACTGTGTGAGTGCAGTGCGTGTATTGGGCTCTATTACACTGTGTGAGGTACAGTCTGTGTATTAGGCTCTAATACACACACTGTGTGGGGGTACAGTGTCTGCGTGTATCAGGTATATTACACACTGTGTGGTACAGTGCTGTGTATTACACACTATGTGAGGGTACAGTGCGTGTATTTAGGCTCTATTACACTGTGTGGTACAGTGCGTGTATCAGGCTGTATTTACACACTATATGGGGGTACTGGTGTAGTATTACACACTGTGTGGGGTACAGTGCCGTGTATTAGGCTCTATTACACACTGTGTGAGGTACAGTGCCGTGTATTAGGCTCTATTACACACTGTGTGAGGTACAGTGCCGTGTATTAGGCTCTATTACACACTGTGTGAGGTACAGTGCTGTGTATTACACACTATGTGAGGTACAGTGCTGTGTATTAGGCTCTATTACACACTGTGTGAGGTACAGTGCCGTGTATTAGGCTCTATTACACACTGTGTGGGGTACAGTGCCGTGTATCAGGCTGTATTACACACTATGGGGTACAGTGCTGTGTATTACACACTGTGTGGGGTACAGTGCCGTGTATCAGGCTGTATTACACACTATGGGGTACAGTGCTGTGTATTACACACTATGTGAGGTACAGTGCCGTGTATCAGGCTCTATTACACACTGTGTGAGGTACAGTGCTGTGTATTAGGCTGATACAGGTTATTGACCCTGTCCTGCATACTGGGAGTATTACGGTACCCAGGCACCATGTGCTGCTAGTCTAAAGCTGCGCAGTTGTAAGGTAATTACGGTAATAAGTTGAATGAAAATGTACGCCTTGTGTGGGCGGGGCTGGGTTAAGGGGCGGGGAAAGGAGGAGGCGTCACCAATGACGTCCCTAGTTTGCTATAAAGGCTGGAGCGGAGCCCTTCGGCCTCAGTGTCAGGCGGAGAGAGAGAGCTGTAGCGCAAGGCATCATGGGATACGGGGTGAGAATATACCTATTATTATCATATATCTTATTATATATCTTATTATTCTATATCTTATTATTATCATATATCTTATTATTTATCTTATTATATATCTTATTATTATATATCTTATTATTATATATCTTATTATTTATCTTATTATATATCTTATTATTATATATCATATCTTATTATATATCCTATTATATACCTGTTGTTATTATTATATACCTATTATTATTTCTCTATTACAGAATGGGTGAGGGGTATATTATTATCTATAATAGGGGGATCAGGTAGCTTATAATTCTCTATATAATCTTCAGGGGGAGAGAGTGTATAGAATGTACAG
>OW240912.1:2085419-2111648 GCA_933207985.1 Pelobates cultripes
GGGAGAGAGTGTATGTGTTCAGAATCTTTGACGTCTTGGAGTGTGGGGTTGAAGCGAAGGGGGGGAAAAGGGTATAGGGACTACTGCCATTTAGGGGCTACAGAGTTTATCGTAGGAATGTCAGAAGGACAGTGCAACGGTTCATCAACGGGTGTGGGGTGACTTTGAATTGGAGGTGGGGGTTATAGCCGGGTACGTGGATACAGTATATTGGGGCAGTGATGGGGTGTATAGCCGGGTACGTGGATACAGTATATTGGGGCAGTGATGGGGTGTATAGCCGGGTACGTGGATACAGTATATTGGGGCAGTGATGGGGGTGTATAGCCGGGTACGTGGATACAGTATATTGGGGCAGTGATGGGGGTGTATAGCCGGGTACGTGGATACAGTATATTGGGGCAGTGATGGGGTGTATATAGCCGGGTACGTGGATACAGTATATTGGGGCAGTGATGGGGTGTATAGCCAGTACGTGGATACAATATATTGGGGCAGTGATAGGGTGTATAGCGGGTACGTGGATACAGTATATTGGGGCAGTGATGGGGTGTATAGCCGGGTACGTGGATACAGTATATTGGGGCAGTGATGGGGTGTATAGCCGGGTACGTGGATACAGTATATTGGGGCAGTGATGGGGTGTATAGCCGGGTACGTGGATACAGTATATTGGGGCAGTGATGGGGTGTGTAGCCGGGTACGTGGATACAGTATATTGGGGCAGTGACTGAGTGTGGCCTCATCCTTCAGGCAGAGGTTGTGATGGTATTTAGGGCCTGGTAGGTGCATACAGTATAACATAATGGGAAGGTAATCCAGAGAGCCCTTACAGGTGGAGGGGCAGAGACTGTATGTAATGTGGGGTACTGTGGGGCAGGTTATACAGGGTGATGGAGCTGCCTGTGAGCTGCATTAGACTGTCAGGAAGATGTAATCTGCTGAGATTCTCCATGGGAAATGTCTTATTCTGGTTTGGGGAGTTCCTGCTCATTTCTATTCCAATGAACTGGGCTGTTAACTTAATATTGCCCAAGTGAGACCTGCGGTTTCAGCTCGGGTCTCGACTCTATATTAAGGTGGCAGTAGGTGTTACCTGTAATCCTGGCAGGGAAGAGGTTAAAGAGCGAAGTGATTGACACTGCCGCAGGGGCATTGCACAGAGCCGTCTAACTAGTTCACTGAATCGTACTCTGTATCTCCAGGTGTGTGTGCCAGGAGCCCTGTGACTGTCTGCCAGTCCTTGCTCGGGGTAGTGTTAATAGTAATGGTTTCAATGGGGGCACCCTGCTGGGCCCCGGCTCTGCTGTCTGTGTTGTGCTAGCTGCTCACATAGAAAGATTTCTTTAATCTGCAGATGGCCGGAGTGTCTGGGAGGGGCAGCAGAGATCTGCAGTGTTTATTTTATCTGGTGCCAAGCTTTGCCCCTCAGCTGGCAAGGAAAGGGCTAATGCTAGGGTGTCACGGGGGTTCACACTTGGTGCAGTTGGGAGGTAGGTCTGACTGTAGCTGGTCTTTGTCAGTAATGGTAAGACTGTGGGGGGCGGGTGGTTGTGTGACTGGGGAGAGGGTATACCCCTGTTTGTACAGCCTGGGGGAGGTATACCTCAGTGTGTCTCAGGCGAGTGTATACTCCTGTTTGTAGAGCTGAGGAGGGGGTATACCTGTTTGAATAGGTAGGTTGTGTGACTGGGAATCTTAAACCAGGATGTCCAGTGAGTATGGCATGGGGGACACATAGAGTATCTATCTAGCTTTGATTGGGTTTATCTGACGAGCATACCCTTTGGGGGGGGGGGTATACATGGAGCGGTAGCTAGCCTTGGATGGCTACACGCTGTGTCTAGCTGGCTGTGATGGGATTGATCAGGGATTCTGCCCTCGGTGTGTAGGTGGACTGGGGGGGGCTGGTTAATCAGTCAGTTTCCTCTGTGCGCTATTTTGGACAGCTGATGGCGTTATTTTTAGTGTGGGGGGCGGGCGGGCGGCAGCGGATTCCTTGAGAATGCCTTCTATATACTGCCTGACATACTTCTCTGTATTTGCCTATCACTGCTGAGATATCAGCTCGCTCTTATTAACCCTCGATGCATTGTCTCGGTGAGGAGGACTTTTTCTGACCTGTTCTAGTCCAGAAGGGGTTAACTAGGTTAGGGCATTTAATTTTCCCTATTCTAATAAACCTGGCTATAAACCCTTGAATTACCAGTGATGGCCTGTGCAGGTAATGATGGAGTTAAACTAATTCATACAAAGAATGTCTGTCTGCAGTCCCTCCTCCTCGTCCTGTGTGGATCCTTTATTTATGGGATTTGCTGGGCCCTGGGAGGGCCTGTCCCAGCCACTATCTAACAAGCAGTTACACATTCTGCTCTGTGACCTTGACATGTCCTTGTATGGTGGCCCCAGTGTGTGGGTGCGCTGCAGTCTATGGCGGAGTGCTCTGTCTGGCCACTCTGTAGAGGTTTATTGGCTAGTGCCGTCTGTATGATTGGGTGCAGGTAATGATGTACCCAGTAAACATGGCATCGGCTGGTTCATCCAATCAGGCCACAAGCTAGAGTTCAATCCCTAAACTGTGTTTTCCCTTTTCCTCTTACAGCTCCTTGTGCAGCCCTGTAGTATGTAGTATTTATACGCTGCAGGAGGGCAGTATTTGTGTGGTGGTGCCCCTTTCTCCATTAACTGTTAACACTTGCTTGCTTTGGCAGCCTGCAAGGGTTAACCTGGCTGGGAAGGGTTGTGAAATGTTCTGTTCCCAGGGTGTATAATCCAAGTAGAGCTCCCCCGCGGCGGTGTACAGAGCTGGCACTGGCTTCCCAGGAAGTTAAACAATGAGAGGGAGCTTGTTATGATATGATGACGCCACCTTCAGTGTGAGCCTTAAACATTGGGCCCCCATCTATGAACTAATAGCCTGGCCTTGGGCAGCTGATGCTTAGGATTCTGGGGGTTGTAGTACATTTACTGGCTGGCTTTGTGGTATAAGATCCCATTGTTGGTGTCTCACCTTGTTCTTTAACGGCACTCTTTAACTGACTTTGTGTGTGTGTCTGTCTCTTGGTCCTGGCACCATAAGATAAAGCAGTAGACTTGTTTATTGAGGGCTGGCTATGGCTTTTGGTGGTGATAGTCCAAATATAGCAGTAAGGCTTCAGCAAGTTGGTGAATAGGCAGATTGTGGTGGGGCACTGCTGCACAACTGGTTAGTAGACGGTGGTGGTGGGACAACTATGCGCACATTATGAATAGGCTGGATTAGGGTGATGGGTAGTTTGGATTATGAAGGCGGGTAGGTGATGCCTAGATTGGATTAGGGAGTTGGGGAGGCGATGGATGGACTGGATTAGGGAGGTGGGGGAGGCCATAGATTGGTGACATGGGCAGGCGATGGATGGATTGGATTAGGGAGGTGGGCAGGCGATGGATGGATTGGATTATCCAGTTGGTTAGCTGATAGAAGATGCTGGACAGTAATTGTAGACCTTGGTTAGATTGGCTTGTGGAATCGCTGGCATATTGTTTCCAGTTGGCACTTGCCCGTTGGTGACTGTAGCCCTTGTTGAGCGGTTCTCAAACCATAGCTTGAAGAAACTTGTTTATTTGCTGTCACTTGGCTGGTGTTTAGTGCACGCTCCTACTTGTATAGCAGCTCCATATATCTTGTTGGGGCGTTTTGTACTTGTCTGACAGTTTGTAAAGATCGCTGACCTTGGGGCAAGGTCAGATGCTCCAAGGGCGGCATCGCTGGCATTGCATGGGTATTTCAGCTGATCTTGCTTGGTGTTCTTTTTGTGTCTACCAAATGCTGCAATTTGTACCTGTGGGGCAGGTTTACAGCGCCCCCTGCTGCATGCCTCCTGCTAGTACTGACTTGTCGGGTATCATCCAGGACCGTGGTCTCTCTTGTGCAGAGAACTTGCTAGATTTTTGGTTCTGGACTGCCCTTATTGGTGGGATATACTATGGGATGGATTCTTTTTGTAATGGCATAAGTGAGCAAAAAGTATTTTGAGACCAGAGCTGGGATTTACCAAAGGGCAAGCTATTGCATTTCTTTAAGCCTGTGTCCATTCTCACAATTCCCATATTCTCTATAGATGTATATTCTTAGTTATAGGAAACACCCTGCAGGATATTTACATTACCCTTTGATATATTTCCTATAGAGTTTGAGCATGTTCTGTGTCTTGGCTATATTTGGGGTACAGCTGGTTTTCATCAGCCCTCCACTCTAGGAGCCTCTCGCACCCTACCTGACTCTCCCAACTCCAGAAGTCTCTTGCATTCTATCTGTCCATCATCTCCCCCCTAACCCCCCTCCCTCATTCTAAATTCTGTTTCCAAGATGAATTTCCCTGATTAATCTCCTTGTCACTTTGTTGGATGGCTACCAGTGGAGGTGCCATGTTTAATTTGTGACCCAGTAATGTTATACAGAGTGTGTGTATATATGGACAGCTGTGTGGCTGATTCATGCTGCTGTTGTAATGGCTTCCAGCATGTGCCGAGTACCTCGTTCACCGCGACAGAGAGATTGTGTCATGGAAACTGTTCTCTCCTTCCTGTGTGTAGTGTCTGATGGCATTAACCCTATCCTTCCTGTATTCATAAATAGTCACTGCTCCATGACAGTTTAATCTGTTTGGTATTAGTCCTACCAACACCCCCCCCCCCCCCCACACACCTGTCTATTCCCCACCCTGCATTCTCTCCAAAGAATTCTGCTACCTCTGCCCCTACATAGCTTCCCTGTCTGGTAGCTGCCCCCCTCCCAGCCTGGCTGTGCCTCCCGTCTTGGTGGCTAGCTGCCCCCCTCCCGTCTTGGTGGCTAGCTGCCCCCCTCTCAGCCTGGCTGTGCCTCCCGTCTTGGTGGCTAGCTGCCCCCCTCCCAGCCTGGCTGTGCCTCCCGTCTTGGTGGCTAGCTGCCCCCCTCCCAGCCTGGCTGTGCCTCCCGTCTTGGTGGCCAGCTGCCCCCCCTCCCAGCCTGGCTGTGATCAGGTTTCTGGCACTCACTATCTGTCTTGTTTTTTTTATCTGTGGGACATTGTTCCTGTAAAGTGAGTCATGCAGGCTCTCTGTGGGAGGGGAGGGAGCTTGCCAGTAACCCTTAGTGTGCAGTGTTTCTGGCTCGTTGAACTGTAAGCTCCTGAGGCAGGCAGAGTAGTGAGTGTTGTGGACTGACGTTCACGATGGCCCGGAGCCTGTGTTGTGGGCCCGGCCGGTGGGATGGCTGCCAGGTGTTTCCTTGGAGATAGTCTGTGCTGGAAGCGTGCAGATTTGGCCATGGCCCCAGCTCTCTGAATCCAAGCCGTGGCAGGTCCCCAGAGCTGGACTTGTCACCTTGTTAAGTGACGCGCGTGGCGCGAGGCGACACATATTTTGGTGTCTGCTCTCCCTTGCCAGTGTTGTTCCTGGGCCCTCTGAATCTGACACTCCCAGCCTAATGCATAATGAGGCTGAGGAGAGTAAATTAACACTTTAAAGAAAACTGTAAGTAGTGGAACACAACCTGCACTGGGAATCAGAGGAAGTTAACCTAGTCACTGCATAACTATTGAAAGCATAGCCAAGTATACCATGTCTGTCCCAGCATGCACTGGGGCACAGGAAGGGACATAGGGTTAAATGGATCAGAGATCTGCATGATCTGGTGAGTTATATTGTCTCACCATTATCAGGCTTACCAGGCATTGCAGATCTGAGGCAGGCAATTGGCTGTATTGGGTGACCCTTACAGTGTGCTCACAGAGCTGTTATTGGGGGGGCTAGTTTATCATTTAAGGGAATTACGTTTTGGTTTGTTTTTTGAGGAGTTTCTCAGCCCACTGATTAACACTGAACTTTCTCTCTCCACAGGCTGGACGTGATAAGTATGAGCCCGCGGCTACCTCTGAACATGGAGCCAAAAAGAAGGCAAAAGGGAAAGCGAAGGAAAAAGACATGGACGAATTGAAAAAGGAAGTAACTATGGTGCGTAAGTCATGTGATTTAAATCTCGTGTGTGTGTGAGCATGGTGTCAGTTTCACAATAATTCTGGCTTTTCAGTGACTGCACATCTCACCCAGAGATGAAGATTTTGCTACCTCCTTCTCACTGGAAGTCCTACTGATGAGAAATAATGGATTTTGGGGGGGCCATAAAGAAAGTGTCCTGGACTGTCCCTCTAATTATGGTCTGGTCCCAAGCACCTGGAATTGGCTTTATCTGTCCTGATTGCTTGCCCTTTCTCCTTGCAGGAAGAACACAAGATGAACATGGACGAGCTGCACCGCAAGTTTGGGACAGATCTTCAGAGGGTAAGAAACCTTTCCATAGCGCTGACAAACCGATTTCCCCGCAGCCTTTTTGAGGTGGAGGTGTATGAAGCCATCACCTTGTGTGGTGGTAGGTAGTGATGCATGTCTGGTATCTTTTTCACTAGGGTCTGACCACAGCACGTGCAGCTGAGATCCTGGCTCGAGATGGTCCCAATGCACTAACTCCTCCCCCCACCACTCCAGAGTGGGTGAAGTTCTGCCGCCAGCTGTTCGGTGGGTTCTCCATGCTTCTCTGGATTGGAGCCATACTTTGTTTCCTTGCATACGGTATTCAGGCTGCAACGGAAGAGGAGCCACAGAATGACAATGTAAGCTCGATGCTCGGCTTGATGTTTGCTATCGTCTGTGTCTGTTCTTGGCTGTAATGTTTCTTCTGGTCTCCTGCAGCTCTACCTCGGTGTTGTCTTGTCAGCTGTCGTCATCATCACTGGTTGCTTCTCCTATTACCAAGAAGCAAAGAGCTCAAAGATTATGGAATCCTTTAAGAACATGGTGCCCCAGGTAACTTGTGCTGGTCAGGCAGCCGCCATGTTTAGTCTGTTTCCATAATTGAAAAGTTGGAACTTGTTTGTCCTAAATGTCCCTATTCACCTACAGCAAGCTCTAGTAATCCGAAACGGAGAGAAGATGAGCATTAATGCTGAGGAAGTGGTTTGGGGTGACTTGGTGGAAGTCAAGGGAGGCGATCGGATACCAGCTGACTTGCGAATAATCTCTGCCCATGGCTGTAAGGTGAGGCTAAATGCTTTGGGACCTTGGGATGATGGTGGTTAAATTCACAATGCTTCCTGTAGTGTCACCATTCCCCTTACATGCTGGCTGGTTCTCGCAGAGGTAGTGTTGTCCACTCAGCAGGGATACATCATGGCAGAGCTTTGTATTCTCTGACCGCTAGCCGAGGTTCCTGGTGACTGCCATCTATCCCCCCTCCCATCCAGCAGGGATACATCATGGCAGAGCTTTGTATTCTCTGACCGCTAGCCGAGGTTCCTGGTGACTGCCATCTATCCCCCCTCCCATCCAGCAGGGATACATCATGGCAGAGCTTTGTATTCTCTGACCGCTAGCTGAGGCTCCTGGTGACTGCCATCTATCCCCCCCTCCCATCCAGCAGCGCTTTACAACATTCTTCTCTATGCAGCTGGTTGGGTATTCTCATGGCATACCTTGTAACTCCAGTAGCATTGTCCCATATGCCTTCCACTTTCTCCCAGTGACTGACTGGCCTTCCTGCAGCTATGCATTCACCCAAGTCATTTTATTGCTTTCAGGTGGATAACTCTTCGTTAACAGGAGAATCTGAGCCACAGACTCGCTCACCAGACTTCACCAATGAGAATCCCTTGGAGACCAGGAACATTGCATTTTTCTCAACTAACTGTGTTGAGGGTGGGTTGAGCAATCAATATTTGAGATCAGTCTCAAGACTCTATCTACTCTTGAATCTGAAATTAACATGATTTGTACCCAGAATTGTGTGTATATTTTGTCCCACCTCCCCCCTCATTTAAAGAAATCTCCCATTGTTTGTTCAGATGTGGATGTGAGATGGTGTAACTTGCTCTGATTACACGTGGTCATATTAATGGTCTCTTACCCCAGGCACTGCTCGTGGTATTGTTGTTTACACTGGTGACCGTACAGTCATGGGACGTATTGCCACGCTGGCTTCTGGTTTGGAAGGTGGGCGCACCCCCATTGCCATTGAGATTGAGCACTTTATTCATATCATCACCGGTGTGGCAGTCTTTCTTGGGGTCTCTTTCTTCGTCCTGTCACTCATCCTGCATTACACCTGGCTGGAAGCTGTCATCTTCCTCATCGGGATCATTGTAGCCAACGTGCCAGAGGGTCTTCTAGCCACTGTCACTGTGAGTATCCATGCAATGCAACCCTGCAGTGTGCCATCTTGTCATGGAACAACCATAACTGGTATCCCCTTTCACAGGTCTGCCTTACACTAACTGCCAAGCGCATGGCACGCAAGAACTGTCTGGTCAAGAACCTGGAGGCTGTTGAAACCTTGGGGTCTACTTCCACAATCTGCTCCGACAAGACCGGAACACTGACTCAGAACCGGATGACGGTGGCACATATGTGGTTTGATAACCAGATTCACGAGGCTGACACCACAGAGAACCAAAGCGGTAAGATTGTGTCCTGTAAATAAAGAAATTCTTGCAGGGAATAGAACTGCCGAGAATATGGCACAAGTGTCTCACCACTGCTGTCTTAATTTCGCTTACTGGACTTCCTGGAATAGTGGGAATGTTGGTTACTCCTACTAATCTGTATGTACAATACTGCTCTAAAGGTGTAAAACCCTCTAGCGCCTGTAGAAGCACTTTATCCATACAAAAGATTTCCTTCGATGTTTACACTGCTGTACAGTGGAATGATTCCCTGCCCTAGGAAAGTAACTGAGGTCACTGCAGTAACCTATTGTCTTTTCTCAGGTGCCTCGTTTGATAAAACCTCCCCCACATGGACAGCGCTCTCTCGCGTTGCTGGTCTATGTAATCGAGCGGTGTTCCAGGCTGGGCAGGAAAATACCCCCATCCTAAAGGTAAATCTTCCCACTGTCTCGTGGTTCTGCCCCTGGGCAGGCTGGACTGCGTACTGTGCACCCCGAGCTGGATAATTGGACTGTGCAGTGACCTTCATTGTATGGCATCTAGAATATTGACAGCTGCTTCTTGATCCTCTAACAGTTTACAAATTGTACGCACTTCCCCCCGCTCCGTGTAGTCATGAGTGTTTGCTCCCCAACAGAGAGATGTTGCTGGAGACGCGTCAGAATCTGCTCTCCTGAAGTGTATTGAGCTGTGCTGTGGATCTGTCAGGGAAATGAGAGAAAAGAACCAAAAATTGGCTGAAGTTCCTTTCAACTCCACCAACAAATACCAGGTGAGTATCTCTGAGGCCAATCTGAGCTCTGCGGGTGACCGAATGGAATCTGGTGTTGGTTTACCGTCCTGCATCAGCACCCTCTGCCGCTTTGGGCCCTATCATGTGTGAAGTGGTGTCCCTGTTGGCACAGGTGGGGGTGGAGGCAGCAATGTAATGAACAAAGAGGGCACTCCGGGTGGGAAAGGGTTATTCTGCAGCATTACCCGGGTTTTGGTAGGGCTGTGCTCTGCTCGGCAGGGGGGTTTAATCTTGTTAGGCGGCTTTCACCGGCACTTTCCATCCTAAGCTACTTGTATGGAATTAGCTTTGAGCTCTGACATTCCTTTGGGCTAATCCTATTCACGAAGAGCGGACACTGATCTGTCCTGAGGGCTCTTGCTTCAAACCTTGCTTAGTCCAACTGCACTCTGTACCCCCACCTCTCACACCCATGGCTAGCTGATTCAGGGGGGTCCATTTAACCTTTTCTTAAGCTTTGCTAGCATAGCATTTTCTGTAACCAGAAATTTCCGACTCTATCCCACCTTACAGCTGTCTGTACACAAGAATGCCAATCCTTCAGAGAGCCGCCACCTGCTAGTGATGAAGGGCGCCCCGGAGCGAATCCTTGACCGATGCTCTACAATCTTGGTGCAAGGCAAAGAACAACCTTTGGATGAGGAGTTGAAAGATGCCTTTCAGAACGCATACCTGGAGCTTGGGGGCCTGGGAGAGAGGGTGTTGGGTGAGTACTGCTTATTATGTGTTTTTTACTTATTATTTTTATTTTTTTGGTCTCACTCTTGGTGTGAGGAGTTTCTCACCTCTGTTCATTTCCTCAGGTTTCTGCCACCTGGCCCTGCCAGACGATCAGTTTCCTGATGGGTTTCAGTTCGATTCGGAAGAGGTTAACTTTCCCACCGAGGACCTGTGTTTTGTGGGGTTGATCTCCATGATTGATCCTCCCCGTGCCGCTGTGCCAGATGCTGTTGGCAAGTGCCGTAGTGCTGGGATAAAGGTGAGTTGTCTTCTCCCTCCCCTGATATGTAGTAGTTATGGTGCCTGGAGTCTTCCTATAATACTTTGTATTGGTGGTCTCGTGCTCTGCACCCTCTGATAATGGATTTTTCCCATAAACCTTAACCCTTACTAATGATGCGGATTTCATGTTGTGGATATGTCCGCTGCAGACATTGTATGTCTTAGTAGAACATTAACCTTACCCTCTGTCTGTAGGTTATAATGGTTACTGGTGACCACCCAATTACTGCAAAAGCCATCGCTAAGGGTGTGGGCATCATCTCCGAAGGTAATGAGACTGTGGAAGATATTGCAGCCAGACTCAACATTCCTGTGAACCAGGTTAATCCAAGGTTTGTAGCAGTCAGGGTTATTTAGCTTGTGGCTGCCATGCCCAGTGTTAATGTCTACCATATCCTGTGTTTGACCCTTATGGTGATGATTAAAGTCACTGCATTTTCTCACCCTCTCGCAGGGATGCCAAAGCTTGTGTTGTGCATGGCTCGGACCTGAAGGACATGACCGGTGAGCAGATCGATGATATCCTGACACATCATACAGAAATTGTGTTCGCCAGAACCTCTCCACAGCAGAAACTAATCATCGTAGAGGGCTGTCAGAGACAGGTACCTACCATGGTGATAGGGCCAACATAAAAGACATTATGACTGAGCCCTTTCATCAGTCGAATAAAACATGGCGCTGCGTTTAGCTAGCTGCCTGCTGTTTACCTAACACAATTCTTGGTTAGTGATCACTTTGTGGTAATTTGGCATCTTGCAGGGTGCCATTGTGGCAGTGACAGGTGATGGTGTGAATGACTCCCCAGCTCTGAAGAAGGCAGATATCGGTATTGCGATGGGTATTGCTGGCTCAGATGTCTCCAAGCAAGCAGCTGACATGATCCTCCTGGACGATAACTTTGCTTCCATTGTTACTGGAGTAGAAGAAGGTGCGTTCTCTATGGTTTGCATCTCTATTATCGGGGGGCTCAAGTCTCCTGTTGAAGCCCAAGATGGATACCCATGGGTCTGTTACCTCTGTAGATTACTGGCTGGGCTATTGTGAGCAGGGTTTTTTTTCCTTATAGGACGTCTGATCTTTGACAACTTGAAAAAGTCTATTGCTTACACCCTGACCAGTAACATTCCAGAAATCACACCTTTCCTTATCTTCATTATTGCGAACATCCCGCTGCCCCTGGGCACCGTCACGATCCTCTGTATTGATCTGGGAACTGACATGGTAAGTGACAGAATGTGGCCTCAGCGTTGAGGAATAATTACCCTAGTTCTCTGGCTGCTATAACCAGCTACTTATGGACTAGGTTGCATACTTAACGTGACTGTTGCAAACTGGTATCTAAAGCATTAGCAAGGAGCATCCCAATGGCTCGTGGTGGCACTTGGTAATTCCCAGAGTAGACTCAATTCTGAGAAATGCCGCTAATTTTTGTATTGTGCCCACCTGCTAGTTGATGTCACTGGGGCTTCTGGCAAATAGCTTCAGTAACATTGTGTCTACGTGTAAAGCGTGCACATGCTGTGTAAAATATTGGATATTACTGTATGAAAGCAGGATTAGTGACCATCAGACTGGTGCTGGAATAAATGGATGGTTACTAGTGATTTTTATCTTAAGGAACTGGTCGATTGTGTAGCCTAATTTGGCCTTCATCAGCTTGCCGGGCTGGATTGTTGGGTGGATTGCCGTAAATATCACCAGCTGAAAGGAGTTAAAACAAATCTCAGGCACTCACTGTGATAAATTAGACACTGCAACGTTTCAAACTGTACACAGGTCTTTATCAAACTGGAAAGTGTTGACATGCTTTTTCGTCTGCAGGTTCCCGCCATCTCACTGGCTTATGAACAGGCAGAAAGTGACATCATGAAACGCCAGCCCAGAAACCCGAAGACTGACAAGCTGGTGAACGAGCGTCTGATCAGTATGGCATATGGGCAGATAGGTAGGTGGATCTGGGTGTCCTCCCACATATTACACTGACAATAAGTGAACCGATTAGAGATTATCTCCGACCAGGGCTCTGCTTGCTAGATTTGGCAGCTGGTGGTAAGTGCGGTGGTTGTAGTACTGCCAGTGTCTGTACCTTATTCACTCCTTTGGTTGCTGTTTGCTGGAGTTTCTCATTCTTCCCCTTTCTCCAGGTATGATCCAGGCTCTCGGTGGCTTCTTCACATACTTTGTGATTCTGGCAGAGAATGGCTTTTTGCCCTGGACACTACTCGGGATCAGAGTGAACTGGGATGACCGCTGGATGAATGATGTGGAAGACAGCTATGGGCAGCAATGGGTAAGTGGTATGGCAGCTGGCAGGGAGTAAATGGTGTGAGCTGAATTAGTCATCAGAAAGCATGGGAGATGATGTCTCTGAAGTCTGCCTGTTTCCTTTCATGTCACATTGGTGGGATGTGTATTTTGTAGTGTGTATCTGTATGGGGAATGCTGTGTAACTCTGCCTGTAACCGCTGCTTCTTGTAATTCTTCAGACTTACGAACAGAGGAAGATTGTGGAGTTCACCTGCCACACTTCGTTCTTTGTCAGTATTGTGGTCGTCCAGTGGGCGGATTTAATTATCTGTAAGACCAGGAGGAACTCTGTATTCCAGCAAGGCATGAAGTGAGTAGTTCTGAAGTTTACATTTAACGCAATGATTGTGGCGTACCGTGCCAAACGTGGCTGTCACCATATAAGTCGGTTGAATGTCACTGTTTTGTTGGTTACAGTGCATCACTGGCATTTTCTGATTTCAGAATCAAACACTCGTATCAATAGAAATGCTAGCTAAAATGGCTTAACACCACGACTGCATTAAAGTGCACAGTGTATCTGGTTAATGTGTGTCCTTACTAACGATAAACACTGAACTCCCTTTAGGAACAAGATTCTGATATTTGGGCTCTTTGAAGAAACTGCCTTGGCTGCCTTCTTATCATACTGTCCTGGGATGGACGTAGCTCTTCGTATGTACCCACTCAAGTGAGTATTCTTGGGTTCTTTACTCTGCAAGGAGTGCTTTGGGCCTCCAGATGTCTTTACCAATCACATACAATGTAATGGGCTGTAGGTGCCTGAAATAATACCTTACCACATCAAAGCCCTCCCTTATATCTCCATTATACAAGGGCACTGCCATGGCTTTCCCTGCAGTGCCCTGATTTACCAAATGGGCACTGGAAAGCTCCATATTGGAGGAATATACAGTATAAATGCCGTATCTGGCACATGGTACTAACAATTTCTCTGTTTTCAGGCCTACTTGGTGGTTCTGTGCCTTCCCATACTCGCTGCTTATCTTCATATACGATGAAATCCGTAAATTAATCATTCGTCGCAGCCCAGGCGGTGAGTACCCAGCAGTTTCTGACCTACAGCGGGTTGGGTCTAATCTGGCTCAATTCTGTCTCGTTATCCCATATATTGTCTTGCTCAATGTAATTCTGAATATTTACACTTCACTTTGCATGGTTCCCATCTTACCCTGGGTATTACCCCATCATGTTCCCTGTTCTGCGTGTATTTCTGAATTTGTCTGACATCTTCCTTTTTTTTTTTCTTCCAGGCTGGGTGGAGAAAGAGACTTATTATTAAAGCCTTTTGGTTTGTCCTAACATTTCACATAATTTCCTGCCCTCTGCTCCCCACCCCTCAGTCTGCCTGCACCCACTCCTTCCCTGCGTGCACCTGTCTGGCTGCCTGTTCCTGTGGAAGACTTGCATTTTGGAGAGGGGCGCATTGTCGCCTGTGTGCGTCCTGTACAGAGTTTTCATTGTGCCTTTTCTGGTTTCGTTTTTGTAAAGGAGCACGTCTGAAGAGATGTTTTATATAGCTGCATTTTTACAAATAATAAAAGCTGGTTTGAAAGGTTCTCTGTGTGCTTTTAATTTTATTGTAATTATCTGTGCTCCGTTCAGGTGGCTGGATTCATTTTGTTAGAAATCCTTTTTACAGAACACACTTTATGGAGATGGTATATTAATGTTCTGTGTCACGACTTCCCATTTATCTTTTTCTCATGAGTATAATCATTTTAGGCTTTTTCCTGTAAACACTGTCTTTTCAAAGAAAATGCAGTGTTCACATTACAGCCGAGGGATACCTCCACTGGTCACTCCTCAGATGGCTGCTACAGGTGCTTCCTGGGGCAGTGCTGCACACTGTGACTGACATTGAGTGTCTCCACCCCCTGCATGCAGACACTGAACCTTCCTCTTAGAGATGCATTGATTCAGTTCAGCGAATAGAGATGCTAATTGGCCAGGGCTGTGTTTGACTTGTGCTGGCTCTGCCCCAATCTGCCTCCTTGACAGTCTTGGCCAATCCTATAGGGAAGCATGGTGATTGGCTCATATCATCACTTCTGATGTCAGCTGACAGGCAGAGCCAAGAGCTGCAGACTAGAATACAGGTAAGATTTTACTATATTTAGAGATGCAAGGGGGAGCTAGATGGTGCTCTAAACGCCAGGAGGGTGGCATAGCACGTCCCTGTCCTATTCACTTACCTGGTGGGCGGTGGGGGACTCACCTGGCATCTGAGTCCTCCTGTAGCCGTTCCGGCCCCCCTCTGGGCCATGTGATCGCGAGGATCTCGTGATCACATGAATGGCATAGCAGTGCCAGCAGGGGGAGTGCCTGTAATGACAGGTAGTTTCCCTGCTGCCTGGAAAAATAAAATTATTTATACTTGGATCATATATTAGAACGAAATTACACAAATATTTTTATTTTTTATATATAAATCATTCTATGTGTGTATTGATATTAAAATATACAGAGTGTATATATGCACATACTACTTGTATTTTAAGATATAGATATATTTATGCTATCATTACATATTTAGGTCATCTTATTAATTCCTATTTGCGGCACCTGCCTGACAACCCAGGCCAAATCTCCAGGGAATTTAATTTGCTAGCACTATATTTGACCCTGTAACTTTCCAAGACACCATAAAACCTGTACATGGGGGGGGGGGTTACTGTTTTACTCTGAAGACTTCGCTGAACACAAATATTAGTGTTTCAAAACAGTAACCTGTATTACAATGATGCTATCGTCAGTGAAAGTTACTTTTTTGCATTTTTCACACACAAATGGCACTTACACTGACAATATAATTGTGATACAGTTCAGTTAGAATGTCACGTAGAACTAACAAAATAACACTTCCTTTTCTCCCCTTTTTTTAAAATTTTTTTTTATTATTCATATTATATTTTATAGCTAAATATCTGTTAAATGAAAGCCCTGTTTCCCCTGAATAAATATACAATAAGTGTGGGTGCACATACTATAAAAGAGGCGAATTGCGCCTGAACAGACAGTCAAATTCCAAGTTTTGTTTTGATCACAACATGTACATTTCGCTCAGTCATTAAGGGGTTAAATATTGTAGGGTCAGGAATACATGTTTGTTTCTGACCCTGTAGTGATCCTTTAAAGCAGACATGGACACAGGCAACATCTGAATTAGACCAAACTCAAGTGGAATGGCACCCCTTACCTCCAAAACTACAATCAAACTGTAACTATATCATGTATCGTAAATTCAGTGTATGGTGGTCTCAAAACAATCACAGCTTGTAGGTTTAAAAATTACAGCATAGTTCTTACCAAAGTAAGACAACTTTTAGGAGAGGCTGAGGGCTTGATGTGGCACGGTTGTGAGATTAGGTGATCTGACTATATTTCAGACTGCTGGAGAATCCTGCTCTATAAATGATTAGAGGGTACAAAGGCTTCGTTGGTCACGGCTTCATCGAAGAGCAGAGCAGCGACAGTTTGGCCGTGTTTGAAGGCTCTAAAGAGACATGATCTTCAGTATGGAGTATAGCTCATGACCCAGCAGTCTCGCAAATAAATTATTTGCCATTTAGAAATAAAATCACTGTTTATACAGTTCTAGTCACACCGTCCTGCATGTGGCCTACAGGTACCCTACACATGTCTTATAAAGAAATCTAATGGTGAAACATCCTTTTGAGACAGTTTGTTTAATTTAGAGTTTATCTATGTTGTTAATCACCTATAGCAGCCTCCAGTATGTGATTAAAGTTCAATTTACAGAGCAGGAGATGTAAACACACTGTGCTGCAAGATCTAATAGAATATGAAATATCGATTTTTTTTATTTTTATTTTTTTTTTTCATTTGTTTTTTGTTTACTTCCCCCATGGAGGCTGTGCGTCTGTCAGGAGAGGTGTGACTAGATCTGTATAAACATACTGATATAACTTTAATCCGAAGTTAACTTAATAGGAGCAGGAAGGAATTGGTCTGATCAGAGAATATGTTGAGACCTTGGTTACATCTGGAAATGATTACATAACGGAACCTGAGTTTGTACAGTCTGGGAGAAGTGTGCTGGCTGCAGTGTCCGGTTATGTACAGCGGGGACTTAAACATTCAGTTTAGCAGTGCTGCAGACAGTGGGTGCCAAAACAATGCTTCTCACATGAATGAAAAGCTAAACTCCTCGTTAATGGCTGGGGAGCCACCGGAGTGACCTCTAGACCTTCTGTCAGCAGTTTTCATGTTGAGCAAACATTGGTTTAAATGAGGGGAACTGGTCCCACGCCGGTCTGGCTTCCCTCTGAATAGCAAAACGCGTCTGTTTATAAAGCTGGCTGCCGAGGAGTGTAGCAGGTCATTTAACGCCCAGTAAGACGTCCTATCCTTTCAGAGGGACTTGCTGGAGTACAGAGTACAGAGTCTCTCCTGTCCCATGTTAATGGCCACTTTTATAAACACTGGGAAGAAAAATTCCAGATTTTGTGGCATTGAAACACAAGGTTCTGATAAAGAATGATTGATTCAGCTGCCATCGTGACCTATGGAAACAGGAGTGGCTTTTATCTCGAGATAGGGCCTGGTTTATGACTATATTGAGCTGCTGCGCTGGGTCTCCTCCTGTCTATAAATGTGGAATGTGATTAGTAAGATCCGAACAGTTTCATAGTCCATGCTCACAGGGCTGTGAAAGCTGATTTATTAGTACACGCAGTCCAGGGTATGCTCTGACGGGCAGGAGAACAATGGGAGTGACTTCATATGGTCACATAACTCCATGGTTGATGGAAGGGGAACAACCGGCCTGACATTTACATAGATTAATTAATGATCCCGCATATGTGGAAAGAGCTGAATTCTCAGAAGTTCCTATTTGAGACCCAGGTTTAAGAAAGATAACCATCAAATTTCTCTATTACCTGTATTTCCTGATTTTTAGAGACATTGCATTGGTGACAGAAGGTGGGACGTGATGGGCGTGGATGGCTTTACCACAAAAATAAGCGGATTGTCGATTAAATGTCATTCTCTTCGGTCCCATTGGCTATCATAATAAACAGTGTACAGATTATTCTGAAATACTAGTAAATTAAAGTAATTCTCTGTTGGTCAGGAGGTGCACCGTGTGGCCAGGTGCAGGCCTCACTAATTGCTCATGAATCCTAGCCTGCTCTCTGACTTGCTCAAACGACGCCAGACAATAAGCAGCGATTTAATATGGTCTGCAGCACAAAGGAATCATTAACCCCACTGACCCACCAGGGGTTTATTATTAACCTTTACTAGACCACCAGGGATTTATTATTAACCCCACTGAACCACAGAAGAGTTATCATTAACCTCACTGAACCACCAAGGGTTTATTATTACAGAAAAAAGAAAGGAAGGCAGCGCCACTATAAACCACATAAATTAAAAGAGCACAGAATAGGCAGACTAGAATACAATATATATGATAGATACTAAGCAAAATAGAAGTCCAGAATAAATAGTCTGACTGGTAGATGAATCAAACAACGAGGTATATCCTTGTAGAGGTGAATACAGTCTTTTGTAGTGGGGGATTCTTCAGAGTGGTGTAGATGCGTCTTTGTACATCATATGAAATGAGAAAATAACAACTGATGGTATAGTATGTCCCGAAAGGGGTAGAAGCAATAAAAGAGTATATGGTCCTACTCACGTTTTCAAGAGCTATGGACTTAGCTCTAGTGTTGATAACGTACAGTGGTATAATCCCCACTTATGGGATACGTGAGGTCTTAGTATTCTTTCTTGATTAGGGGACCATATGTGGAAATAAAAGCAGGAACAACAATGGTGCTCAAAGTATAAAATGCCAGAGGTGAGAAGATAAAAAACCAAGTGGTTACTCACATTTAGTTGAACAGACTGACTGTTCAATGAATACAGCTTGAGTGGTATAATCCCCACCTAGGATTCTTGGGAGTAATATCCTCACTGGAAAGTAAAAACACTTCTGTGCCGGATAAAAGGATGGTAGTAATAAAAAAGTAAAATAATAATAGTAATAAAAAGTAAGATGGCTAACTCACAGTAAGAAAGTGGCCAAAATACCTTTATTTAAAACAATATAGTTTAAAAAACCACAACGCGTTTCGCCCTTAGGCTTTATCAAGTGGAGATCAGAAAGTACATCCTGTTACATACAGGTTTATATAGGCAGTGAACATATTAGAAAATGGCGCCAAAATGATGTCATAATTTTTTTTTTTTTTTTTCTCAAAAGTGCTAAATTTTATATGTGTAAGTGAGTACATACCTATATGTAAAACATGTGATAGTTTAAAATTAAAAACGAGGTTTTAAACTCACAATACCTTACATATTCTATTTAGATACAACAGTCACATGATCGGTGGCCATTTTTTTTTTTTTTTAAAGTGCTAAACTTTATATGTATCAGTGAATACAAACCTATATTGGAGACATGTGATAGTCTAAAATTTAAATTAAAAACAAGGTTTTATACTCACAATACCTTGCATATTATTTAAATAGAACAGTCACGTATATAAGTCACATTGTATAAATATGTACTTCATGCACAAAATAATTATAAAAGATAATAAAATATAAGAAATATATTATAAAAAATTAATTATAAAAATTATAAAAAATTATAAAAAATTAAACAGGTCGAACTCTACATTAAGACCTTCGGGGGTAAGGGTTTTTAAAAGGAACACCCAGTGCATTTCTTTTTGTCCCAGTAATTTTTTGAGGTCACCTCCCCTCCAGGGTAATTTACATCTTTGGATCCCAGTACATTTTAAAAATTTAGGGTCTTTGTTGTGTTGGATAAAATGCTTTGAAACAGAGTGATTAGGGTAGCCTTTGATAATATTTCTACAATGTTCTGCTAACCTTATTTTTAAGCATCGTGTGGTCATACCCACATACTGGAGGCCACATGGGCACTCCAATAGGTATACAACATTCTTAGTAGTGCAACATATTAAGTCTTTAATAGGGTATGTAATACCGGTTTTGTTTGAGGTGAATTGTGTTGTCTTTGATGTGCTGTTTTGGTCAGTGGATCTGCAGACAATGCATCTGTTGCATTTGAAAAAACCTTTAGAATTTGATAAAAATGATGGATTGCTTGTATTGGCTTTTTTTGTATAATTTTTAGTAAGCATTGTCTTTAGGTTTGGGGCCCCTCTAAAAATGATATGGGGTTTATCTGGGATGAGTGTCTTTAAAATTTCATCTTGTTTTAAAATGTGCCAGTGTTTTTGAATAGTTTTTTCACAATTTTATTCTTATTGTCAAAGTTAAAGATGATCGGTATGGATGGTGGGTCTTTATTTTTATTCGTATTATATTCTAAAAGCTCGAGTCTTTCTTTTTGTTTCACTGCTTTGAGGGATTCTTCTAGCTTTTCTTTTGGGTAATTTTTGCTGATAAATTGAGCTTCTAGTGTTCTCGCTTGTTCGTCAAAATCTGTATTAAGGGAACAGTTCCTGCGAAGACGTAGGAACTGACCTTTAGGGACCCCATCTAACCATGGTTGGTAGTGGCAGCTTGATCTGTCAATGACTGTGTTGGTGCACACTTTTTTAAAAAAAGTTCTAGTGTTAATATTCCCATCCTGGATAAAAATTTGGATGTCTAAAAAATTTATTAAATCTTTGCTGTGTTCTGATGTTAAAATGATGCCACTATTGTTGTTGTTTAGATGATTTAAAAAAAGTTTAAGTGAGGTTTCAGGACCTTTCCAGATAAAAAACAAATCGTCTATGTATCTAAAATAGGATACTAGGTTTGCTTTCCAGGGGTGATCTCCCCAGATTGCTTTAGACTCCCAATTGTCCATAAAAAGATTGGCATAACTTGGTGCAAACCTAGTACCCATAGCTGTGCCTTGTCTTTGAATGTAAAAAGTGTCTAAAAACCAAAAATAGTTATTTGTTAAAATCATTTTTATCCCTTCTAAGATAAAATTAATTTGTTTTTCTGGAATTTTATTATCCGTTTTTAATCTATTTAAAACTGCTTCACACCCTAATTCGTGGGGGATTATGGTGTACAAAGACTGGACATCACAAGTGACTAGAATAAAATCTGGATGCCAGGTAAAATGTTCTAAAAAACGTAAGAGAGACATGGAATCTTTTAAGTATGACCTCATAAGTCTGACTGATGGTTGTAATAAAATGTCAATATACTCTGATAAGTTTGATAAAACAGAATTGATCCCGGAGACAATAGGTCTACCTGGTGGATTGGTCTCATTCTTGTGTATCTTTGGTAAAAAGTATATGACTGGAATTTTTGGATGAGGTATATTTAAATAAGCAAATTCTTTTTTGTTGAGGATATTGGAATTTAAGCCTTTGGTTAAAAATGATATAAGGGAGTTTTGGATGGTATGGGTTGGGTCTGATAGTAGCTTGTCATATACTTTGGGGTCATTAAGCTGTCTAAATGCTTCTTTGATGTACATTTCTTGTGAGAGTATAACTAGGCCGCCCCCTTTATCGGCTGGTTTGATGACTATTGTGTCATCTTTTTTAAGATCTGTGAGAGCTTTCCTTTCTTGGAAGGTTAAGTTATATTGGTTATATTTATGATATTTGTGGTTGTTTTTTTTGGAGGTATTAATTTTTTCTAAGTCTTGCTTTACCAAATTCTCAAAAACTTCTATCGGGCCAGATTTGAAACTTGATGGGTAAAAATTAGAGTTATTCTTAAGGGTGGTGTTTTTCACTGGTATCTCGTCATTAATACATGGAGGTGTGGGGGAATAGTTGGTCTGTCCCTGGTTAATAGATTGATTCTCAATTCTGCTGCTAAAAAATCTTTTTAGTGTAGCTTTCCTAACAAACTTATTTAAATCTAAAAAGGCTTGGAATGGTTGATAGGGATTGGTAGGTGCAAATTTGAGGCCCTTAGTTAAAACCGATATTTGGGTAGTAGTTAAAATTTTATGGGAAAGGTTAAAAATTCCATGGGGGTTGTCTGTATTAGTTAGTGTCTCTCTAGTCTTTCTCTTTTGAAATCTTCTGCCACTTCTCCTTCCTCTAGGCTTAGATTTCTCTTTTTTTGTTCTGGGTAGGTAAGGTGTGGCAGTAAGTGGATTTGGGCCTAGTTCTAAAAAATGATCCTCAGTGTCTGTGTCCAAATCTGTAGATAACACTTGGTATCTGTTAGGATGGTGTGTGGAGGGTAGGTGAGGGGGTGTGCTGGGATGGGTGTGTTTGAATGTATGTCTGAATCTTTGAGGTCTGGGTGTGAGATCAGGTCTTTGTGGGATAGTCATGAGTGGGACAGGTTTGGTGGGCCTGGGTTTAGGATAGTTGGAATAGGAAGGTGAAATGGTTGGGGGTGAGATGTGGTGGGAAGAGCTGTGATACTTTTGTGGTGGTGGTTGGTGGTAGTTGTGGTGCCTTTGGTGGTAGGGGACGTGAGGTGGTTGTCTGTGATGGATGTAGCGTGGGTGGGGTCTGCTGGGGTAATGTGTAGGCGCATGAGGAGGATAATCTGAATAATAGGAGTGATGGTGAGTGTGGGAGACAATAGGTCTTCTGGGATCTTGTTGGTTAGGGATGGTGGAGGGGTGATTGAAGGTCTGAGATGTGTATTTGGACTTATTGTTGAGGTGGTAAGTCCTTACTTGGTTCTTTGTGTAGTCATGTTTATCTCGGATATATTTTTTTACTTTAATGTGTTTAGTGTCCATCTCTACTTTTTCTATTTTGTTTTGAATGATAATAGAATTTTGTTTGAATACTTGTGTCTCTGTGAATGGTAAAAGTTTGTCCTGAAGTTTTTTTATTTCAGCGTCTAATAATGATAATTTTTTACTCTTTTTTAGAATTAAAGTTTCCATAAGACCGAAAGTGCATGACTCGAGCTTGTTGTTCCACTCTTGCATGAACTCATAGTCATCTTGGTCAGAGGTTGGGAGTTTGAAAAATCTAAGGCCTCTGGGGGTTATTTGTTCTTCTATATATTTTTTTAGAGTGGCTATCTCCCTTTTGAGTTTTATCTCAGATGTTAAAACTTTTTCGAGTGATATAAATAATTCCTGTTGATTATATGTCTCTATTATAGTGGGAGTGGGTAGTATATCTTCAATATTAAAAACATTGTTAATGTCAATAATGTGGTTGTTCCTAAAATCAAATATGGACATGGTGCAGGGATAGTATAGAGGGCAGCTCTCTCCAGAGGGATTGTAGGAGTATAGAACAGAAGAAAGGGATCAGCGCTCTCTATCTATACAAAATACAACAGAAACAATAATAAATAAGTAAAAATGACGAGATACCAGTGAAAAACACCACCCTTAAGAATAACTCTAATTTTTACCCATCAAGTTTCAAATCTGGCCCGATAGAAGTTTTTGAGAATTTGGTAAAGCAAGACTTAGAAAAAATTAATACCTCCAAAAAAAACAACCACAAATATCATAAATATAACCAATATAACTTAACCTTTCAAGAAAGAAAAGCTCTCACAGATCTTAAAAAAGATGACACAATAGTCATCAAACCAGCCGATAAAGGGGGCGGCCTAGTTATACTCTCACAAGAAATGTACATCAAAGAAGCATTTAGACAGCTTAATGACCCCAAAGTATATGACAAGCTACTATCAGACCCAACCCATACCATCCAAAACTCCCTTATATCATTTTTAACCAAAGGCTTAAATTCCAATATCCTCAACAAAAAAGAATTTGCTTATTTAAATATACCTCATCCAAAAATTCCAGTCATATACTTTTTACCAAAGATACACAAGAATGAGACCAATCCACCAGGTAGACCTATTGTCTCCGGGATCAATTCTGTTTTATCAAACTTATCAGAGTATATTGACATTTTATTACAACCATCAGTCAGACTTATGAGGTCATACTTAAAAGATTCCATGTCTCTCTTACGTTTTTTAGAACATTTTACCTGGCATCCAGATTTTATTCTAGTCACTTGTGATGTCCAGTCTTTGTACACCATAATCCCCCACGAATTAGGGTGTGAAGCAGTTTTAAATAGATTAAAAACGGATAATAAAATTCCAGAAAAACAAATTAATTTTATCTTAGAAGGGATAAAAATGATTTTAACAAATAACTATTTTTGGTTTTTAGACACTTTTTACATTCAAAGACAAGGCACAGCTATGGGTACTAGGTTTGCACCAAGTTATGCCAATCTTTTTATGGACAATTGGGAGTCTAAAGCAATCTGGGGAGATCACCCCTGGAAAGCAAACCTAGTATCCTATTTTAGATACATAGACGACTTGTTTTTTATCTGGAAAGGTCCTGAAACCTCACTTAAACTTTTTTTAAATCATCTAAACAACAACAATAGTGGCATCATTTTAACATCAGAACACAGCAAAGATTTAATAAATTTTTTAGACATCCAAATTTTTATCCAGGATGGGAATATTAACACTAGAACTTTTTTTTAAAAAGTGTGCACCAACACAGTCATTGACAGATCAAGCTGCCACTACCAACCATGGTTAGATGGGGTCCCTAAAGGTCAGTTCCTACGTCTTCGCAGGAACTGTTCCCTTAATACAGATTTTGACGAACAAGCTAGAACACTAGAAGCTCAATTTATCAGCAAAAATTACCCAAAAGAAAAGCTAGAAGAATCCCTCAAAGCAGTGAAACAAAAAGAAAGACTCGAGCTTTTAGAATATAATACGAATAAAAATAAAGACCCACCATCCATACCGATCATCTTTAACTTTGACAATAAGAATAAAATTGTGAAAAAAACTATTCAAAAACACTGGCACATTTTAAAACAAGATGAAATTTTAAAGACACTCATCCCAGATAAACCCCATATCATTTTTAGAGGGGCCCCAAACCTAAAGACAATGCTTACTAAAAATTATACAAAAAAAGCCAATACAAGCAATCCATCATTTTTATCAAATTCTAAAGGTTTTTTCAAATGCAACAGATGCATTGTCTGCAGATCCACTGACCAAAACAGCACATCAAAGACAACACAATTCACCTCAAACAAAACCAGGTATTACATACCCTATTAAAGACTTAATATGTTGCACTACTAAGAATGTTGTATACCTATTGGAGTGCCCATGTGGCCTCCAGTATGTGGGTATGACCACACGATGCTTAAAAATAAGGTTAGCAGAACATTGTAGAAATATTATCAAAGGCTACCCTAATCACTCTGTTTCAAAGCATTTTATCCAACACAACAAAGACCCTAAATTTTTAAAATGTACTGGGATCCAAAGATGTAAATTACCCTGGAGGGGAGGTGACCTCAAAAAATTACTGGGACAAAAAGAAATGCACTGGGTGTTCCTTTTAAAAACCCTTACCCCCGAAGGTCTTAATGTAGAGTTCGACCTGTTTAATTTTTTATAATTTTTATAATTAATTTTTTATAATATATTTCTTATATTTTATTATCTTTTATAATTATTTTGTGCATGAAGTACATATTTATACAATGTGACTTATATACGTGACTGTTCTATTTAAATAATATGCAAGGTATTGTGAGTATAAAACCTTGTTTTTAATTTAAATTTTAGACTATCACATGTCTCCAATATAGGTTTGTATTCACTGATACATATAAAGTTTAGCACTTTAAAAAAAAAAAAAAAAAAATGGCCACCGATCATGTGACTGTTGTATCTAAATAGAATATGTAAGGTATTGTGAGTTTAAAACCTCGTTTTTAATTTTAAACTATCACATGTTTTACATATAGGTATGTACTCACTTACACATATAAAATTTAGCACTTTTGAGAAAAAAATAAAAAAAAAATTATGACATCATTTTGGCGCCATTTTCTAATATGTTCACTGCCTATATAAACCTGTATGTAACAGGATGTACTTTCTGATCTCCACTTGATAAAGCCTAAGGGCGAAACGCGTTGTGGTTTTTTAAACTATATTGTTTTAAATAAAGGTATTTTGGCCACTTTCTTACTGTGAGTTAGCCATCTTACTTTTTATTACTATTATTATTTTACTTTTTTATTACTACCATCCTTTTATCCGGCACAGAAGTGTTTTTACTTTCCAGTGAGGATATTACTCCCAAGAATCCTAGGTGGGGATTATACCACTCAAGCTGTATTCATTGAACAGTCAGTCTGTTCAACTAAATGTGAGTAACCACTTGGTTTTTTATCTTCTCACCTCTGGCATTTTATACTTTGAGCACCATTGTTGTTCCTGCTTTTATTTCCACATATGGTCCCCTAATCAAGAAAGAATACTAAGACCTCACGTATCCCATAAGTGGGGATTATACCACTGTACGTTATCAACACTAGAGCTAAGTCCATAGCTCTTGAAAACGTGAGTAGGACCATATACTCTTTTATTGCTTCTACCCCTTTCGGGACATACTATACCATCAGTTGTTATTTTTTCATTTCATATGATGTACAAAGACGCATCTACACCACTCTGAAGAATCCCCCACTACAAAAGACTGTATTCACCTCTACAAGGATATACCTCGTTGTTTGATTCATCTACCAGTAAGACTATTTATTCTGGACTTCTATTTTGCTTAGTATCTATCATATATATTGTATTCTAGTCTGCCTATTCTGTGCTCTTTTAATTTATGTGGTTTATAGTGGCGCTGCCTTCCTTTCTTTTTTCTGTACCATTTCTGTTGTAAGGCCT
>OW240912.1:2142037-2215465 GCA_933207985.1 Pelobates cultripes
CACGACCACTGATAGGAGACGCGGAAGGTATTAAACTGATAAAAATAGTACTAAGCACACCACTCCTATCTGGTGTCACATTAGCTTGACCGCGCAGTGCCCCAAATTTGCAGTAAGAGGACCGACCAAGCCTCTTCTTCCATCTCCCTGTTACAAAAATCAATGCCGTGTACACGTCCACTGATAGAGCCTTGAGGAAGGTATTAAACTGAACAGTCTCTATATCTGCTCTTGCATTTATTTCTTCAAGGAAAACGAAAAATTTTAGAAGACGTTAGTAAGGGAAGCTATTCTACTCTAGGTGTGGATCTTGTCATGAATTGCTTCAAAGTTTGAATGTTATTTTGAACTGTGGGGCATAAGAACTTGAATCTGACAAAATGGCTGCCATATACACGTCCACTGATAGGAGACGCGGAAGGTATTAAACTGATCAGAACAATACTAAACACACCACTCCTTTTTTTTGGTGAGGCTTTACAGGACAGAGTGCTTCTCCACGGGACATGTTAACTCACGGGCAGCTGGCTCAACAAGGAACCACAGCAGCTTTCCATGTACAGGTAAGACACGTGCAGCCGGTAAGGCTTCAGGCTCTTCTTCCTGGAGGATACGCTGCAAGCCTGTTGAACGAGGTGACCTTGCTCGGGTCCCAGGTGTACGGTTCCTAAAATGGCTGCCATATACACGTCCACTGATAGGAGACGCGGAAGGTATTAAACTGATCACAACAATACTAAACACACCACAAATAAGGTTTCTCTCCTGTATGGCTCCTCAAATGATGCTTAAGATTAGAAGCGGCTGAAAAGCATTTCTCACACTCCGAACAAAAATATATTTTTTTAACATTCTCTCCACTTTGAACGAAATGACGCTTGGGAAGAGATTAACATAATTAAACACAGGCAGTAAAAATACAGTTTTTAGCCATACACTGTAACTTTAAAACTACACATCCCATCTTCATAATTACATATTTGGAATCAGCACATTTAAAACATAAACATAACCAAAAATCAGCCAAATACATCCAGGGGTTAAAAAGTTAGCTGGAGGTCCCTTTATGACCGACCGCAAGCACATTTTCCTGTCCAAAACAGTTCCATAGATTTGGGCTGTGCGGTCGGTCTATTTCAGGCTGAAAAAACCGAATGGGACTTAGTCTCTGCAGCTGTAAAACCAGTAGGGGAGAAGGTAGAGCTCAGCGGTGTTCGCGGAAATGTGTAGCCGATTTTAGTTCCATGAATTTGGCTACACATACCGCTGACCTCGTCGAATGATCAAAGATGGTCGCCGCCACGTGTTCAGCAAACAAACAAAGACCTCCCAGCATTGTCAATTAAGCTGCGGTTAACCGCAGCTTCTGGGAGGTAAATTGCCTGCACACTTCCACTTCTGGGTGGTCTGCCTGTGTGGTACTTGGTTCAGTAGGCCCCATTTACTGAACCAAGTGGGAATTAGCCAGGCAGGCACAAAGGGTTTGCACCAGGTCTGGGGACACAGGGGACACCGTCTTAAAGGGGCAGTGTCCCCAACAAGTCTGGGGACACGCCCTTAAAGGGGCAGTGTCCCAATCTTCCTGATGTCCCAAAAAAGGTGTTTAAAGGGCCAGCACCAGTCACATAAAGAGTACATAAGCCCCAATATGCCCACTGACAGTCTTAAAGGCCATACACACCAAATAAAAGTGCATACATTTTCACAATCTCCCAGGGGCCATAGTCATGCGGGAGGAGGCTGGCAAATAGGCTTCTCCACAACCCAGGGAAGCAGGGCAATTTGCCATTTAAAGGGCCTGTTACAAATAGCAGTTTGTAACAATGTGTCAATCCATATCTGCCAAGTGACCCGATGTAGGGGGAACAGTCCCTATTCTGCTCTGTGTCAGTGTGTATCATGGTCTCTGAGGACAGGTGTCAAACCATATCTGCCAAGTGACCCTATGTAGGGGTAACAGTCTCTATTCTGCTCTGTGTCAGTGTGTATCATGGTCTCTGAGGACAGGTGTCAATCCATATCTGCCAAGTGACCCTATGTAGGAGGAACAGTCCCCATTCTGCTCTGTGTCAGTGTGTATCAGGGATCCTTAGGACAGGTGTCAATCCATATCTGCCAAGTGACCCTATGTAGGGGGAACAGTCCTTATTCTGCTGTATCAGGGATCCTTAGGATAGGTGTCAATCCATATCTGCCAAGTGACCCTATGTAGGGGGACCAGTCCCTATTCTGCTCTGTGTCCGTGTGCATCAGGGGCTCTGAGGACAGGTGTCAATCCATATGTCAATGTGTCAATATGTCATATGTCAGGTGTCAATCCATATTCATTGTGATTTAGGAATGTTAGGTGATTTCTGCCCTTTATGGATTAAAACCAGACTCTGTATCAACTGTGTAATTTTCCATGGGAGTTTTGCCATGGATCCCCCTCCGGCATGCCACAGTCCAGGTGTTAGTCCCCTTGAAACAACCATCCCTATTGTGGCCAGAAAGAGTCCCTGTGTGTTTTAAAATTTGCCTGCCCATTGAAGTCTATAGCGGTTCGCCCGGTTCGCCGGTTCGCGAACATTTGAGGAAGTTCGCGTTCGCCATTCGCGAACCGAAAATTTCGGGTTCGCGACATCACTACAAAAGAGTACTCTGGTGCTACCTAAGTAGAGCTATCCACCGGAGAGAGATGCGAGCCCTAGCTCCAGAAGGTCGACTCAACAGCTGCAGAGTCCCGCCGGCAGCCTGAAAGTCGTCACCTGCCAA
The DNA here is from genome assembly GCA_933207985.1 of Pelobates cultripes. NCBI lineage: Eukaryota > Metazoa > Chordata > Amphibia > Anura > Pelobatidae > Pelobates > Pelobates cultripes. The sequence continues at coordinate 2,144,792 of OW240912.1, forward strand.
TAGGAGAAGGGCTATGATTCAAACTAATTTGGGGCCTTTCTCATGATAGGCCGGCGCGAGCGCTGATTGGTTGCTATGGCAAACCTTGCCACTTCAGACTATTTTGTTTCACTTTAAGGGTTGCCCTAGAAAGACTGGTTTATATAGGGTTTGATGTGGTTGTGTAAAATGTGAAAGGAAAGAGGAAATTCGTATGCTAGTGGCACGAAAGCCGCTAGCATTCATACGGTAGTTTCACGAACAGTGATTTGCAACACTGTTCATGAAACTAACAAAGTACCGAATGGGAGCCCACACACAGGGGGTCGTGTGGCTCCCATTATCTGATCGCAACAATGTATCTATCGGCTGTTAATTGATTCCCGGCTACCGACCACGAGGCGCCGGCCATCTTGGATTCCCTTTTTGCCCAGCGGTGTTTGGTCGTCGAGTGCCTGGAACTAAAATCGGTTACTCGACGGCACAAACACTGCTGGACTTCCATCTTTCGGTAATTTTTCTCCACCTATGTATTCGTGACTTCTATGAGGAATGTATGTTAAAGTATATTTCGTGAGGCGTTCGGCTGATTGGGCTGGGATCTGAGCGGTACTTTCACGAAGTATGCGCTCAGACCCCAGCTATCTGCCAAACGGTCATTCGGTACAGTGGCATGAATAAAATAGAAGTGATGTATTTTTATGTAAAAAGCCAGTTCTGCTGTACAGAGGGATAATCCACTTAACAGGATAGTCTAGTGGGAGTATCCCTCTCGTACAGCAGTGCATGGTGGGAGAAATGTTCTGTATGTTAAGTCTCCCATGTAGTCCCCATGTATAACCCCTGTAAAGTCAGTAAGGAAACCCCTTGCATGGGGAACCTCATAAATACTGGAGCTTGTGAATAAAATCGGCAGTTGACTCCCAGAACTGTGTTTCGTCCGGTTACTGGGGGATTTGGGATATTGCCTTCATTTTCAGCGCTTTACTTGGATTACTTTCTGTACTAGCGGAGATATTGGGATTTAATATTGCAACTCCGCTATAGTCGCTGTGGGGTTGAGGCGATCAATAGGAGGAGGAGTTACTATTCCAACTTGGTTTGCGCCCTATTCCCTGATAGGCTGGCACGAGTTAAAGGGCTCAGCTTGGAACGCCTCTGTAACAAACAGTATTGCAGATACCCATTCGTCTGTTTCCTCCCGAATTGCTAGAGGCTGAGTGAATACAGCTCACAGTTCGGGTGTTGATTTGAAAGTTCTCCAGACAAAGTACAGCATCTAAGTATATTCCCCAAGCAAATCAGACGGATACCCAGCCTAGACTAGATGAAAGGTATAACAGGAATGGTTTATTCAGGCTAACTGTCCAGTTTATATGCAGTTACAAATGTACAGGGTTTACATTGGCATATTCCAGGGGCATTCCCCACTGGACCTGAGAGGGGACAGTGACAAAATACATTCTGTAGTTACATTGGCTCTCAGGTCCAGGACACTCCTACATACAACAATATAATGTTTCCTCTGTACTGGGGAAATAATTGAGTCACAAAAAACACACATTTCCACAAAATCCAGAAAGTACCCCAAACTCCATGGAAACCCCACAAAAGTCATATCCCCTATACCCCTGATCTGGGGGACCAACATAGTCAAACATCACCCAGATTGGTTCAGGGGTTCGGGAGTTCCATGGAAGTCTTAATTTGACCGAGGGCACATGAGGCTCCTGCCCAGAAATATTTCCATGAAAAAGAAGGGTGTGCAGTCGGTTCCTCTGGCTCATAGGTAGCATTTGTTCCCCTAGTTCATGGGAACAAACCTACCGAACAGCGGTACCGATGAAAGGAAGCAGGCGTTAGCGACGTTGACCAGCGTTCGGGAAGTTGAGTGTCCGATTTTAGTTCCAGACACTCGACAACCAAGTCCCGCTGCCTCCTTTCATGTGAACAAGATGGCCGCCATTTTTTCCTGCACGTGTGGTTCAGCTATATGAATGGCGGCCACACAGAAAGAGCACCTATCTTGTGGTCTGCTTTGTAGTTAATATGCCGGGGGGTTGTAGCGGAGAGTGATGGTAGCAGGGCTTCTTTTCCGCTGGTTACTCCAACAGCTACTCAGGAATAAACAGGATAATTCAAGAAGGCAGCCATAAGCATAAGATTATCCCCGAATATCCCATCACCATTGCCAATAACTGGACAACACTCAGTATTAGGAGCAGAACTGAATCTTTAATGGCCAGGCTGGCATTTTAAGCAGGTTTTGCCCTAAAGGTTTTCACCCAGGTGGACCTTGCGGGGCACCGGTAAAAACATAAAACAACGAATACAGACAGAGTCAGGTAATAAGTCACTCCCATACATTGCACACAATCTCTCCCCTCTGCTTAGGAGATAATTGAGTTAATTACTGTATCAATTCAATTATCTCCAAATTAAAAAATGTCAATTTTTATACATTTTCGGAAATACCCTAAAAACATATTCCACTCCCACAATTCAGACATCCCCTGATAGTGGTAATAGTGATAAGTGGATGAGACAGCGCTAAACAACTCAAGGCAGCAACCCTTAAAGGGGAATCCCTCTAGATACCCTTAAAACAAGATAAGTAAAAGTAACAATAAAAAAGGCAACACCACATAAAATCAAAATAAAAACCAATAAAAGAGTCCAAATTATGAGTCCAATTATGAGTCCTTCTTATTGGGAGGCTGGTAGGATGGTTGATTCTTCAAATATAATGAAAGAGAGAAAAGACGGACAACCAACGGTGCAGTATATCAAGTCCAAATTGAGACGTATTGAGAGATAATAATGGAACACTCACATTTACAAGAGCTTTTGTCCAGCTCTGAGATAACAATCTCTGCTTCTTTATTTTGACTCCATTTTTAATCTTATTGTTCTTATTTTCTGCTATTCTCAGTGTTTTTATTATTTATTGCTTAATAGTCACTTTTTAACATTTCATTGTTTTTTTTTGTTTTTTTGTTGTTGTTGTTTTATCTTTTCATTGGTTTTATTGCCTAAAAAGGTACTATCTATATTATTTTATTGTTATTTTTATTATTCTGTGTTTTTTTATTATTCAGTGTTTTATTATATATTTCTTATGTGCAATACTGCTCTATTTTTACCTATTAACATTTGCCCTCCAAAATATGGCTGCCACTCCACCCCATTTCCATCCCCAATATGGCCGAATCACATTTATAACCTAAACCCATCCCCTTCCTATTCGGCATTCCGGCCGCCATTTTTGGCACAATACTACATTTCCCATGATGCCGTTCGGCACTTCCGGTTCGCGGAAGTGCCGAAAATCATGTGACCAACTTTGTTAATAAAATTAAACACTTTCTCCTTTTCGTTTTTACTTCAAACATATTTTAAATAGATCAGTATTCATTAGATTTTAAAATAATGCATTTATTTTAAAGGTTTAAGTTTGCCTACAAATTAAGCATTTTGATTGGCTGTACCAATTTTTGGCGCCCATATTCAAATTAACTGTGTCTTTCATATAAGAGGACCCACCATTATATTTGAAGAATCAACCATCCTACCAGCCTCCCAATAGGAATATCCGTAAGGACTCACAATTTGGACTCTTTTATTGGTTTTTATCTTATTTTTATTTTTATTTTATGTGGCGCAGCCTTTTTATTGTTACTTTTACTCATCCCCTGATAGCCCCGTTCTGGGGTAGCAACATACTGAAAAATCACCAAGATTGGTTTTGGGGTTCGCAATTCCATGGAAGTCTTAGTTTTACCGACCGCACACAAGGTGTAAGCCGAAAATAGTTCCATGTGTTTGCGCTGTGTGGTCGGTCTCTGTACGGGAGTCAGAAACATATGAAAGTACATAAAAACATGGTTTGTGCCTTAGTTCGTTCAACTCCTCTCGTTCGTGTGATTCCTTACACGAATGCTGCTCTGTTCTCTTGATTTTACACAAACTTACACAAAGCTGGAAGTCTCTGTGGTGTTTGTGCTGATTTGGGTTCCAGACACTCGACGACCAAACAACACTGGTGTAATTCGTATTCTAAGATGGCCGCCGCCACGTGTTCGTGTGACGAACAGCGGCCACCAAGGGGATCACACAGTCAGTTTGTGTGTTGGCAATTGAGAGAGTGTGAACTATGTTAGGGAGGTCAATTGGCACCATGCTCCTCTCCTGGGTGGCCTGGTTGATCAGTAGTTAGTTCGTTTGTCGAACCTTAAGGTGGAAAATAGCTTAACAGGGGTTTTTACCGAACAACCAGACGAACTATACCAGATACTATTTTATTACTTGTTTCTACAAGTAACAAACGGGTACAATATTAGAAAAATAAAGCAACAAAAAGGGGGGTGGACAGCCCTTAGTAAAAAGAAGATACTGTGGCAAAGCCCATTCTGCTACAGGGGTGGTCGGTGTGTCGGTGGTAGTTTTATCTACTGAACGAGGAAAATCAAAGGTAATTGAAGTGGATCGCTAGTCCTAGCCAGGGCTCTCCTCCACTGATTACTCCAACAGTTACTCGCAGGATACTTCAGGAATACAGGCACAGGTATAGAATAATACACGAATCTCCCATCACCCTGCCTAATAACTGGACGACACTCCATATTAGGAGCAAAACTGAACTTTAATGGGCCATGCTGGCCTTTTATGCAAGTTTTCCCACAAGGTTACCACCCATGTGGACCTTATTGGGCACAAGGAAAAACAGTGAACAACCAATAAACATAGAGTCAGATAATGAGTCACTCTCATACATTCCACACAATCCCTCCCCTCTGCTTAGGAGATAATTGAGTTAATTACTGTATCAACTCAATTATCTCCAAACAGAAAAATCTAAATTTTCATACATTTCTAGAAGTACCCCAAAAACATGTCATACACTCAGAATTCCGACATCCCCTGATAGTGCCGATCTGGGGGAACAACATACTGAAAAATCAGATTGGTTCAGGCAATTCCATGGAAGTCTTAGTTTTACACGAGGTGTATGCCCAAAATAGTTCCATGCGACTGGGCTGTGTGGTCAGTCTACTTTTGAGAGTCTGAATTACATGAAATTGCATATAAAGATGGTTCGTGCCTTAGTTCGTTGAAATCATCTAGTTCGTGTGGTTCTTTTCACCGAATGCTGCTCAGTTCCCCTGACCTGTGAGCTTAACTTCTGTGGCTGGTAAAATATTTGAAAGGTTATTAAGGGATAATATTCAAGAATTCCTTGAGAAGAACATGGTTATCAGCAAAAATCAGCATGGTTTTATGAAGCACAGGTCATGTCAAACTAACTTGATTGCGTTCTACGAAGAAGTAAGTAGAAGTATAGATCAGGGTGTTGCCGTGGATGTGATCTATTTGGATTTTGCCAAGGCATTTGATACAGTTCCACGCAATAGATTAGTGTTCAAACTCAAGGAAATCGGTCTAGATGAAAATGCTTGTTCTTGGGTAGAACATTGGCTTAAAAACAGAGTACAAAGAGTTGTCATTAATGGTAAATTTTCAAGCTGGACAGAGGTGGCAAGTGGTGTCCCTCAGGGGTCTGTTCTGGGACCCCTTCTATTTAACATGTTTATAAATGATCTTGAAGACCGCATTGAAAGTCATGTTTCAGTGTTTGCAGATGACACCAAACTTTGTAAAACAATACAATGTAAGCAAGATATTACTTTGCTGCAGACGGATTTAGATAGACTGGGGGACTGGGCACTCAAATGGCAGATGAAATTTAATGTTGAAAAATGCAAAGTTATGCACTTCGGCGTAAAGAATACACAAGCATACACAAGCTTCCCTTAATGGAAGTGAATTAGGGATAACAACACATGAAAAGGACTTGGGAATTGTTATAGACAACAAACTATGCAACAATATGCAATGTCAATCAGCAGTGGCCAAGGCCAGTAAGGTATTGTCATGCATGAAAAAGGGCATTCATTCTCGGGACAAGAATATAATTTTCCCTCTTTATAAATCACTGGTAAGACCCCATATTGAATATGCTGTGCAATTTTGGGCACCTGTTCTAAAGAAGGATATTATGGCACTAGAAAAAGTGCAGAGGCGGGCTACAAAACTAATAAATGGAATGGAACATTTCTGCTATGAAGAAAGGTTAACAAATGTAAACCTATTTAGTTTAGAAAAACGTCGCCTGAGAGGGGATATGATAACATTATACAAATATATTCGGGGCCAATACAAACCATTGTGTGGAAATCTATTCACAAACCGGACTTTACATAGGACCCACGAGGCCATGCGTTTAGACTGGAAGAAGAAGATTTAGGTCTAAAGGCAAAGGAAAGGTTTTTTACTGTAAGAACAATCAGGATGTGGAATTCTCTGCCCTGAAGAAGTGGTTTTATCAGAGTCCATACAGATGTTCAAAGCGGCTACTAGATGCATACTTGCAAAACAGAATATTCAAGGATATAATCTTTCAATGTAGGGTAATACAAAACAATAGGAAAAAACACACCCTTGGAATCACAATGGAAAGATATAAAAGTGAAGGTGAAACCCAACACTTCACCTATATAATAAATATCTCACCCTGTAGAGATAAGAACAAGGACTCCTTCCAGTCCTCTCAAATATGTATACAATATAGATTCTACAGCAGGAAGAGAAAGCAAAACAAAACATCATAGTGGCTATCTGAGGTCTGAGATTGAAAGTGGTGTTTTAAGTTACACTCACAATAAAAAATTTGATTGAAGAGCACATCAATAAAGTTGACTAACGATCTTCCCCGTGTAAGGGCATATAGGAGAAAAGAAATGCAATAATAAATGCAGACTGTTATGCACTTAATACAGCGCTAGCTATGGAAACACTACAAAATTGTAGCAGAGGTGTATAAGCATGTAGAATCACGAAGCCAAGGAATCCCAAAAGGTCAGCCACAGCGTTCAAATAAAAACTAAACAAAGCCTAAATGGCATAAAATTTATTAAATATAACAATATAAAATAAAAAAAAATTAAAAAAAAACATAAAAAACAATCTCTATAAAGTCCCAACCCTACTGCATTTACCGACTCGAGAAGCAGACTTCCTCAGAGTAAAAATAAAATAAAAATAAAATAAAAATCCGTCTCCTGTGTCACACAGGAGAAGCGAACTGTTACCTGAGGAAGTCTGCTTGGTCAGACAACAGCGTAAGTGAGAACTATAAGGTATTTCCTGTATTTTATTTTATTTATATTGTTATATTTAATAAATTTTGCCAGCCATTTAAACTTTGGTTTTATTTGACGGCTATAGCGAAATGAACTTCCTTAACTCATGATTCAATGCTTATACACCTCTACAATTTGTAAAAGTATTTCCATAACGCTATATTAAAGATGCATAACATCTGCATTTATGCATTCTTTACGATAACTCAGTGCGATAATGCAACTTTGTCAATATTTCAATCAAACACAGCAGTATAACAACACCACTCCAATGCATCTCAAATAACACTATGACAATTTACTGAGGGAGGCTCCAACTGTAAAATATATAACTCTAATAATAAGTAATAACTGCTTAAGAGATAGAAATCTGACTGCCATTCTGGGGTCCAAGAAAGAAATTTTTTCTATTTTTTTTCCTAGTTTGTTGCAAAATTGTGCTTCAAACTGTTTTTTTTTGCCTTCTTTTGGATCAACAGCAAAAAACAAATGTGAGGTAGGCTGAACTTGATGGACGCAAGTCTCTTTTCAGCTATGTAACTATGTAACTATGTAAATCCCCCAGTAACTGGACGGAACACAGTTCTGGCAGTCAACTGACGATTTTATTCACAAGCTCCAGTACACTGGCGGATCCAGAGTCTTATCTCGGGAGGGGCACTCATAGATTATTTAAAGAAACAATCCAGGCACAGTAACCACTACAGCTCTCTGTAGTGGTTATGGTGCCAGGAGTGCCGTGGTGCCCTCCCAGAGTAAATAGTCAAACGGTTTAAAAACAGTTTGACAATTTACTTGGGGTCTGCCAGGATAGGGTCTGTAGTAGGGGATAGAGCCTCTAGTAGTGTGTGTGTGTGAGAGTAGGCAGTGTGTGTGTGTGTGTGTATGTATGGGAGGCACTGAGTGTGTGAAGGATGCAGGGTGGGTATGGCAGACAGTGTGTGAGGGGTGCAGTGTGTGTGTGTGTGTGTGTGTACGGGAGGCCGTGCATGTGGGCCAGTGTGTGTATAGGGGTGCAGTGGGAGCACTGTGTGTAGGAGGGGCAGTGTGTGTTTGTGTGAGGGGTGTAGTGTGTGCATGGAGTGCAGTGTGTATATGTGGGGTGCAGTAAAGCACTGTGTGTATGGGGCCAGTGTGTGTATGAAGGTGTAGTGGGGGCAGTGTGTGTATGGGAGTTCAGTTGGAAGTGTGTGTATGTGGGTGCAGTGCTTGTATGAGGGTGTAATGTGTGTGAGGGTGCAGTGTGTGCAGTGTGTATGTGGGGTGCAGTGTTTGTATGGTGAGCACTGTGTGTATGTGGGATGCAGTGTTTGTATGGGGAGCACTGTGTGTATGTGGAGAAGTGTGTGTGTGTGGGGTGCAGTGTTTGTATGGGGAGCACTGTGTGTATGTGGAGGTGTGTGTGTGTGGAGGGGGGTGCAGTGTTTGTATGGGGAGCACTGTATGTGGGGTGCAGTGTTTTTTTATGGGGAGCACTGTGTGTATGTGGAGAAGTGTGTGTGTGTGTGTGTGTGTGTGTTGGGGCAGTGTGTATGGGGGGCTGTGGGGGCAGTGTGTATGGGGGCTATGGGGGCAGTGTGTATGGAGGCTATGGGGGCAGTGTGTATCGGGGGCAGTGGGAGCAGTTTGTTTGGTGGGGCAGTGGGGGCAGTGTGTATGGGGGGCTATGGGGCAGTGTGTATGGGGGGCTATGGGGCAGTGTGTATGGGGGCAGTGTGTATGGGGGCAGTGTGGCTTGTGGGGGGCTATGGGGGCAGTGTGTATAGGGGCAGTGTGTATGGGGGCTATGGGGGGCAGTGTGTATAGGGGCAGTGTGTATGGGGGCAGTGTGTATGGGGGGAGCTATGTGTGTATGGGGGCTAGTGTGTAGGGGCTATGGGGGCAGTGTTTATGGGGGCTATGGGGGCAGTGTATATATGGAGGCTATGGGGCAGTGTGTATGGGGAATGTAGAGCAGTTTGTTTGGTGGGGCAGTGGGGTGTATGGGGCTAGGGGGCAGTGTGTATGGGGGCTATAGGGGGCAGTGTGTATAGGGGCAGTGTGTATGGGGGAGCTATATGGGGGCAGTGTGTATGGGGGCAGTGTGTATGGGGGCTATGGGGGCAGTGTGTATGGGGGGCTATGGGGGCAGTTTGCTTGGTGGGGCAGTGTAAAACAAATGTTTTTTTTAATTAATAAAATATTATTTATAATCCCCCCTCCCTTCCTACCTTTGCCCAGGGAGGGGGGATATCGCTTGGAATCCCTGGTGGTCCAGTGGTGAGAGTGAACTCTAGCCTGCACCTCCTGAGGCTAGAATTCACTCTCGCGAGACGCTCCGTTCTCGCGAGAGAAGACCCGGCAGAGCTGCAGGCTAGAGCTCCTCCCGGGTCTCCTCTCTCCGTGCCGGCCGCCCAGTAATATGCCTGCGGACCGGTGAGGGAGATCTCTGATCTCCCCTCTGGTCCGTGAAGGCACTTAGCAGGGCCGGCGCTTGGATAGCACCGGCCCTGCAGGAGAGAGCATCGGATCTCGGGGGGGCAATTGCCCCGTTGCCCCCCCCCCTGAATCCGCCACTGCTCCAGTATTTATGTGGTTCCCCATGCAAGGGGTTTCCTTACTGACTTTACAGGGGTTGTAGGGGACTACATGGGAAACTTAACATATAGAACATTTCTCCCACCATGCACTGCTGTACGAGAGGGATACTCCCACTAGAATATCCTGTTAAGTGGATTATCCCTCCGTACAGCAGAACTGGCTTTTTACATAAAAATACATCACTTCTATTTTAATTATGCCACTGTACCGAATGACTGTTCGGCAGATAGCTGGGGTCTGAGTGCATACTTCGTGAAAGTACCGCTCAGATCCCAGCCCAATCAGCTATGGGGGCAGTGTGTATGGGGGGCTGTGGGGGCAGTGTGTAGGGGGCTATGGTGGCAGTGTTTATGGGGGCTATGGGGGCAGTGTTTATGGAGGCTATGGGGCAGTGTGTATGGGGGCATGTGGGAGCAGTTTGTTTGGTGGGGCAGTGGGGCAGTGGGGGCAGTGTGTATGGGGGCTATGGGGGCAGTGTGTATGGGGGCAGTGTGTATGGGGGCTATGGGGCAGTGTATGGGGGCAGTGTGCATGGGGGCTATGGGGGCAGTGTGTATGGGGGCTATGGGGCAGTGTGTATGTGGGGGGGCTATGGGGGCAGTGTGTATGGGGGCTATGGGGCAGGGTGTATGGGGGCAGTGTGTATGGGGGGCTATGGGGGCAGTGTGTATGGGGGGCTATGGGGGCAGTTTGCTTGGTGGGGCAAGCACGAAATATACTTTAACATACATTCCTCATAGAAATCACGAATACATAGGTGGAGAAAAAGTACCGAAAGACCGGTGCTCCCTAACGGCCTGGAAGTCCAGCGGTGTTCGTGCCGTTGAGTAGCCGATTTTAGTTCCAGGTACTCGAAGACCAAACACCGCTGGGCAAAAAGGGAATCCAAGATGGCCGGTGCCTCGTGGTCGTTAGCCGTACGACGGCCAACCGGTGAATCAATTAACAGCCGATAGATACACTGTTGCGATCGGTTAATGGGGGCCACATGACCCCCTGTGTGTGGGCTTCCTTTCGGTACTTTGTTCGTTTCACGAACAGTGTTGCAAATCACTGTTAGTGAAACTACCATATGAATGCTAGCGGCTTTCGTGCCACTAGCATACGAATTCCCTCTATCACATTTTAAACAACCACATCAAACCCTATATAAACCATTCTTTCTAGGGAAACCTTTAAAGTGAAACAAAATAGTCTGAAGTGGCTAGGTTTGCCACAGGGTCGAACAGTGATTGATAACTGATAATTATTGGGTCGGGCAGTGTTTGATAACTGACAGTTAATGGGTTGGACAGTGTTTGATAACTGACAATTATTGGTAACTGACATTAGCACCTTGCGAGGTGGGGCCTCCATGGATTGGATTTGTTGTACCAGCACAACCCACATATGCTCAATCAGATTGAGATCTGGGGAGTTCAGAAGCCAAAGCACCACTGTGAAGAAATCCCTCTTTGTATTCGTTATTTCTCCCCTTTTCATTCGGTATACGTAACTACCGAACAGAGACCACCCCCCTGGCTTGTTAACTTCAAAAGCATGCCTCAATTAAACCCTCTACCTGTGCGGACAAAGGCAGCGGGACTTGGTCGTCGAGTGTCTGGAACTAAAATCGGACACTCGACTTCCCGAACACCGGTCCCAACATACGAACGTTGGATCTTCGTTTCCCGAACAGCTAGGAGAGCGCTGTTCGGTACTTTTGTTCATTCGTATGAGGGGAGCAATCGCTACTAGAAGCCAGGGGGAACCGTTTGTGGGATTATTCGTTTTATTTCAACTTCACGAAATAGAACGGCAAAACCACCCAAACTCGTGGAACTGTTTTGGGCAGCAGCCTTGTGGTTAGCCGGTCACCTAAGACTTCCATAGAATTCAAAAAACCCTGAACTGATCTGGGTGATTTTTGGATATGTTGGTCACCCAGATCAGGGCTAGCAGGGGATATGACTTTTAAGGGGATACCTCCTGTTTTTAGGGGTGTTCTGAAAGTTGGGGAAAAATGTATTTTATTTTTTTGCCTAGAGATAATTAAGTTATTATTTTATCTGCCTTAATTATCTCGAGGTCCAGGGGAGGAAATTGTATGTTTGTACTGGGAGTGTTTAACTATTTCTCTAGTTATGATTGGCTGTACCATGTCCCTCCCTGTGGGAGGTCCCCTTGCACGGGGACTTGCATAAAAGCCAGTGTGGCATAATAAATCTCAGTTCTGTTGTACCCTTCTTCTAGACTCCGGTTGATGTTTGGGTATTCGTATGCTTTACTAAGGTAATCTTCTTGTAAAGCTGTTTATTCGTATGGGAATCGTTTATTTTATCTGCCAAACAGAGAGTTATAATCACTGATGCTCTGGCCGTTTGAAAGGAAACTACCGAATGGGTATTGGATATACCAGGTATCATTACAAACACCTTGAACTGTTTGTTCATGAATGGTTTGAGGAACATGACAATGTTTGCACTGTGGCAGGGTGCATTATCCTGCCATTAGGGAACCCACCAATGTCATGAAGGGGTGTACTCCATTATCCAATTGTGACGCTCATATCATATTTGATCCTGGTGCCGGTTTAACAGTTGTCCTTCCTTGCCCCAAAAGTGGTCATCTAGCCATCACTATTCCGCCCATGTCAAAATCACTCAGATCTTTTCACTTGCCCACATATTCTGCTTCCAAAACATGAAATTCAACAACTGACTGTTCACTTACTGCCCAATATATCGCACCCCTTGACAGGCACCATTGTAACAATATAATCAATGTTATTCACTTCATCTGTCAGGACACAACTTCTGAAATAAAAGTGAATCATGACGGAATATTTCCGTCATGTGTCCTTAAGGGGTTAATGTTATAGCTGATCAGTGTAAATGTTCCGCTCAATCCGCATGCATGAATTTATTATTAAACAGTTATATAGAAAAGGGTAGTACCTGGAATAGCCTTCCAGTGGGAGCAGTAACAGTGATACAGAAAGGGTAGTAGATACCTGGAACAGCCTTCCAGTGGGAGCAGTAACAGTGATACAGAAAGGGTAGTAGATACCTGAACTGGCCTTCCAGTGGAAGCAGTAACAGTGATATAGAAAGGGTAGTAGATACCTGGAATAGCTTTCCAGTGGAAGCAGTAACAGTGATATAGAAAGGGTAGTAGATACCTGGAATAGCCTTCCTGTGGGAGCAGTAACAGTGATATAGAAAGGGTAGTAGAGTGTGCAGGGGGCGTTATGATGTGCGGGCGCCATGATGACGGAGAAGGAGGTGCGACCCGCCATGATCTGCCGAGGTAGCCGTTCCTGAGAGGCTTCTCTCTCCTCTTGTCGGTGGACTAATGAAGATAGCCTGAGCTGGTTTCACCCCCACCTAAAGGATTGACGGTGATATATACTACATTGTTACAGGTGCGCCATGCTTTGAAGATATTAATCCCCAACTCTTTGGTGGTCTGGAATTGCGACAAACACGCCAAGTTGGCAAATATACGGTGAACTAAAAACTTTCTCCTTTTGATAAATTGGTCAAATTGACTGGTCATAGACTATATGCGGCAGTAAGTACTTCCACCTATAAATCCAGAGTGTAAACTGGTAATACTCACGGCTTTATTATATTTTTATTTCTGACCAGGATTATTATATTTTTATTTCTGACCAGGATTATATATTATTGGCATATATAATTGACACATTAGAATATTGGTATTCCGTCTGATCCCATAAAAAAGAGAAAAAAGGTGAAAAAGAAATTTGGACTGAATTAAGTTGTCTATTGCTGAAAAAAGGCTCTAAAGGAGAAAGAAAAAGAGTATTAAGGGGAAGGGAAGAAACAAGATATAAGATAAAAGTGAAAGAAAAGTAAAAAATCTGGTAAAAACAGAAGTCTGTTAAAAACTAAACCCATATAAAGGGTAATTGGTAGAGGTCTGCCGTGTAAATATTATTTGACTATACATTGTGAAACGGCTATAATATGGCTTCGAAATAATCTCATGAAATCAAACCCTCAACGAGGAAAGACAACAAAGACCCCTCCCAGAATAAACCTCAGGACAAATCTCTAACAACTTATTTTTCTCCACAGCAACATAAGATCACTAAACAGAAATTAAATGATATGGATCTCAGTATGGAAAGTACGGAGTCAGATGGCATAAAAAACCCTGATAAGGATCTGATAACGATTTCTCTGTTTCATACCAGCCTTAAGGCCAACCTGGACACGATAAAAGCCGAACTGGCTTCAACTGCTGTAGAAATGAAATCCGATATAAAACTGGAAATAAAGGCACTTACCGCAAAAATGGAAAGATTTGAAGACCAACTAAAAGAATTAGATTTCCAAGTTAAAAACCTAGCAGATTATTGCCAAAAGGCACACCGGGACATTTTTGACTTACAAATCAAAGTATGTGATTTAGAAGATCGATCCAGGTGAAAAAATTTACGTTTCAGAGATATTCCAGAAAATGGTAGACAAGAAGATGTAAATCAAACCTTGATGGAGTATTTCTATGCCTTGGGAGTTCCATTAAATTCTTCCGATCCGTTAATAGAAAGGTTGTCACGGGGTATTCAAACCACAAGCAATCCAAAATGACTCACCCCGCGATATTATCGCATGTTTTTTTTTCATTTGACTTTAAAGAGACTATCCTGAAAGCTTCAAGAACTAATCTAATTTCTGCTGGCTCTTTTCAGAAAGTTAAAGTATTTCAAGATCTGTCCTTTGAAACTAGAGCTAAAAGAAAAGTATTCAGCTTTGCCACCAGAACTCTTAGAAACCATAATCTAAAATATAAATGGCTTTTTCCTTTAAGGTTAAGCTTCTCATACGAAGGGAAAAGAGAAATATTTGATAATAATGCGAGTTTGATAGACTGGCTCAAAAGAAACAAATTATTTCTGTAGACATACAATTCAATGCCGCAGGGGGCTCGACAGATTATTATTAATTTTTTTTTTTTTTTACTTTATATCATTACTACAAAAGAAAAAAATATACACTCATCTCTGCTCTATAGAGCTCTACTTCACTATTATATGTAAATATCATTCGATAGGACCACAATATATGCACTGTTGTTGGAGCCATGTAATGTTATTTACAATGCAACTAATGTATTCTTGAAAGGAAAGAGATAAAGTTCTTGGAGGCAGGTCATGCAATACTTCATTGTAACTAGCGTGGCTCCTACGAGTTTCTTCTTTTGCAAGAGTTTATTTTTTGGAAGCTGATGTAGATTCTCATGGGGCTTTAAAATGAACTAAAGTTTAATTAGCCCAGCTAGAAACTACTGAAGTGTATTTTTTTTTTCACTCTTAAAGATATTTCCATAAAATTTCACACAATTGCTTCACAAGGTATTGTTCTATTAATATATAAATAATTATCACTTAATAGAGCTATAATATATTTATTGTTTACATAAAGTGTAATGAAGGTATTTCTAAAGGTAATGAGGTAAAAATGATGGGGTTTAAGTAAACAGGATAAACGTAACCCTTAATTCTATATACATTGGTATCACGAAAGACACATGGTAAAATGATATATTTGTTCCTGTCCTACAGGGCACTAATTCACTAGTATATCTAAATATTGCTCGATATATATGTTTTATTGTTGGGGTTTGTTTTGTAAATTTCAATTCAACTTAGACACTATTTTATTATCATTATTTCTTCTTTTTTTATTTTTTTCCTCGAGAGAGATATACATCAAGAGAGGGGGAAGGCCCTTTAGGGGTAGGCTCCTTACTCAGTCATGGAGTAGGGTTTCCCTCTTGTGTAGTTTTACTACTGTCAGGGTCCCGCGGGCGGCTGCGAGGGGAGTCTGCAGTCCGCTCGCGGCACTCACCCTCCAGCCGTCCGCGGTCCCCTTCAAGACGTGCGCTCGGCGGGCGGCATCCTCTCTCCCACGGATGCCGCCCGCGTCTTCCTTTGTGTCCCCCAGCGGCAGCATGCATGACGCTGCACGCTGGGAGACCGCCCATTTTAACAAACGCCGGGGTCAGTCACCTGACCCGGCGTTAAAGGCACAGTGCCTCAATCACAGTGGGAGGTTTAGATATCTCCCACGTGTGATTGTTAATTCTGATTGGAAATTATCCAATCAGAATTAACCTTTGGATTTATATACTTACCTTTCCTGTTCCTCTTCGCCCTGTTGTGGTCTTTACCTGCTAGTATTGATACTGAACTTGTGTTTCTGGTTACGTACTCTCTGGCTTGTTTATCCGACTTTGTGACTTTCTCCTACCCTTTGACCTCGGCTTGTCTATCGTTATTCTGTCTTCTGGTTCCCCTTTACTCGGCTTGTTTCCTGACTATTCTTTGTGTGCTTAGCCCGGCCACTCTAAGGTCCGGTACGGCACTTTGTGTGTGTGTGTTGGCGTGTTTGGTTCCCCGAATCGTGACATTACAACAGGGCCATAATGGAACCTGCTGACATACCACAGCTCCTAGTTAATCAGGAGGCTAGAATGGATGGTTTAGACCACCGTATGGATCAGTTTGCCCAAGCTTTACAAACCATACTGGCTCGTACTGCACACTTGCAACCTGCCGTCCAGGAGGCTGCTGCTGCTGTGCCCGAACCCATTCCCACTCCGGTACCCGTTCCTGCTCATGTTGTTCATATGACACCACCACAGCGCTACAGCGGTGACCCAGCATTGTGTGGTGGTTTCCTCAACCAAATTGACATCCATTTGGTGATGAATCCACGTTCCTATCCCACTGACAGATCCAAAATTGCCTTTTTGATAAACCACCTGTCCGGGAAAGCTTTAGCATGGGCTAACCCCATGTGGGAGAATACATCTCCTATGTCCTTTGTAGATTTCTTGACAGCTTTCAAACGTACGTTTGATCAACCCGGCAGGGTTGCCTCTGCTGGCAAAGTTCTGCTTAGGGTACGACAGGGTAACAGATCTGTAGCGGATTATACTATCGAGTTCCGCACGCTAACAGCTGAAGTGGTTTGGAATAATGACGCCCTCGTAACAGCCTTTCAGGAGGGTTTGGCCGCCTACATACTGGATGAAATAGCATCCAGGGAATTGCCTGTTCTTCTGGATGATGTCATAGATTATGTCATTCTTATTGATAACCGTATTAGAGAGAGGCGTAGTCAAAGACGGATGGATACACGGGCATTACCTGCTCCCCCCTCTACTGCTTTACTAGCACTACCCGCTCCTAGTCAACCATCCCCCGAACCCATGCAATTGGGTGCTACGGGGCTAACTGAGGCTGAAAGAGCATATCGTAGAAGGGAGGGGTTATGCCTTTATTGTGGAAAGAGGGGGCACCACTGTAATGCCTGCCCTAAGTTACAGGGAAACTACAGCACCTAAGGCCTAGAGAGGGGTTGGCCTCGGGTGTTATGACTTTGTCCCCTCATGTGTCCATCTCCAGACCGTTTATTACGGTTTCTCTTTTGGTCAATAAAACCACCATAACAACCAAAGCATTGATCGATTTCAGGTGCGGCAGACAACCTTATGGATGAGAACTTTGCTAAAACCGCAGCCTTGACTTTGATCCAAAAGGCCACACCCTTGGTCGTTGAGGCCATAGATGGTAGACCACTTGAGAAACCTCTGGTGACCCATGAGACCCAAGAAATAGTGATGTCTGTGGGTGTTTTGCATAAGGAAAGGTTAACCTTCCAAATAATTGACTCCCCTACTGCTTCCATCGTTCTTGGTTTTCCCTGGTTAGTGAAACACAACCCTGTTCTCGATTGGGGTTGCTTAGATATACTCTCCTGGGGGGAATCTTGTCAACGAGATTGTATGGCTCATGTACGTCCTGTTTGTTTACTCAACGTGCCCACGGCTAAACCACTCTCTGTTTCTGTCCCTTCTGTATATGCAGACCTTGCATTGGTTTTTGAAAAAAGGGAGGCAGATAAGCTACCTCCTCATCGTGACTATGACTGTGCCATAAACCTATTACCGGGCACTATGCCCCCTAGGGGTAAGGTCTACCCTCTTTCTGAGAAAGAAAACCAGGTCATGGAGGAGTACATACGGGAATCCTTAAGGAAAGGTTTTATTAGAAGGTCCTCCTCTCCTGCTGGTGCTGGTTTCTTTTTTGTGGCAAAGAAGGAGGGCGATTTGAGGCTATGTATAGACTATAGGGCTCTGAACAATATAACGATTAAAAATGCCTACCCTATCCCCCTCATCACTGAGTTGTTTGATCGCGTTAAAGGTTCTAAGTACTTTACTAAATTAGACCTCAGGGGGGCTTATAACCTTATCCGTATAAAGGAGAATGATGAGTGGAAGACAGCGTTCAATACGCGTAGTGGGCATTATGAATACCTGTCATGCCTTTTGGATTGTGTAATGCTCCTGCTGTGTTTCAGGATCTCATAAATGATGTTCTTAGGGATCTATTGCATGTCTGTGCCGTGGTGTACCTTACATAGTTACATAGTTACATAGTTACATAGTTACATAGCTGAAAAGAGACTTGCGTCCATCAAGTTCAGCCTACCTCACATTTGTTTTTTGCTGTTGATCCAAAAGAAGGCAAAAAAACCCAGTTTGAAACACAATTTTGCAACAAGCTAGGAAAAAAATTCCTTCTTGACCCCAGAATGGCAGTCAGATTTATCCTTGGATCAAGCGGTTATTACCCTACATTGAAAGATTATATCCTTGAATATTCTGTTCTTGCAAGTATGCATCTAGTAGCCGTTTGAACATCTGTATGGACTCTGATAAAACCACTTCCTCAGGCAGAGAATTTCACATCCTGATTGTTCATACAGTAAAAAAACCTTTCCTTTGCCTTAGACGAAATCTTCTTTCTTCCAGTCTAAACTCATGGCCTCGTGTCCTATGTAAAGTCCGGTTTGTGAATAGATTTCCACACAATGGTTTGTATTGGCCCCGAATATATTTGTATAATGTTATCATATCCCCTCTCAGGCGGCGTTTTTCTAAACTAAATAGGTTTAAATTTGTTAACCTTTCTTCATAGCCGATATGTTCCATTCCTTTTATTAATTTTGTAGCCCGCCTCTGCACTTTTCTAGTGCCATAATATCCTTCTTTAGAACAGGTGCCCAAAATTGCACAGCATATTCAATATGGGGTCTTACCAGTGATTTATAAAGAGGCAAAATGATATTCTCGTCCCGAGAATGAATGCCCTTTTTCATGCATGACAATACCTTACTGGCCTTGGCCACTGCTGATTGACATTGCACATTGTTGCATAGTTTGTTGTCTATAACAATTCCCAAGTCCTTTTCATGTGTTGTTATACCTAATTCACTTCCATTAAGGGTATACGTTGCTTGTGTATTCTTTACGCCGAAGTGCATAACTTTGCATTTTTCAACATTAAATTTCATCTGCCATTTGAGTGCCCAGTCCCCAGTCTATCTAAATCCCTCTGCAGCAAAGTAATATCTTGCTCACATTGTATTATTTTACAGAGTTTTGTGTCATCTGCAAACACTGAAACATGACTTTCAATGCTGTCTTCAAGATCATTTATAAACATGTTAAATAGAAGGGGTCCCAGAACAGACCCCTGAGGGACACCACTTGCCACCTCTGTCCAGCTTGAAAATTTACCATTAATGACAACTCTTTGTACTCTGTTTTTAAGCCAATGTTCTATCCAAGAACAAGCATTTTCATCTAGACCGATTTCCATGAGTTTGAACACTAATCTATTGTGTGGATCTGTATCAAATGCCTTGGCAAAATCCAAATAGATCACATCCACGGCAACACCCTGATCTATACTTCTACTTACTTCTTCGTAGAACGCAATCAAGTTAGTTTGACATGACCTGTGCTTCATAAAACCATGCTGATTTTTGCTGATAACCATGTTCTTCTCAAGGAATTCTTGAATATTATCCCTTAATAACCTTTCAAATATTTTACCAGCCACAGAAGTTAAGCTCACAGGTCTATAATTTCCAGGCAAGGATTTTTAACCCTTTTTGAATATAGGAACCACATCTGCCTTCCTCCAATCCTCCGGAACACTTCCTGAAAGAAAAGAACCTTGACAACATACTTGTATATTCTCCTGATTTGAAGTCACATCATAATCATGTTAGGATGGTGCTTAAAAAGTTATTACAGAATGGACTTTATTGTAAGTTAGAAAAATGTCTGTTCGATCAGACCTCTGTGCAATTCCTGGGATATATAATTACTGAACAGGGTTTTAGTATGGATCCTGCTAAATTGGAAGCTATACTGTCCTGGCCACTTCCCCAAGGACTTAAGGCTATCCAGCGTTTTATAGGTTTTGCTAACTATTATAGAAAATGTATAAAAAACTTCTCACCACTTATCTCCCCTATCACAAAGCTGACTAAAAAAGGTCTACACCCTAGGGTTTGGACTCCTGAAGCCCTTAAAGCCTTTGAAACTCTCAAGAAAGCATTTGCCTCTGCTCCAGTACTACACCACCCTAATCCTTCTCTTCCCTTTGTTATGGAAGTAGACGCTTCTGAATCGGGGGTGGGAGCAGTACTATCACAAAGGTTATCGTATGACGAACCCCTCCATCCCTGTTGTTTCTTTTCTAAAAGGTTGTCTGATCCAGAAAAGAATTACGATGTTGGGAACAGAGAACTATTAGCTATTGTGTTAGCTTTTAAGGAATGGAGGTACTTATTAGAGGGTTCTAGACACAAAATTATGGTTATAACAGATCATAAGAACCTCTCCTATATAGCCGATGCTAGAAGGTTGTCCGCCCGACAGGCTAGATGGTCTCTATTCCTTTCGCGATTCCAATACATTATTACCTATAGACCTGGTTGCCGT
This sequence comes from Pelobates cultripes, assembly GCA_933207985.1. Taxonomy (NCBI): domain Eukaryota; kingdom Metazoa; phylum Chordata; class Amphibia; order Anura; family Pelobatidae; genus Pelobates; species Pelobates cultripes. The sequence goes on from OW240912.1 coordinate 2,165,365, forward strand.
AATGCCAAAGCTGACGCTATCTCTCGACAGTATGAACCTTTAGAATTTGTTAACCCAACTCCTGAACCTATTGTACCAGCTTCTCAGATCAAAGCTGCTACCCGTTTGGTTGTTTCGTCTCCCTTCCTTGAGAATATTAAGACATACCAAACCCAAGCGCCCCAGGAGACGCCTGTTGGTAAACGTGAAAGTAAATGACAGAAAAAAGTTGTTAACATTATTTCACACCGCCAAAACTGCTGGTCATCCGGGGGTTACCAAGACTTATAAGAGCCTCCTTCAACAGTTCTGGTGGCCTTCACTCAAGCGAGACGTAGTGGATTTTGTTCAGGCTTGTCGGGTCTGTACGCAGTGTAAGTCTCCTAATATGAGACCCCAAGGCCTACTGATGCCTCTATCTGTACCCAAGAAACCATGGACCCACTTGTCCATGGATTTTATTGTAGACCTTCCTCCTTCTGATGGTCAGACGGTGATATTAACTGTGATGGATAGGTTCTCTAAAATGGCCCACTTTATTCCGCTTAAGAAACTACCCTCTGCGATTCAGCTTGCCCAGGTGTTTGCCAAGGAAGTGTTCCGCTTGCATGGGGTACCTCAGGATATCGTTTCTGACAGGGGCCCGCAATTTGTCTCTCGGTTTTGGAGGGGCTTTTGTGCTGAGATGGGGGTCTCCTTGTCGTTCACTTCCTCCTATCACCCGCAATCTAATGGTGCAGCCGAACGTGCTAATCAGTCTGTGGAATTGTATTTGTGCTGCTTCACTAATGCACACCAGGACGACTGGTCTCGCCTTCTTCCGTGGGCTGAATTTGCCAGGAATGCGGTGTCTCATTCGTCTACTGGCTTAAGTCCTTTTGAGGTTGCTTATGGGTTTCGGCCTTCTGTCCTTCCCGGTGCGTTCTCTGACAAGGGAATGCCCACCTTGGACCAGCACCTCGCCTCTTTACGGAAGACGTGGGATCAGGTCCATATTGCGCTGTCTCGTTCAGCAGCTACTCAGAAGAAGTTCGCTGATCGCCATAGGGGTGCAACCCCTTCTGATGCTCCGGGTGATAGGGTGTGGTTGTCCTCCAAGAACCTCCATCTCAGGGTCCCCTCGATGAAGTTTGCTCCCAGGTTTCTTGGTCCCTACAAAGTGTTACGTAGGATTAACCCCGTTTCCTACTCCCTGGACTTGCCTCCTTCCATGCGTATTCCGCACACGTTTCACGTTTCGCTTTTGAAGCCCTTGCTGTGTAACCGGTTCTCTCGTCCCCTCGGACGGCCCGTTTCCCCTCGTACTGTCTCTAGTGACGTGTTCGAAGTGGCTGCCCTTCTCGACTCTCGTGTTTCTAGGGGTCGGCTACAATACCTGGTGGATTGGAAGGGTTACGGCCCTGAGGAGCGGTCTTGGGTTTCGAGCTCTGATTTGCACGCCCCCTCTTTAGTTCGCTCCTTTCATGCCCGGTTTCCTTTGAAGCCTTCTGCTTCCCGCCCTCCAGGCGGTCTTCGAGGGGGGGGTACTGTCAGGGTCCCGCGGGCGGCTGCGAGGGGAGGCTGCAGTCCGCACTCACCCTCCAGCCGTCTGCGGTCCCCTTCCAGACGTGCGCTCGGCGGGCGGCATCCTCTCTCCCACGGGTGCCGTCCGCCTCTTCCTCTGTGTCCCCCAGTGGCAGCATGCATGACGCTGCACGCTGGGAGACCGCCCATTTTAACAAACGCCGGGGTCAGTCACTTGACCCGGCGTTAAAGGCACAGTGCCTCAATCACAGTGGGAGGTTTAGATATCTCCCACGTGTGATTGTTAATTCTGATTGGAAATTATCCAATCAGAATTAAACTTTGGATTTATATACTTACCTTTCCTGTTCCTCTTCACCCTGTTGTGGTCTTTACCTGCTAGTATTGATACTGAACTTGTGTTTCTGGTTACGTACTCTCTGGCTTGTTTATCCGACTTTGTGACTTTCTCCTACCCTTTGACCTCGGCTTGTCTATCGTTATTCTGTCTTCTGGTTCCCCTTTACTCGGCTTGTTTCCTGACTATTCTTTGTGTGCTTAGCCCGGCCACTCTAAGGTCCGGTACGGCACTTTGTGTGTGTGTGTTGGCGTGTTTGGTTCCCCGAATCGTGACAACTACTCTTTTTTCATTGTGCCTATATGACTTTCAATGATTTCAATAGGATTAGGTTTCTACCTAATAGTCGGATGAATGGTGGTGACGGACTACTTTGGAGTCCAAAGATAGAATGTGTATGTTGTGGGTCTCTCTTTTTCTTTTTTTTGAGCAGGAAGTCTATCGGTATTGCTTATGATGTATCATATGCTGAAGTTTCTATCTTTAAATGTCCAGGGGATTAATACCAAGAAGAAAAGACATAGATTATATAACTCTTTGATGGAACAAAACATACAGGTAGCTTTTCTACAAGAAACGCATTGGCTTAAAGAAACTAGACAAAGATGGGGCGGAGATACATTTTCAACCATTATCCAGGCCTCACTAATAGATAAAAAAAAGGGGGGGTGGCAATTATATTTAATAAAGATCTTAAACTCGATATTCTATACTTGGAACTAGATTCGGAAGCTAGGTATATTATTTTGGTTTGTAAGATTGATGATAAGATTTTCACTTTGGTTAACGTATATCTCCCTAATGTTGATCCAATGACGACATTTTCATTGATAATGGATAAAGTTAAGATCAATAAGGGTCATTTGATCATTGCTGGTGTGACGAGACCAATCTCGCCACATTGCATTGGAGAAGTCTGGTTGCTCGCCTGCTGCCTTTGGACTATGGCCCCATGTTAAAAGGCTTTGTTTCGCCTGCAGAAAAGCTTTATTCGTGCTTTTCTGCCGGTTGTTCGGTAGATTCAATCTACCGAACAACCGCACAAATGAATAGACCACCTGGGAGCTGGAGTGTGCCGGCAATTAACCTCCTTGAAGCTGCGGTTAACCGCAGCTTAATTGACGAATGCTGGGTGGCCGCCATTCGTATCCCGAACACGAGGTCGGGGACATTTTAAACATACAAATGCACAGCGGTGTTCGACGCTTAATTCATGGAACTAAAATTGGACACAGTTTTGCGCGAACACCGCTGAAGCCGCCGACCTCATTCTTGTTCGGTGGAAGTACACGAACGGCCGGTGTTCGGTAGTTTTACTTGTCATACTCCACCCAGATAGGAATCCCATGGAGCCCATTCGCATGAAACTGACTGTGTAAAGTCTTTGGCTCCATGGCGATTGAACTGTATTTGTGTGGTCTGAGCGCCACTCGCTTAATAATGTGCGCTCAGACCTGAGCTATCTGGGGATATGTTAAATGAATAGTTTTAATGTAATGTGTCTTACATGGTGTATTTTAATAGTAATTCATGTTTTAGTATCCCCACGTGCATTATGGCGATTTGCCTTTGTCTTGGGAGATAATTGAATTACTTCTCAATTATCTCCCAGGGCAGAGGGGAGAAAGCCAGGATATATACTGTGACTGTGTGTCCTATTTGTCTGCTTGTCTGTCCCTTGTCACAGTCTCCCATTTGGTCCCCTAGGGGAGTGTCCACCAGGTGGGAGACCTGCATAAATACTGGGCAGGTAGCCCTCATTAAACAGACCACTGCTTGACCCTCAACACGGAGCCTTATCTCGTCTTTGGGGGGATTTACTGAATGCTGATAGAGACTGATTGATTGTTATGAGTGTAAGCCGCTTGGATGCTTTTCCTATTCGTCTGCTAGCAGCGATTCGTATGGTTCCTGTTCGTGTGTTTGGAGTGCTATATTGGATGCCGTTCGCGAGTTTGGAGCATTCACTTATTGGCGGTTCATGTGTTTGGTGTTCTGCAGTAGCTGTGCCTGCATCTCTGGAAAGGGGGCCGATCGCCTAAACGGTTTTTACCCCTTTTGTGCAAAATGGTCCGTTACAATTGGTGGTAGCAGTGGGATCGTTCCCACAGACTACAGGACAGCTACAGGTGACACCATTCTGTGGATTTTTACAATTTGAGGGCAACGCATGTCCCAGTACAGCGACCCTGACAGCACCGAGATGGAACCAACAGTGGAGTATGACGAGGGTGCCCTGGATGACCGAGATGCGCTGCGCAAAGGCATCTGTACCAGGCACTGGGTATGGTGGAGTACCAGCGGGGCAAGAGACTCCCCAAGGAAGACCAGCGACTGCAGAAGCGAGTAGCCCTGCGGATGCCCTTTCTGGGAGAGCAGCCCCTGGATGAATGGGTGAAGGAATTGGAGCTCCGAGTATGGCAGGAGATGTGGCTGGAAGATGCCTACCAGGCGCTCTGGTGGTATGGGGCACAGTACCTGCCCTGGACAGCCAAGCATGATAAGCCAGAGGGAGAGGAGTTTGATGGTCCTGGCTTGTTATGGGAGTCTTTTGCAGAGCCTGAGTTTGGGAGCCCCACACAAGCCCGGTTCAGTGATCTCTTGGAGTGGAGGGAGAGCATGTATGACTGGGACGACACTCACAAAATTGAGCAAGACCTGGTCCACCTGGTGACCCGAGAGATGGAGCTGGAGCAGGGCTAACAAGATCTGTTCCACTCCAGTGAGAAGGCTCAGCAGGGAAGTGGAGACCCAGATCCAGACACATTCAGATGGGAAGACATTGTTGAGTTTTACTGGGAAGAACCCCAGGTGGCGGGTGGAGATGGGACCGAGGTCTCTCCACCGATATTGCAGGGAATTGGGAGCCCGAGCTCCATTCCCCAGCGGCAGGCTGAGTTACAGGGGACAGAGATAGTTGCTTCTGTCCCCCAGCAGCAGAGTGAATTACAGGGAATTGGGAGCCCAAGCTCCATTCCCCAGCGGCAGGCTGAGTTACAGGGGGCAGAGGCAAGTGGTCCTGTTCCCCAGCAGCGTCCTCCCTCCCCAGCGGCAGGGTGAGCTTCAGGGATGCTGGGCAGTCGGCTCAGATCCCCAGCGGCAGTATGATGTTTTGGGAATTGGGAGCCCAGTCTCCATTCCCCAGCGGCAGCACAGATTATTGGGAATTGGGAGCCCAGTCTCCATTCCCCAGCGGCAGAGTGTCCCACCGGGAATAGAGAGCCCAGTCTCCTTTCCCCAGCAGCAGGACTCTGTATTGGGAGCAGAGACCACTGCTTGACCGTCAACACGGAGCCTTGTCTCGTCTTTGGGGGGGATTTACTGAATTCTGATAGAGACTGATTGCTAGGAGTGTAAGCCGCTTGGGTGCTTTTCCTATTCGTCTGCTAGCAGTGATTCGTATGGTTCCTGTTCGTGTGTTTGGAGTGCTATATGGGATGCCGTTCGGGAGTTTGGAGCATTCACTTATTGGCGGTTCGTGTGTTTGGTGTTCTACAGTAGCTGTGCCTGCATCTCCGGAAAGGGGGCCGATCGCCTAAACGGTTTTTACCCCTTTTGTGCAAAATGGCTGGTGATTGTGTTAGCGACCCTAATTTAGATCGAACCACTTTATCTTCATCTGTCAACAACAAAAGACCTATTAAGCAGGCTAAAAAGTTAAATAATATCTGTAATCAATATAATCTCTATGACATTTGGAGAATATTTCATCCTCTTAGGTCTACGGCACCTACTCACGGATCAATTTCTGTTTAACAAATGCCAGCACAATCCCGCTCTTTAAATCCATTAATATTAAGGAAAACCCATGGTCAGACCATAGTTTTGTTTTATTTGATCTTGGCAAATCTCCCCCTCTCTCCTGTAATACCTGGAGACTGAATGATGTTCTTATTAAGGATACTAATAACAGGGAGGAACTGACCAAGTTATTGGAATATTTTTGGGCAGAAAATAACCCGGTAGATACTTCTCTTTTGACAAACTGGTGTACCCATAGATCTGTTATGAGGGGCTATATAATTAAATTAGGTCATATCTTTAAGAAAAAACATGGTAAAAACTTGCCCGATTTATATATTGAAAATATTTTATGCTCAAATTTAAATAAACAGCATTCCACTTCTGAGTTGAGAACTCGTTTAAAAGAGTTGAAAAAACAAATTAATTTAAAAGAAGAGGAAAAAAATTAAGACAAATATAAATAAATTAAAGCTTAGTAACTATTTCATGGGTAATAGAGCGAGTAAAAATTTAACTAAGAGATTACGAAACCATTATGCCAAAAATAGGGTAGAAAAATTGGTGGTCGATCAAACCATTTATTCTACTCCATCTCATATTGGACAAAAATTTAACCAGTTTTATCAAGATTTATACAATCTAAAATTGTGCCCAGAAACAACGGACATCCAAAACTATTTATCTAGTTCATTAATTCCGAAAATTTCTTCCCAAGACCTGTCCATCTTAAATAAAAAATTTCCTCTGACGAAGTCCAATCTCAAATTGATAGACTAGCTACAAATAAAACCCCTGGCCCTGACGGCTTTACAAATTTATACTATAAATATATGAAGCTTCAGCTATTAAATCCCTTAACAGAAATGTTCAATCAAGTTGCAGAAAATAAGGCGATTCCAAAGGAATTATTACAATCAAATATTATCCCTATTTTGAAAACAAGACAAAGACAGTACTGACCCGAGAAATTATAGACTGATCGCACTAATTAATGTAGACATGAAAATATACTCAGCCATTATTGCAGAGAGAATAAGAACTATTATAACTAAACTTATTCACCCAGACCAAATAGGGTTTATCTCTGGCAGATGGGCATCAAATAATACCCAAAAGTTGATTGATATTATCGGTTTAGCTAAAGTTCATACTGTGCCCCTCCTAAAAAGCGTTTGACAGGGTCAGGTGGAGCTACTTAAGAGAAGTCCTTAAGGCCTATGGCTTCAAAGGATGGATATACACCGCCATTTTAGTTTTGTATTCTATTCCTTCGGCTAGAACTGTGGGCCCTAATATTACTGCGGGCTGGTTCGACCTTAAAAATGGAGTAAGGCAGGGTTGTCCTTTGTCACCCCTCCTTTATATCTTGTCTCTTGAACCCCTCGCTGTTAATATGAGAAACAATCAACTAATAAAGGGGGTCCCCACGAAATCAAAAGATATTAAAATCGCATTATATGCTGATGATGCTTTGGTCACCCTTACATCCCCAGAGGACTCACTTGAAGCATTAATGGTTGAAATTGACAAATATTCAAAAATCTCTAATTTTAAGTTAAGCATTTCAAAATCTACTGCTTTAACCATTAACCTGTCTTCGGATCAGGTTGAAAGGTTATCCCAAAAATTTGAATTTATTTGGACTGATAGGAAAATAAACTATTTGGGTCTTACCTTTCCTGCTAATGTCTCTCATATAATGGAGAGGAATGTTATGTTTTTAATGAAAGACATGAATCAAAACTTAAGAAAATTGAAAAACTTAGAAACCTTGTGGACAGGCAAAATTAACATGATAAATTCTTACATTCTACCCAAACGGTTGTACTTATTTTCTATGGTCCCACTTAAAATTCCTAAGCCTTGGTTAGCAACGATCCAATCTTCCATCAATAATTTTATTTGGAAGAATAAAAAGCCTAGAATCAGTCAAAAAATTATTTCTAAAAAATTGTCTCAGGGAGGGCTTAATTTTCCAAATATCACTGTAAAGGATCCTTGCATTCGTGCAGCGATGATCCTTGCAGCTTCTCCCGAACTCCAACTGAAACGAAGTGATTATAACTCCCAATCCCCCAAACATGAGTCGAGACTTCATGAAGGGGTAAAACGATCTGATTTACTGTGGGCTACCCGCCCGGTATTTATGCAGGTCTTCCACCTGGTGGACACTCCCCTAGGGGACCAGATGGAAGACTGGGACAAAAGTAACACAGTAGCCAATCACAGTGGCTATAGTATAAGCACTCCCCTTTTACCTAAATCACTCCCTCTTTTCCATCCTGGAGATAATTAAATTAAGGTAGCAAAGAGAGCCTTAATTATCTCCAGGATGGAAAAGAGGGAGTGATTTAGGTAAAAGGGGAGTGCTTATACTATAGCCACTGTGATTGGCTACTGTGTTACTTTTGTCCCAGGAGATAATTAAATTAAGGTAGCAAAGAGAGCCTTAATTATCTCCAGGAAGAAAGAAACATGGCTTTTCTTAGTTAGTAAAAACAGAATAAAAATACATAACTTTCTTTTTACACAACATAAACTTTAAGTTCCACATATCCCCAGATAGCTTGGATCTGAGGGCATATTCTAGGCGAATAGCGCTCAGATCCCACGAACACAGGTCTCAGAATCGTCGACTGAAGTTTGCCTTTCACCGGCCGTTCGTGTGTTTGTAGCCGACTGCAAGTTCCATATTCTAACTATCTGGGGTCGGTTACGTTCGCATACTTTCAGCGCACGAATGAAGTATTATCCCCTTCATTCGTGTGTTTTCCACCATATGAACGAGGATGAGAGAAGGTAACAGCGGTGTTCGACAAAATAGGTAGCCAAAATCAGTTCCAGGGAATCCGTGCCATTTACCGCTGTGTGTTCGACAAAACAAAATGGCGATTGCCACGTGTTCGGTAGACGAACGTGGACCACCAGCTATTCCCCAATTAGTCTGTGGTTAACCGCAACAGTCAGGGTGGTCAATAGGCGCCACACGACCTCAGTGGGAGGTCGTGGTTCGGTAGTTCATTCGCATTTATTGTTATTTCCACGAAATCCCTCTGTAATTCTTCAAATAACCGAACAGGCTTGTTCTTATAGTCTGTAAATAGGGGATTTCGTTACACAGCTCCCCCTTAGTCCCATGGAACGGCATACCTGCTTAGATCCTAACGGGTCGGCTAAGGGATGTCCGGTAGCACAGGAAAAACAAACAAAAATACTACTTTTCCAGTTCAGTTTGCCGGGACAGGCCATCGGCATTGGCATTCTGTTTCCCGGGGCGATACTGCATTGTAAAATTATAGGGTTGCAGCGCCAAGCTCCATCTGAGTAGTCTGGGGTTATCGCCAGCCACTCTGTTAAGCCAAATGAAAGAGTTGTGGTCCGTCAGCACTGTGAAGGAGCGCCCATACAAGTAGGGTTGTAGTTTCTTAAGTGCCCAGACTAATGCCAGACACTCTTTCTCCACAGTGGCATAGCTGACTTCACGGGGTAATAGTTTTCGGCTCAGATACGCCACCGGATGATCCATGCCATCGTCTCCCACCTGGCTCAATACTGCTCCCAGTCCAAACATTTAGGCATCTGTGTGTACGAGAAACCTTTTAGTATGGTCCGGTGCCGCTAACACAGGAGATGCACTTAACGCAGCCTTGAGTTTCTGGAACGCCTCCTCACACTCAGTGGACCAGACTACTTGTCGGGGTAGGGACTTTTTGGTGAGGTCTGTCAAGGGCTTGGCAAGGGCACTGTATTCTGCTACAAATTTCCTGTAATAACCTGCGGTGCCCAAGAACACCATGACCTGAGTTTTCGTCCGGGGTTGGGGCCACTGGGTGATGGCCTGAATTTTAGCGGGCTCTGGTCTCTGTTTTCCTGACCCTACTTTGTGGCCTAAATATTGGACTTCAGCCATGCCCACGTGGCATTTCTCAGGCTTCAATGTGAGCCCTGCATTCTGAATTCGGTTGAGCACTACTGAGATGTGCTCCAGGTGGGCTTCCCAAGTGCCACTGAAGATAGCTATATCGTCCAGACAAGCACAAGCGAAGCCCTGAAATCCCTCTAGGAGCCGGTCTGCCATCCTTTGAAACGTAGCTGGGGCATTCTTCATCCCAAATGGCATAACCTTAAACTGGTATAGGCCAAATGGGGTGACAAATGCCGACTTTGGAATGGCCTCAGGCTCCAAAGGGATTTGCCAATATCCCTTGCACAAATCAATAGTGGTCAAATAATTCCCCCCAGCCATACCGTCTAGCAGCCCGTCTACTCTGGGCATGGGGTATGCGTCGGTAACGGTCCGATCGTTTAGCTTACGGTAGTCCACGCAGAACCTGGTGGTACCGTCTTTTTTAGGAACCAGGACTACTGGGGAAGCCCAGGGGCTTTGGGACGGTTCTATGACCCCCAGTTCTAACATGTCCTGGAGTTCCGTTAACATGCTTTCCCGTACTGCCTCTGGAATTCGTTAAGGCTGCTGCCGCAGGGGTAACTGGCCTGGGGTCTCCACTCTGTGGACTGCCAGGGTCGTATACCCTGGGGCTGCTGAAAACATGCCCCCAAATTCCTTTAACAGTTGGGAAGCCTGAGCTTGTTCCTCGGAACCTAATTCTGGACCCAACTGTACCTGGTTTACTCCTGTGGGTTCCTGGGGAAGCATATCTGGTAAAGGGATACCCTCACTATCTTCATATGCTGGAGCGCATACCGCGGAGACCTCCTCTGGTCTCTCGAGATATGGCTTGAGCATGTTTACATGGAAGGACCGCCGGATCCTTTCATCGGAACAGTCTGCCACAATGTACGTGGTATCATTGATCCGCTCTATTACAGTGTAGGGGCCCTGCCAGGATGCTTGTAACTTATCTGTTTTGATAGGTTTAAGCACTAGGACCTTTTGTCCCACTTCTAATATACGGTCTCTAGCTCCCTTGTCATACCAGTACTTCTGCCTTTGTTGGGCGGCTCGCAGGTTCTCCCGAACAGTTTTGGTCAGAGCCTGTAGCCGGTCCCTCAGCTCTAGTACAAAGGAGACTATAGGGGTACCTGCTTGTTCCATATCACCTTCCCAATGTTCCCGTACTAGATCCAGGGGTCCCCGGACCCGTCTCCCGTATAATAGCTCGAACGGGGAGAATCCGGTGGACTCCTGGGGAACTTCCCTATAGGCAAAGAGCAAATGAGGGAGGAATCTTTCCCAATTCCTACAGGTCTCTGTGAACGTGATGAGCATTTGCTTAAGGGTGCCGTTAAAACGTTCACAGAGGCCATTGGTTTGGGGGTGATAGGGAGAACTTAATATGGGTTTTACCCCACAGCTCTGCCAGAGCTGTTGGGTAACCACCGCGGTGAATTGGGTTCCCTGATCTGACACTATCTCCCTAGGGAATCCCACCCTAGTGAATACCTGAACTAGTGCTTCTGCTACCGTCTCTGCATGAATATTTGACAGAGCTATAGCTTCGGGGTAGCGGGTAGCGTAGTCCACCAAAGTAAGAATGTATTTCTTACCGGATGGACTGGGTTTACTGAGTGGCCCGACTAAATCAACTGCCACTCGGAAAAATGGTTCCTCAATAATGGGTAGGGGACGTAGTTTTTCCCTGGGGTGATCCCCTCTCTTCCCTACCTTTTGGCATACTTCGCAGGTCCTACAATAATCCTGCAAATCTCTAGTGACCCCTGGCCAGAAAAAGGACTGGGTGAGTCTGTCTCTTGTCTTTTTAATGCCCAAGCGACCTGCTAGGGGAATATCGTGGCTAATCCGTAACAGTTCTACTCGATACTTACGGGGCACTATAAACTGTCTTTTTTCTACCTGGCCCGCTCCTGTCCCTGTCCCCCCAGTCACTCGGTACAGTAAACCCTTTTCCCAGCTAAACCTTGCCTGATCTCTGTCTCCCTGGGGTTGTTCTGCCTCCCTCCGATACCCTTTTAAGGTGGGATCTTCCCATTGCGCTTGCTCAAAGTCTTTAGGGGTACCCCAGTAAGAAGTATGGTCAGGGGGAATCGTCAGAGGGTTATCGCTTACCTGGTCATGGGTTGAGGGGGAGGCTTCCATAGCTCTGGATTGCTGCCGGGTGGTAACAGGTAGTGCTCCTTCGGTACTGCAGGCTGCCAATTGGGACGTCAGGCATCCTAGATCATTCCCCAGCAATACTTCCGCGGGCAAATCTGGCATGATGCCCACTTCTACGGCCTTGGCCCCTGAACCCCAATCAATGTGAACCCGGGCTGTTGGCAGTTTATGAATTGCCCCTCCAGCCACCCTTACAGCAATGGTGCGTCCTGTGTGCTGGGTCGGGGTGACCCGGTGTGGCTGGACCAAGGTAATAGTGGCCCCGCTGTCTCTCAGTCTCCGAGCCTCTTGTCCATTTAGTTTTACCGACTGGCGGTGGTGCGCTCTGTTATCCCCAGCCGCCTGTACAGGGTTCACCTCATGTAAGGTGGCCCAATTCTCACTGTGGTTACTGGGTGTCTCTTGAGTCAGAGAGTTGTAATCCTCTTGCACACAGTGTGCGGCTACTTTGGTCGGTCGTACCAGTGCCCGCCCCCAGCGATCTGTAGTGCGTTGTGGGCAGTTAGGTTTGATGTGCCCCACTTGCTTGCACCCATAACACATTGGAGCTGTCTTTTGGTACCCCGGGGTTGTGGTATTGCCCCCCGGTGGTGGTACCCTCTGTGGCATAGTTGGCAGGCCAGATGCAGGCCGCTGGCCCTGGACCCCTTGGTTTCCATCCATCTGCCTGCTCTCATGAAATTTGTCTGCCAGCCTTGCTGCCTCCTCCACCATTTTTGTCTTTCTGTCTCTGACCCAGTCTCTCACCTCTGCTGGAGTATAATCAAAAAATTGCTCCAGTAACAACAATTGCACAGCATCCTCTAGGGTAGTTGCCTGATTCCCCTGCATCCAATTACTGGCAGCGCGTTGCATACAAAATGCCCACTCTGTATATGAATCCTTGTCTCCTGAGGGCCCGGAATTTCCTTCTATGGGCTTCAGGAGTTACAGCGTACCGAGCTAACAAAATCTCTTTTATCTTTTCGTAGTTTTGTATATCCCCATCTGACACAGCTCTCAAAGCTTCGGCTGCTCTACCTGATAGTTTACTACTTAATACTGCAGCCCAGTTAGCTCTTTCCAAATCTTCTAACACACATTGTCTTTCAAAATCTTGCAAGTAATTATCAATATCCATCTCACCTTCCACGAAGCTTTTAAATGCGGCATAGTTGATTTTCCGCTGACGCCCCATTGTAGATCCAGATAGCGACAATATATCCACAGGAGGTGATCTGTCTCTGGCTTCTCGTGCTTCCCTGGCATTCTGGGACTCTGTAGCTTGTGCCAAGATCTGTACCACGATCTCTGGTGCAGGGTTAGGTCCTACCAGGCTGAGTCTCCATCTCACATGCCTCTGGAACTCTGTTTCCTCTGCATTCGCCATTTGTGGTTCGCCAGTTTGATCGCTCTCCAGTAGTTCGGCTATTAACGTGGCTTTCGGTTTGTTACTTGCCACTATGCCTCGAGCTTCCAGCAGTTCCTTCAATGTATTTTGTTTCAAGCGTTCGTATCTATGCGCCATTCACCACTTGTTTCAATTCGGTACGTCCGTTCGGGAGGAAATCCCGCCGCTTGCCACCAGTGTAAAGGATCCTTGCATTCGTGCAGCGATGATCCTTGCAGCTTCTCCCAAACTCCAACTGAAACGAAGTGATTATAACTCCCAATCCCCCAAACATGAGTCGAGACTTCATGAAGGGGTAAAACGATCTGATTTACTGTGGGCTACCCGCCCGGTATTTATGCAGGTCTTCCACCTGGTGGACACTCCCCTAGGGGACCAGATGGAAGACTGGGACAAAAGTAACACAGTAGCCAATCACAGTGGCTATAGTATAAGCACTCCCCTTTTACCTAAATCACTCCCTCTTTTCCATCCTGGAGATAATTAAATTAAGGTAGCAAAGAGAGCCTTAATTATCTCCAGGAAGAAAGAAACATGGCTTTTCTTAGTTAGTAAAAACAGAATAAAAATACATAACTTTCTTTTTACACAACATAAACTTTAAGTTCCACATATCCCCAGATAGCTTGGATCTGAGGGCATATTCTAGGCGAATAGCGCTCAGATCCCACAAACACAGGTCCCAGAATCGTCGACTGAAGTTTGCCTTTCACCGGCCGTTCGTATGTTTGTAGCCGACTGCAAGTTCCATATTCTAACTATCTGGGGTCGGTTACGTTCGCATACTTTCAGCGCACAAAAGAAGTATTATCCCCTTCATTCGTGTGTTTTCCACCATATGAATGAGGATGAGAGAAGGTAACAGCGGTGTTCGACAAAATAGGTAGCCGAAATCAGTTCCAGGGAATCCGTGCCATTTACCGCTGTGCGTTCGACAAAACAAAATGGCGATTGCCACGTGTTCGGTAGACGAACGTGGACCACCAGCTATTCCCCAATTAGTCTGTGGTTAACCGCAACAGTCAGGGTGGTCAATAGGCGCCACACGACCTCAGTGGAAGGTCGGTGGTTCGGTAGTTCATTCGCATTTATTGTTATTTCCACGAAATCCCTCTGTAATTCTCCAAATAACCGAACAGGCTTGTTCGTATAGTCTGTAAATAGGGGATTTTGTTACAATTAGTGATTGTAACAAAATCCCCTATTTACAGACTATACGAACAAGCCTGTTCGGTTATTTGGAGAATTAAAGAGGGATTTCATGGAAATATCATCCGACACATATATTTTACAAGATCCACACTTTATTTCTGAACCATGGTACACCAAGGAATCTGAAGCCATTCTTTCATCTGGACTCTATCTTTATATATGGTCAGATTTTGGAACGATTTCCAGGGACTTGCCTAACAGTTTAACCTCTTTGGCTCAATCCTTAGAGGTATGGGCTGAAATTAAGAAAATATTGGGTTTTACTCATCTAATTCCTAGAACATGTAAACTCAATATATTGGAATATATTTTAGAAGATTTCTCACTGAGACACTGGGTCAATAAAGACACATTAACTTTACTGGACATTATGCAAGGAGACAATATCCTGCTCTTCCAACAGATTGTGGATAACCTACACATTCCTCCCAGAGAGGTATTTACTTACCTCCGTATTAAACATTATATTCAGAAACATGTTATTCAATCTTCTTTTTCGTGGGTTAAAAAGTTGGAAGTTCTATTCTGCTATCAAACAGTCCCCAAGGTTATTTCCGAGGCCAACTCTCTTTTCAAACGCTCAGATGCCATTCCTTATAAATTGATAAACACTTGGGAGAAGGAACTAAATGCAGTGATTTCTCCAAAGGAATGGCTTTCTTCTTTAATCTATGTAAATAAATTTGTTCATTGTCTAAATTTGACCGAGTGTCATAGATGGTATTACACTCCGACAAGACTAGCTAAAATGTATAATACTCAAGACTCCACTTGTTGGAGGTGTGGCACCTACTCTGGTACATATATTCATATATGGTGGGCTTGTCCAGTAGTTAAGTCACTTTGGGCGTGGGCATTTAATATCTTTTCTGAAGTATCTCTTAATGAAGTATCCTTCAATGAAATAAATAAACATCCAGCCTCTGCTCTTCTACATCTGAATTGGCATTTTAAGTCATGTAAATATATCTGTTTAGATATTCACTGTCTTGTTGCAGTTAAAATCATTATTGATAGACAGTGGAAATCTTCAAACCTTTTTCAGAAAACCTCCTTGATCAATCAAATTAGATTCCAACTGATAATAGAAAGAGATATCACAAAAAATTGTTTAGCAGTCTCAAAAAAAAAGAGATTGGTATTCAACTTGGCTTCAAAATGTTTCCCAATTATATGGTAACTAATTAATTGCAATTAACTAGATTAACTAGAGTTATAGCAATTATAAATTTTCTGTATATTATTTTTTTTTTCTGGCCAGATGGAAAAAGCCCAGGGATAATTTAGTTTGTAAACAAATGAGCATCTATTTCTATTGATATATTTTTATTCCTTGTTATATATATATATCTGTGATATCCTTAGAATTTTTTCCTGCTCCTAAAATAGGTGAAGGGTTAATTCAAATTTTTATTTTTTTATTTTTTTTTATACTCGATTGAATTCGATATGTATAGGATGTTTTATTTTATCTATGAGGATGTTTCATCAGTATCAATCGACTATATTATGTTAGTTGTATGTATGTATTTAGAATTTTTGTATTATGAAAAGAAAAATGTCAATAAAAAATGATAAAAAAAAAAAAAGAAAGGGTACTAGATGTTACGGTATAACCCGGTGTAGTAAAGGTTAATACCGTTCGGGAGATTAACCTTTCGAAGGGAACAGCAACTCACGAACAATCGAACCCACCGAACTGGAAACATACGAAATCCTTCTCTCCTGGAACAGGTAAACAAATAATCCACAGTAGCATTTCCCCCCAAGTAGGAGACAAGGCTACATATTGAGGGTAAAACAGGAATCTGGCTTAATGTGGGCTACCTACCCGGTATTTATGCAGGTCTCCCATCTGGTGGACACTCCCCGAGGGGACCAGATGGAAGACTGGGACAAAAGTGATACAGTAGCCAATGAGCACACTCTGGCTATAAACACTCCCCTTTACACCAGGTAAACCCTCCTCTCTATCCTGTGGATAATTGGGAAGTAATCCAATTATCTGCCAGGATAGAAGCAAAATGCCATTTTACATGGGATAATAAATAGACATAAAAAATACATTGTAGGAAAACTACCGAATGGATTATATGCAATTAACGTATCTCCAGATAGCTTAGATCTGAGAGCACATTATTACCGAATGGCGCTCAGATCCTATACCCATAGTTCAATCTCCATGGAGCCAAAGTTTTTCACATTGTCTTTCAGTATACGAAGGGGCTCCATGGGATGGTTATCTGGGGTAAGTTCATTCGTGGAGAAAGTGCCGAACGGACCGGCGTTCGTATATTGGAAGTCAGAAGAAGGGAGGTTGGCAGCTTCAGCGGTGTTCAGGAGAAATATTATTTGTGTTTAGTTCCATGAACTCATCGACGAACAGCGCTGATCATTTGTATAGTCAAGATGGCCGCCGCCTCGTGGTCGGCATACGAACGACGACCACCCGGTCTGCGCTTGATAATTAGGAAGTGTCTGCGGTTAACCTCAACGTTTTGATGTGGCCAAGAGGTCAACAAGCAGCACACTTCCCTGCTGGGTGGCCAGTCTTTCGGCAGTTTGTTTGGTAGAAACAAGGGAATAACAGGGGGACCGTACGGACAGGGAAATAGCCGAACAAACAGACGAATGGAGGGAAAACAAAAATCCATAGACAGATGGTTCTGTCAAAGGAGATACCTGGAATAGCCTTCCAGTGGGAATAGTAACAGTGATATAGAAAGGGTAGTAGATACCTGGAAAAGCCTTCCAGTGGGAGCATTAACAGTGATAAAGAAAGGGTAGTAGATACCTGGAATAGACTCCCAGTGGGAGCAGTAACAGTAATATAGAAAGGGTAGTAGATACCTGGAATAGCCTTCCAGTGGGAGCAGTAAAAGTGATATAGAAAGGGTAGTAGATACCTAAAATAGCCTTAAAGTTGAAGCAGTAACAGTGATACAGACAGGGTAGTAGATACCTGACACGGCCTTCCAGTGGGAGCAGTAACAGTGATACAGAAAGGGTAGTAGATACATGGAATAGCCTTCCAGTTGGAGCAGTAACAGTGATAGAGAAAGGGTAGTAGATACCTGAAATAGCCTTCCAGTGGGAGCAATAACAGTGATATAGAAAGGGTAGTAGATACCTGGAATATCCTTCCAGTGGGAGCAGTAACACTGATATAGAAAGGGTAGTAGATAGCTGGAATAGCCTTCCAGTTGCAGCAGTAACAGTTATATAGAAAGGGTAGTAGATACCTGGAATAGCCTTCCAGTGGGAGCAGTAACAGTGATAAAGAAAGGGTAGTAGATATCTGGAATAGCCTTCTAGTGGAAGCAGTAACAGTGATATAGAAAGGGTAGTAGATACCTGGAATAGCCTTCCAGTGGGAGCAGTAACAGTGATATAGAAAGGGTAGTAGATACCTGAAATGGCCTTCCAGTGGGAGCAGTAACAATGATATAGATACCTGGAATTGACTCCCAGTGGGAGCAGTAACAGTGCTATAGAAAGGGTAGCAGATACCTGGAATAGCCTTCCAGTGGGAGCAGTAACAATGATATAGAAAGGATAGTAGATACCTGAAAAGGACTCCCAGTGGGAGCAGTAACAGTGATATAGAAAGGGTAGGAGATACCTGGAATAGCCTCCCAGTGGGAGCAGTAACAGTGATATAGAAAGGGTAGTAGATACCTGAAATAGCCTTCTAGTGGAAGCAGTAACAGTGATACAGAAAGGGTAGTAGATACCTGGAATAGCCTTCCAGTGGGAGCAGTAACAGTGATATAGAAAGGGTAGTAGATACCTGGAATAGCCTTCCAGTGGGAGCAGTAACAGTGAAATAGAAAGGGTAGTAAATACCTGGAATAGCCTTCCAGTGGGAGCAGTAAAGGCTAAAAGTGATATAGAAAAGGTAGTAGATACCTGGAATAGCCTTCCAGTGGGAGCAGTAACAGTGATATAGAAAGGGTAGTAGATACCTGGAATAGCCTTCCAGTGGGAGCAGTAACGGTGATATAGAAAGGGTAGTAGATACCTGGAATAGCCTTCCAGTGGGAGCAATAACAGTGATATAGAAAGGGTAGTAGATACCTGGAATAGTCATCCAGTGGGAGCAGTAACATTGATATAGAAAGGGTAGTAGATACCTGGAATATTCTTCCAGTGGGAGCAGTAACAGTGATATCGAAAGAGTAGTAGATACCTGGAATAGCCTTCCAGTGGGAGCAGTAACAGTGAAATAGAAAGGGTAGTAGATACCTGGAATAGCCTTCCAGTGGGAGCAGTAAAGGCTAAAAGTCATATAGCAAAGGTAGTAGATACCTGGAATAGCCTTCCAGTGGGAGCAGTAACAGTGATATAGAAAGGGTAGTAGATACCTGGAATAGCCTTCCAGTGGGAGCAATAACAGTGATATAGAAACGGTAGTAGATACCTGGAATAGCCTTCCAGTGGGAGCAGTAACATTGATATAGAAAGGGTAGTAGATACCTGGAATAGGCTTCCAGTGGGAACAGTAACAGTGATACAGAAAGGGTAGTAGATACCTGAAATGGCCTTCCAGTGGGAGCAGTAACAGTGATATAGAAAGGGTAGTAGACCTGGAATAGACTCCCAGTAGGGGCAGTAACAGTGCTATAGAAAGGGTAGTAGATACCTGAAATGGCCTTCCAGTTGGAGCAGTAACAGTGATATAGAAAGGGTAGTAGATACCTGGAATAGACTCCCAGTGGGAGCAGTAACAGTGATATAGAAAGGGTAGTAGATACCTGAAATGGCCTTCCAGTTGGAGCAGTAACAGTGATATAGAAAGGGTAATAGATACCTGGAATAGACTCCCAGTGGGAGCGGTAACAGTGATATAGAAAGGGTAGTAGATACCTGGAAGAGCCTTCCAGTGGAAGTAGTATCAGTGATACAGAAAGGGTAGTAGATACCTGGAATAGCCTTCCAGTGGGAGCAGTAACAGTGATATAGAAAGGGTAGTAGATACCTGGAATAGCCTTCCAGTGGGAGCAGTAACAGTGATATAGAAAGGGTAGTAGATACCTGGAATAGCCTTCCAGTGGGAGCGGTAACAGTGATATAGAAAGGGTAGTAGATACCCAGAATAGCCTTCCAGTAGGAGCAGTAAGAGTGATATAGAAAGGGTAGTAGATTCATGGAATAGACTCCCAGTGGGAGCAGTAACAGTGATATAGAAAGGGTAGTAGATACCTGGAATAGCCTTCCAGGTGGAGCAGTAAAGGCTAATGGTACTATTTTTTGGTAAAACTTTGCAATGTGTACTAAGACTCATCCTGCCAAATACTGAGGATTCCTATGGAAATGTGGGGGTAACCTAGCTTGTTTGGGGGAATGGGTAATCCCTTTACCAACCCGGCCTTACAGACTTAATTACTGAGAATAAATATGATGAACAAGCCATAAAATTGTCAACCAATTATTATAATTGAATCTCTAAAGACGCCTAAAAATTCACTCAGATCTCAGACAAGCCAGTGCAGAGACAGCATTGCAGTACATTGTATAAACCTGCCCTGTGTGTGTTCTGTATAAAACCAGAGACAGATAGCAACGGAGAGACAGAGACAGACAGTGAGAGAGATGGTGACAGACAGTGACAGGCAGAGACAGTGACAGAGAGTGAGGTAGATACAGTGACAGACAGTGAGAAAGAGACACAGTGAGAGAGATGGTGACAGACAGTGACAGACAGTGAGAAAGAGACACTGACAGACATTGAGAGAGACACAGTGAGAGAGATGGTGACAGACCGTGACAGACAGTGAGAAAGCGACACTGACAGACATTGAGAGAGACACAGTGAGAGAGATGGTGACAGACAGTGACAGACAGTGAGAAAGAGACACTGACAGACATTGAGAGAGACACAGTGAGAGAGATGGTGACAGACAGTGACAGACAGTGAGAAAGCGACACTGACAGACATTGAGAGAGACACAGTGAGAGAGATGGTGACAGACAGTGACAGGCAGAGACAGTGACAGACAGTGTGAAAGACAGTAATAGACAATGAGAGAGAGAGAGACACTGAAGGACAGTGAGAGAGCAAAAAAAAATAACCTGAAAGACACAGGCTACGCTCTTTGATAATGATGGTGTAGATTTATTTTCAGAACAAGCTATGTTTCAGCTCCCCAGAGCCTTCATCATTCTCAGTCAGCCAATGATCGCAGTCCTACGTGGCGTAGTAACCGGAATCACATACAAGGCTGCCAGCTTCTAAGAAAGAATTTACTATACAAAAGCATTAAAGGTGTACTTCACAAGACCACCCAAACTACAAAATAATATATATATACGTAAAGTATATATAAAGAAAGCTCAAATAAATAGACAAATAATAATAATAATAACAGAACCTGTTAAACAGAATAAAAAATATCAAATTAAATCTTGGTGTAACCAATGTAAACAAAGAAGATAAAATGGCACATGGTGTAATATATACAGATACACCGGGGAGGCCTATCTCCACCGAGGGTTATATTCCATGTAGGTGGATCTTCACTCTGTAGATATAGGTGAAATATCCATAGGAGTAAGGAAGTACCCACCAGGCAAAACGCGTTGGATGATTGGACTTCGCTCTTTGGACACTTTTATTGTTTTTAATCTTTATATTCTTGGCGATTTTCTCAACCTTGGCCCAGTTGGGACTGGTTCCATTATGAGGTCCATCTATGGTGGAGATATACCTGCTTTTATCTATTTCTTCTAAGTGCACTGATTTCCTATTTTATACAGTATAGCGCTAGACATGCCTACATCTACCTACCTCTATAACCCCAGTCCTAAAATTGTTTGATATGGTTTTACTATGGGAGGGTGTCGGTACACTCAGGGCTGGCGCAATGGACACAGTCTCCGCGGGGCACAAATACCTAGGTGGCCAGCCTCTCCTGTCGGTCACTTTATGTAGTGGCCAAACGCCAGGCCCGGTGCACGGGGCAACAGAGGAAATCAAGAGATCTCCCTGTCCAGCCTCTAGTGGGCAAGTGCTAGAGAAGGTCAGAAGGCCAAGGAGGAGGAGAATAGTCCACGGCCATCCAGAGGAGAGGGAGGTGAGAGTTCTCCCTCCTACCATCAGAGCGTTGCCACACTTTACCACATTATACAATGTTCGGCGGTGGCTTAATGAGCTGTCTGCCCCCACTGGGTAGCATGTCTCCCACCATAGAAACATAGAAACATAGAATGTGACGGCAGATAAGAACCATTCGGCCCATCTAGTCTGCCCAACTTTCTAAAAACTTTCATTAGTCCCTAGCCTTATCTTATAGTTAGGATAGCCTTATGCCTATCCCATGCATGCTTAAACTCATTTACTGTGTTAACCTCTACCACTTCAGCTGGAAGGCTATTCCATGCATCCACTACCCTCTCAGTAAAGTAATACTTCCTGATATTATTTTTAAACCTTTGTCCCTCTAATTTAAGACTATGTCCTCTTGTTGTGGTAGTTTTTCTTCTTTTAAATATAGTCTCCTCCTTTACTGTGTTGATTCCCTTTATATATTTAAATGTTTCTATCATATCCCCCCTGTCTCGTCTTTCCTCCAAGCTATACATGTTAAGATCCTTTAACCTTTCCTGGTAAGTTTTATCCCGCAATCCATGAACCAGTTTAGTAGCCCTTCTCTGAACCCTCTCTAAGGTATCAATATCCTTCTGAAAATACGGTCTCCAGTACTGTGTACAATACTCCAAGTGAGGTCTCACCAGTGTTCTGTACAATGGCATGAGCACTTCCCTCTTTCTACTGCTAATGCCTCTCCCTATACAACCAAGCATTCTGCTAGCATTTCCTGCTGCTCTATTACATTGTCTGCCTACCTTTAAGTCATCAGAAAGCATACCATAGATCAGTATTATCCCCTCCCTAGCCAAAGGTAAGCCCCAGGGAGGGGGGAATACACTTTTAACTATTTTTTTTCCCCTCCACATATTTCCCCTATTACAATCCCAATCCCCCTCATCTCAGTCCCCCTACCTCTCCCATCTCAGCCCTCATAACCTCCATCGCAGCCCCTATCCCCCCACCATAGTCATTATCCCCCCAGCAAAGCCCCTCTACATTTCTGCACCCAACCCCCATACCCACCATTTCTGCACCCAACCCCTATCACATGCCCTCTTTCCCATCATTGGTCATAACCACCCCACAAATGTAGCCCTTATCCCCTGCATTTACTGCTGCTCAAATAATAAACAGTGATGGGGTTGGGCTACTAAATTCGATCCACAGATCAGAGCGAGAAAGCATGCTTCCCAGGGACCTGATTGCACAGGGCTAAGATGAAGGTATATAATTGTGATTGCATGTATAACTGTCTGTGTCTATATGTCTCTATATGACCGTGTCTGTATGTCTGCATGACTGTCTTCAAATCTCTATATGACTGTACAGTTGTGATTAAAAGTTTGCATACCCTTGGAGAATTGGTAATTGTGACGAACGCCCCTTGCCTGGACATTCGCCACGGGTTCCTGGAGGAGTGTGGAGGCTAGATTCCTGCCCACTGACTACGGGTCATAGAAAAGGTTGGTAAAAAGACTTGGGTCGTTGGATTTGTTTGTACTGTTCGGGAACTGCAGATCACCTCTGTCTTTGTTAACCCCTGTTAACCTCTCCTGACACTTAAATCATCGTATGTTCTAATTGTGCTGCTGTTCACAAGAATACAGGCAGCGGTGTTTGGGCGTCGAGTTCATGGAGCTAAAATCGGACACGGAAACTCCTGAACACTGTTGAACTTTGACGAACGCCTGCTTCTTCCCCATACATGTCAGAATAGCGCCATTCGGTAGGTATGTTCGTATGGTACATATTAACAAACGCTGTGCCTTCGGTATTTCTTTCTCATGGAACTCCCAAAGTTGGCAAAAGCACAAAACACCCTGGGCATAGGACCATGTGTGCGGCCACTCAGAACTTCCACATGGTGGTGTTTCGGCTGTGTTGGTGGGATTGGAGCGCTTTTCAGATATGTTGGGCGCTCAGATACAGGCTACCCGGGGATGTATAGACTGTGGGGGTTCCTATGTGGGAAATATGTGTTTTTGTGTGTTTTTCATATTTTGCCATTTATTGCTGAGTCACAGTGACATTGCATTTTGGGGACATTTTGTGGGTGTGTTTATGTATCATGGACATGTTTGCTATGTCTCTGTATTGTGTAAAAGCAGGCCATTGAGCCTGGATTAAACAGATTTGGTTTACTCTTCATCAAGTCTAGGCTGATGTTTGGGGACTTAGGAGCTATAATCACTGCATCACTTGGGATTTGGGAGACTTACAGCGGATATACTCTGCCGGAGTATAGGGGATCCGTTGCAGTACTATATGAACCTTTTTTTAAAGAAAACAGGCAAAACACATTTCTTTTTGTGTATTGCCCACTTTAGCATTACTGACAGCGTGCAGTCTTTGTAATAGTTGTCTATGACGCCCCTAATTCTTGCAGGTGGTATAGCTGCCCATTCATGCAAAGTCTTTGGTCGTCTTGCATGAACCACACATTTGAGTTCTCCCCAGAGTGCCTCGATGAAGGCTACACTAGAAGGGGGCGAGGGCGGGTGGCAAATGCATCTTCATCTGTGTAGCCAAAACAAAAATCCTTGCACCGTCCCTGAATACACTACTGGCACCATAACCACTACAGCTGTCTTTGAGCATTCCTTTAAAGCAGATTGGGATGATACAGCATATAATGTCTTTTATATCCAGTGTGATGTTTCATAAACATAGCAGCACCAAGGAGAAAGGTGTCAGATGATATCAGAATAAGGTAAAGGGGCCACGTTTGAGTTATTGTCACAATGCAGCAATATATATCTATAGATCAGTCTAGCAGAATGGCGCATGGCGTGCAATATCAAAAAATCGATACAAAAAATGCAAAATCAATACATTCTGCAGAAATACCACACCTGTGTGAATAAAGGCCATGGAGCTGACACGGATAGTGCGACATTTATTGTAATTAATCTACCGGCCGTGACAAATCTGTTTTATGATTAACCACGTGAAATGCAGGTTGTAGTGGAGCTGCAATATTAAATCCCAATATCTCTCCGCTGGTACAGAAAGTAATCCAAGTAAAGCGCTGAATGAAGGCAGTATCCCAAATCCCCCAGTAACCGGACGAAACACAGTGCTGGGAGTCAACTGACGATTTTATTCACAGGTCACAGTATTTATGTGGTTCCCCATGCAAGGGGTTTCCTTAATCACTTTACAGGGGTTGTACAGTAAGGGACTACATGGGGAACTGAACATACAGGACATTTTTCCCACCATGCACTGCTGTACGAGAGGGATACTCCCATAAGAATATCCTGTTAAGTAATTTATCCCTCAGTACAGCAGAACCGGTCTTTTTACTTAAAAATATATAACTTGCACTTTATTCGTGCTATTTGACCGAATGACATATAGGTAGATAGTTGGGATCTGAGTGCATACTTCAGGAAACTACCGCTCAGGTCCCAGCACAATTAGCCGAATGCCACACAAAATACACTTTAATATAAACTCATCAGAAAAGACACGAATGCACAGTTTGAGGGAAAGTACCGAAAGACGGGTGTTCCCGAACGGTCTGGAAGTCTAGCGGTGTTCGTGCCGTCGAGTAGCCGATTTTAGTTCCAGTCACTCGATGACCAAACACAGCTGTGCTAAAAGTGAATCCAAGATGGCTGCCGCGTGGTCGGTATCCGAACGGCAGCCACCCCTCGAATCAATTAACTGAGGAACGATACATTGTTGCAAGCTGTTAATGGGAGCCACACAAACTCCTGTGTGTGGTCTCCCATTCGGTACTTTGTTCGTTTCACGAACAGTGTTGAAAGTCACTGTTCGTGAAACTACCATATGAATGCTAGCGGCTTTCGCGCCACTAGCATACGAATGCCCTCTATCACCTTTTTAAGTGAACAACATAAAACAACATAAATTAAACAACCTTTCTAGGACAACCATTAGATCTTAAGTGGCTAGGTTTGCCACACAGGTCTAACTCTGGAAACAGCCAAACACACGCGGACAATACATTAACATCAGTCACGTTACACATTATAGGATCCCTGTGAGGCAGGGGCAACGTAGTGTCACTTTTCATACACTTTGTAGAAGCACGTCTGCACTGGCCAGCAAAGTCACAGATTGAGCCACTTTCAGAAGGTTTATTTATTGTTTGGTTAATACAGTAGACGTGAGGTTAATATAGCCAGTGTGGGGTTAACACAATCAGTGTGGGGTTAATAAGCAAGGTATGGGTTAACACAGCCAGTGTGGGATTTAACACAGCCAGTGTGGGGTTAATAAGCAAGGTTAACACAGCCAATATGAGGTTAACACAGTCAGTGTGATGTTAACACAGTCAGTTTGGGGTGAACACAGTCAGTGTGAGGTTAATACAGTCAGTGTGGGGTTAACACAGTCAGTGTGGGGTTAATACAGCCAGTGTGGGCTTAATACAGTCAGTGTGGGGTTAACACAGTCAGTGTGAGGTTAACACAGTCAGTGTGGGGTTAATAAGCAAGGTATGGGTTAACACAGTCAGTGTGAGGTTAACACAGTCAGTGTGGGGTTAACACAGTCAGTGTGAGGTTAATACAGTCAGTGTGAGGTTAACACAATCAGTGTGGGGTTAACACAGTCAGTGTGGGGTTAATACAGTCAGTGTGAGGTTAACACAGTCAGTGTGGGGTTAAAACAGTCAGTGTGAGGTTAATGTAGCGGAGTAGTAGTATTATCCACGGTATCTCCGCTGGTAGACAGAATTCAGCATACAAAATTACAGGTAGCATAGTACCCTTTTCCCCAAGAACTAGACAACACATAGTCCCCATGCAAGGGGTTTCAAAACTGGCATTGCATGGGGTTTTACTTAGGTGGACTGTGTGGGGAACTTAGCCTGCAAGGCTATTTCCCATCATACATTGCTGTACAGGAGAGATAATTGCACAAGAATGTACTGTTAATCTCCGTACAGCAAAATATACCATTTCGCATAAAAATACATAACTGATACAATATTACTTAGAATTCACCGAATGACCCTTTATTGAATAGCTGGGATCTGAACGCACCATCTGGTGAAATACTGCTCAGGTCCATTCATGAAGGTTCATACAAACACATATTGTAATGTTCCCATAGACAGTGAGCTTTAATTTGGCGAACAGTGTCTGATTTAGACGAATGAACATTTTAGACGAATGAACATTTTAGCGAATGAACATGGAAGTCCAGCGGTGTTCGTGAGGTCGAGTAGCCGATTTTAGTTCCAGGCACTCGACGACCAAACACCGCTGGGCTTTCGTGAGCAAAGATTGCCGCCACCACGTGTTCGGTATATGAACGTCGGCCACCCGCAAAAA
The DNA here is from genome assembly GCA_933207985.1 of Pelobates cultripes. Classification (NCBI taxonomy): domain Eukaryota; kingdom Metazoa; phylum Chordata; class Amphibia; order Anura; family Pelobatidae; genus Pelobates; species Pelobates cultripes. The sequence goes on from OW240912.1 coordinate 2,192,023, forward strand.
ACATTCATTATCTGCAGATACATTGTTGCTATTTCGTTAATGGGAGACACACGACTTCCTTGTGTGGTCTCCCATTCGGTAGTTTCATTTGTTTCAAGAACAGCATATTCCAATACTGTTCGTGAAACTAGCATATGAAGGCTCGCGGTTTATGACCGCCAGCATACAAATGCTCTCAAGCTCAGACATAAAAGAAGGAAAACAAAATGCACATATTTACTCAGCCCTAAAGGTCTAGAAGTGGCTAGGTTTGCCACAGTTAACACAGTCCGTGTGGGGTTAATACAGTCAGTGTGGGGTTAATGTATGGGTTAACACAATCAGTGTGGGGTTAATGTATGGGTTAACACAATCAGTGTGAAGTTAACACAGTCAGTTTGGGGTTAACACAGTCAGTGTGGGGTTAATACAGTCAGTGTGGGGTTAACACAATCAGTGTGAAGTTAACACAGTCAGTTTGGGGTTAACACAGTCAGTGTGGGGTTAATACAACCAGTGTGGGGTTAATACAGTCAGTGTGGGGTTAACACAGTCAGTGTGAGGTTAACACAGTCAGTGTGGGGTTAATAAGCAAGGTATGGGTTAACACAGTCAGTGTGAGGTTAACACAGTCAGTGTGGGGTTAACACAGTCAGTGTGGGGTTAATACAGTCAGTGTGAGGTTAACACAGTCAGTGTGGGGTTAATACAACCAGTGTGGGGTTAATACAGTCAGTGTGGGGTTAATACAGCCAGTGTGGGGTTAATACAGTCAGTGTGGGGTTAACACAGTCAGTGTGAGGTTAACACAGTCAGTGTGGGGTTAATAAGCAAGGTATGGGTTAACACAGTCAGTGTGAGGTTAACACAGTCAGTGTGGGGTTAACACAGTCAGTGTGGGGTTAATACAGTCAGTGTGAGGTTAACACAGTCAGTGTGGGGTTATTACAACCAGTGTGGGGTTAACACAGTCAGTGTGGGGTTAATACAGCCAGTGTGGGGTTAATACAGTCAGTGTGGGGTTAACACAGTCAGAAGCTCAAGGAAGCAAGGTGAAAGGTTAGTGTAGGACCCACCTGCAAAGTTTGCCTTGACGTGGCAGGTGGGCTTCCATCTAACGGCCATTGGACTAAATAACCTCCATTTGTTTAAATATACATCAGGATTTGGGAAGAGCGCAGGTAACTTGTTTTCTTTGCTTTTTACTGTATAGAGCAATGTAATGCTATGTACGTTGTGTGCAACGTCAATGTATATGCGTGTCAGTGTCAGTGTGTATATGTATTATATGTGTGCGTTGTACGCAGTGTCAGTGTGTACATGTATTGTAACAGAGCTCCCTGTAACCTGGCTGGGTACCTCCGCCAACGGATGCTCCTAGTGCTTCTCAAGAATCAGACACCATAAGCGCTGCAGACTCCACGAACCGTCGTAGCCTGGTTGGGGTCTCGCCGTCAAACAATGACTGTTCGGTATTTTAAACATATGAAAAGGGACCAGCTGCACCAGCTGAATGCATGGAACTATTTCAGGAGCAGGAGTCTCGTGAGCAGCCGGGCAGAAATACAACTTCCACTTATCTCCCGAACCTCTGAACCAATTCCTATGATTTTTGAATATGCTTGTTCCCTAATTATGCTCTTTCAGAAAAATATATGTTTTATGGGAATTGGATGTATAATTTTGATGTTATGAAAAATGAGTAAAAAGTGTATTTTTACGCTTGGAGATAATTGAGTTAATACAGCAATTATCTCCCAAGCAGAGGGGAGGAATTTACACTAATGAATGGGAATGTTCAACTGTGTGACTGTAAACTATTGGTTGCTGAGTTTGTGTTTTCGGTGCCCAACAAGGTCCACATGGGTGGTAACCTTGTGGGAAAAGTTGCATAAGCCTGGCACATTAAACCTTCAGTTCTTGTGGCAAACCTTGCCACTTGGGACTGTAAAAGACTTCTCTTCCCATAAACTGTGTTCGGGACTTTAAAATGGCCGTATCCCATATGGTTAGTCTATGGGGATACAGCATCCGTTTCCCAAACAGTAATCTGCAACCCTGTTCAGGAAGCTACCTAACTACCGAACGAGAGACCACCCCGGGGAGGTCGTGTGTCTCTCATTAGCCCAGTTGCAACATTGTTTCAACTTGTTATGTGGTTTCATGTGTGGCTGCCGTTCGTGTACTGAACACGTGGCGGCGGCCAACTTTGTTCGCTAAGAGTTCAGCAGTGTTTGGTCGTCGAGTACCTGGAACTAAAATCGGCTACTTGATTTCCAAACACTGCTGGACTTCCATAGCGTTCGGGGAACTCACTCTTTTGGTGAATTGAAGCAGTGTGTGAGTTCTCCCTTTCCAGACCCAGTTCACTAAAAACGGTTTTCTGTGTGGCGTTCGGCTATTTCTGCAGGGATCTGAGCGGTAATTCGTGAGATTGTACATTTAGATCTCTGCAATCCAATGAGGACTCATTCGTGAGAATCTGTAGGAACATACTTAAATTATAGATTTTAATGCAAAATACTAAATTTTTCTGTAACCATTGTTAATGTAATTATCTGTGCCTGATGATGTCATCTTTGTCCTTATACAGCATGATATATCTGTGCCTGATGATGTCATATGCCCTGGTAGCCCTGATCTGGGTGAGAAACATATCCAAAAATCACCCAGATCAGACCAGGGGTTCGGGAGTTATGGGGAGGTAAAGTTTTGACCGACCGCCTGGGCAAAGTAGCCGAAAATAGTTCCATGAAATCTGGCCATGCGGTCGGTCTCCATTCGTGCCCCAAAAGTCCCGAATTGCTATGGCATCTGTGGCAAACCTAGCCACTTGGACACTAACTAGAGACTGTGCCTTTAAGGGTTGCCAATAGGTCGGGCGAGATATGCGCTTTACACTTATGTAGATGTTAATGTATTTTCTGTATTGCCTGTACTGCTGTTTCCGCCGAATGCAAATGGCGGTTTTGTATGGGGATTTTCTTTCGTTTCACGAACGGCACTTTAGAAAGCCGTTCGTGAACCGAACGCGATACCCCCTAATAGCCCACACACTTAGAGGCGTGTGGCGCTAGTTAACCGATTGCAACATTGTTGCAATCGGTTATTAGAGGCTCTCCTGGGTGGCCGTCGTTCGACTACCGACCATGCGGCGGTCGGCCATCTTGGATCCCTTGTTCTTCAGCGGGTCCATGTCGTCGAACGCATAGCATTACCAATAGTTATTCGACGGCACGAACACCGCTGAGCCTCCAGGACGTTCGGGAGTTTCAGGACCAGGTTCACTAAAAGTAATCGGTTCTTTTCGTGTGTTTTAAAATAAATGTGTTTTCTGTGCGGCGTTCGGTTATTTTAGCGGGGATCTGAGCGGCAATCTCACGAATGATGCGCCCAGACCCCAGCTATCTACTGAACGTCCATTCGTGTAAATCCACCGTGTATTGTAACAGTTGTAGATTTTTGTGTGAATTGCCGGTTCTGCTATACGAGGGGATAATCCCCTTAACGGTGCATTCTGGGAGGATGATCCCTCTCGTGCAGCAGTGCCTGATGGGAGAAATATGTTGTACTGTAAGTCCCCCATGTAGTCCCCTTTGGGAGTGCCCCTGGGGAGGAACTCAGGAAACCCCTTGCATGGGGACTTGTATAAATTGTCGTGCCGATTAAAGGATTTCAGTTGACTCTCAAAACTGTGTCTCGTCCGGTTATTGGGAGGTTGGGGATATTGCCTTGGTGTTTCAGCGCTTGACTGTGGATTCGTTTCTGGACCAGCGGAATTCGTGGATTTTATATTGGCGTTCCGCTACAGCATCCATAACGCATTCGGTAACCGGATGAATCCCCTAGTTCGTGGGATTCATCCTACCGAACGCCGGGCCGTTCGTGGGTTTCCATCCGTGCATTCTGAAGCCATGGAGGTCTTAGCAGTGTTCGGCTAGTCGAGTGTCCGTTTTCAGTTCCAGACATTCGACGGCCAAATACCGCTGTTCGCAGATTTAAGATGGCAGCCGCCACGTGTTCAGCTGCCGAAATGCCGGCGGGTTCGTGCGTACAAGGGAATGAAATGCAAGCAGGGAGGTAAATAGATCCATTATACACATCAGGGTGGTCCAGTTCATTCGGTACTTTGTTCGTATGGGGAATTTCAGTGGTTCACATGTCAGCTGTTATTCCCATACCGAACAAAGTATGTCCATAACTAGTCACTTAGAGTTTTGGGTACTTAAGGCATAGGAAAATCTCTGCAGGGCCAACAATTAATAAAAGGAATAGGAGAGCCAAAAAGGGGTTCCGCTACAATGTGTGTGTTGTGCGCAGTGTCAGCGTGTATATGCATTATATGTGTATGTTGTGCGCAGTGTCAGTGTGTATATGTATTATATGTGTATGTTGTGCGCAGTGTCAGTGTGTACATGCATTATATGTGTGCGTTGTGCGCAGTGTCAGTGTGTATATGTATTATATGTGTATGTTGTGCGCAGTGTCAGTGTGTATATGTATTATATGTGTATGTTGTGCGCAGTGTCAGTGTGTACATGCATTATATGTGTGCAGTGTGTGCTGTGTCATTGTATATAGTGTCTTGGTGAGGGTAATCTTTAGGTGCTGGGAAAGGTCAGTCGCTCGGTACGTGCTTGTCCCCTAGATCTCCCACAAACGCCACCATGCAGGGGGTTCGTGGCGTTTGACCTCCGATGACCTTGAGCTAAGCTGGGGGTTTAGGGACCAGGTGCTAGGATCACAGGATCCTCCAGAGATACAGTCAGGGCTACATGGGTAGTTATTGGTCCAGTGAATGAGGAGGAGGCGGAACGGTGACAAAGAGCCATTCAAAGACCCTGTCCTGGGGGCGTACTGACCCCCCACCCTGAGAAAACATCAGGAGTCAGGAGACTTGTATAACCCTCTCAGCGCCAGAGAACAGCCCCATAAACTTGTGCATGGAATAACTAACAGCTCAGAGTTAACCCCTTCAACATCAGAAGCAGCCAGACCACAGTGTACTTGAGGAGTAACCTTTTCAGTACCAGAAAGTGTCATGAATGGCAGCACATGACAAACAGAATACCACGTACCAGTATCATAACCCCCCGACACAGATCGGAGTTCTACCAGTGCATACCAAAGCTGTGTACCTGTCGGGGTTGATGGAATAAATATTGGGAAGCGATGGGAATAGAAACATTGCCGTTAGATACAGGAAGAGGTGCTCTTCAGTTAAATATTGAGAACTCCTGGCTTGAGAGGAGAGTATTGTAGTTTGTCTTTGTACCTTGGCGCCCTGCCCTGCTTCCTCTGCCTTCCTTGTGTCTTTGTTCCCAGCCCTACTCTCTCTGCCTCGGGCACAGCTCTGGTGACTCATAGAAAGTTTGGCTGCGCCGTTTGCACTCAGCGACTTCTTATTTTCATATCTGTATAATTACCATCAGGTCTCCCGGGGGCCAAAGAGTCCATTCGTTTTCTGAACAGAGCTTGGCCCCATAGAGACAGTTACAAGGTAATGGAAAAATAAACAGACAAACAGCTAAACTAAGTGGCACAGTCATGTAGGAACAGTGTATTAATTTACCTTTAATCCCTCAATATGTACAGCTCGGAGGGGGGAAGGAAGAGGGGGATATGAGCCATGCCCTAGCGTCAGCACTCTCAGCCAATTATTGTGAACTTAAAGGGACCTACAGACCTGAAAATAACAATCCCTATCTCTATCATAGAGGTCACAACCCAACCCACATTGATGAAAAAAAATAAAAATAAAGCAAAATAAAGATTACTTATTACATTTCTGGAACTAGGACTTCTCCACTGCAGCCTCCTGTTCCGCCTCTGGCGACATGAGTATCCCACAATGCCGTCCAGTGCGATGTCAGCATTCCGCAATTGCGCCCACTGCGATATCAGCAATCCGCAATCTTATCCAGTGCGATATCCGCATGCCGCAATCTTATCCAGTGCGATATCCGCATGCCGCAATCCTGCCCAGTGCGATATCAGCAATCCGCAATCCTGCCCAGTGCGATATCAGCATGCCGCAATCCTACCCTGTGCGATATCAGCAATCCGCAATCCTGCCCAGTGCGATATCAGCATGCCGCAATCCTGCCCTGTATGATATCAGCAATCCGCAATCCTGCCCAGTGCGATATTAGCATGCCAGCAATCCTGCCCAGTGCGATATCAGCAATCCGCAATCCTGCCCAGTGCGATATCAGCATGCCGAATCCTGCCCAGTGCAATATCCGCATGCCGCAATCTTATCCAGTGCGATATCCGCATGCCGCAATCCTGCCCAGTGCGATATCAATAATCCGCAATCCTGCCCAGTGCGATATCCGCATTCTGCAATCCTGCCCAGTGCGATATCCGCATGCCGCAATCGTATCCAGTGCGATATCAGCATGCCGCAATCCTGCCCAGTGCGATATCAGCAATCCGCAATCCTGCCCATTGCGATATCAGCATGCCGCAATCCTGCCCGGTGTGATATCCGCATGCCGCAATCCTCCCCTGTGCGATATCAGCATGCCGCAATCCTGCCCTGTGCGATATCAGCATGCGGCAATCTTATCCAGTGCGATATCAGCATGCCGCAATCCTGCCCAGTGCGATATCCGCATGCCGCAATCCTGCCCTGTGCGATATCAGCATGCCGCAATCTTATCCAGTGCGATATCAGCATGCCGCAATCCTGCCCTGTGCGATATCAGCATGTCGCAATCCTGCCCAGTTCGATATCAGCAATCTGCAATCCTGCCCAGTGCGATATCAGCATGCCACAATCTTATCCAGTGCGATATCAGCATCCCGCAATCCCGCCCAGTGCGATATCAGCATGCCGCAATCCCGCCCAGTGCAATATCACCATGCCGCAATCTCATCCAGTGCGACATCAGAATGCTGCAATCACATTCAGTGCAATATCAGCATGCTGCAATCCCGTACAGTACGAAAACAGCATGCCGCAATCCCGTACAGTACGAAATCAGCATGCCGCAATCCCGTATAGTGCAATATCAGCATGCCGCAATCCTGCCCAGTGCGATAACCGCATGCCGCAATCCTGCCTAGTGCGATATCAGCATTCTGCAATCCTGCCCAGTGCGATATCCGCATGCCGCAATCCTGCCCAGTGCGATATCCGCATGCCGCAATCCTGCCCTGTGCGATATCAGCATGCCGCAATCTTATCCAGTGCGATATCAGCATGCCGCAATCCTGCCCTGTGCGATATCAGCATGTCGCAATCCTGCCCAGTGCGATATCAGCATGCCGCAATCCTGCCCTGTGCGATATCAGCATGCCGCAATCCTGCCCAGTGCGATATCAGCATGCCGCAATCCTGCCCTGTGCGATATCCGCATGCCACAATCCTATACAGTACGATATCAGCATGCCGCAATCCTGCCCTGTTCGATATCAGTATGTCGCAATCCCGCCCAGTTCGATATCAGCAATCTGCAATCCTGCCCAGTGCAATATCAGCATGCCGCAATCCCGCCCAGTGCGATATCAGCATTCCGCAATTGCGCCCAGTGCGATGTCAGCATTCCGCAATTGCGCCCAGTTCGATATCAGCAATCTGCAATCCTGCCCAGTGCGATATCAGCATGCTGCAATCACGTCCAGTGCGATATCAGCATGCCGCATTCCCGCTCAGTGCGATATCAGCAATTCGTATTCCCGTCCAGTGCAATATCAGCATGCCGCGATCCCGCCCAGCAAGCCGCAGTCACATCCCATGCGATATCACATCCAGTGTGATATCCGCATGCCGCAATCCTGCCCTGTGCGATATCAGCATGCCGCAATCTTATCCAGTGCGATATCAGCATGCCGCAATCCTGCCCTGTGCGATATCAGCATGTCACAATCCCGCCCAGTTCGATATCAGCAATCTGCAATCCTGCCCAGTGCGATATCAGCATGCCACAATCTTATCCAGTGCGATATCAGCATCCCGCAATCCCGCCCAGTGCGATATCAGCATTCCGCAATCCCGCCCAATGCGATATCAGCATGCCGCAATCCCGCCCAGTGCAATATCACCATGCCGCAATCTCATCCAGTGCAATATCAACATGCCGCAATCTCATCCAGTGCAATATCAACATGCCGCAATCTCATCCAGTGCGACATCAGAATGCTGCAATCACATTCAGTGCAATATCAGCATGTCGCAATCCCGCCCATGTGATATCAGCAAGCCACAGTCAGATCCAGTGCCGCGATCCTGTCCAGTGCGATATCAGCAAGCCACAGTCACATCCAGTGTGATATCAGCATGCCGCAATCCCACTCAGTGCGATATCAGCATGCTGCAATCCTGTCCAGTGCGATATCAGCCTGCCACAATCCTGTCCAGTTGGATAACAGAATTCCACAATCCCGCCCAGTTCGCTATCAGCATGTCGCAATCCCGCCCAGTTCAATATCAGCATGCTGCGATCCCACCCAGTTCGATATCAGCATGTCGCAACCCCGCCCAGTTCAATATCAGCATGTCGTAATCCCGCCCAGTTCAATATCAGCATGTCGCAATCCCACCCAGTTCGATATCAGCATGTCACAATCCCGCCCAGTTCAATATCAGCATGTCGCAATCCCACCCAGTTCAATATCAGCATGCCGCGATCCCACCCAGTTCGATATCAGCATGTCGCAATCCCACCCAGTTCAATATCAGCATGTCGCAATCCCACCCAGTTCAATATCAGCATGTCACAATCCCGCCCATGCGATATCAGCAAGCCACAGTCAGATCCAGTGCCGCGATCCCGTCCAGTGCGATATCAGCAAGCCACAGTCACATCCAGTGCGATATCAGCATGTCGCAATCCCACCCAGTTCAATATCAGCATGCCGCGATCCCACCCAGTTCGATATCAGCATGTCGCAATCCCACCCAGTTCGATATCAGCATGTCACAATCCCGCCCAGTTCAATATCAGCATGTCGCAATCCCGCCCAGTTCAATATCAGCATGTCGCAATCCCGCCCAATGCGATATCAGCATGCCGCGATCCCACCCAGTTCGATATCAGCATGTCGCAATCCCACCCAGTTCAATATCAGCATGCCGCGATCCCACCCAGTTCAATATCAGCATGTCGCAATCCCACCCAGTTCAATATCAGCATGCCGCGATCCCACCCAGTTCAATATCAGCATGTCGCAATCCCACCCAGTTCGATATCAGCATGTCACAATCCCGCCCAGTTCAATATCAGCATGTCGCAATCCCGCCCAGTTCAATATCAGCATGTCGCAATCCCGCCCAATGCGATATCAGCATGCCGCAATCCCGCCCAGTGCAATATCACCATGCCGCAATCTCATCCAGTGCAATATCACCATGCCGCAATCTCATCCAGTGCGACATCAGCAAGCCACAGTCACATCCAGTGCGATATCAGCATGTCGCAATCCCACCCAGTTCAATATCAGCATGCCGCGATCCCACCCAGTTCAATATCAGCATGCCGCGATCCCACCCAGTTCGATATCAGCATGTCGCAATCCCACCCAGTTCGATATCAGCATGTCGCAATCCCACCCAGTTCGATATCAGCATGTCGCAATCCCACCCAGTTCGATATCAGCATGTCGCAATCCCGCCCAGTTCAATATCAGCATGTCGCAATCCCGCCCAGTTCCATATCAGCATGTCGCAATCCCACCCAGTTCAATATCAGCATGTCGCAATCCCACCCAGTTCGATATCAGCATGTCGCAATCCCACCCAGTTCGATATCAGCATGTCGCAATCCCACCCAGTTCGATATCAGCATGTCGCAATCCCACCCAGTTCGATATCAGCATGTCGCAATCCTGTCCAGTGCTTCATATAGAGACTGGATTGGAGATACGCATTGGCGTCCAATACACTGTGCTCATCCAGTCAAATTCTGCTGTGAGCAGTTTTTGATTGTAGGATCGAGTTTGACCCGATTCTGGAGGAGGAAGCACCTAATCATAAAGACAGCAAATAGAGGTGGATTTAACCCAACTATAGAAACATCACCACTTCTACAAAACTCCATGTTTTACATTACAGGGTTAAAAGGCCCACTGCACCCACACCAACCTAATCTCAATAACGTGGTCTGGTTTAGTATAGTGGTCCATTAATACGCATGGCTCGGAGAGGAGCAAGAGCGATACAACAAAACATGCTGAACATTTTGGGGGAGTGTTTTGTTACCTTATTTATTTTGTCCTGTTACCATTGTAGGACAATGAGGACAAGGTGTGCCCACTTTTTATCTAGTTCTTTTCCAAATCAGCTTCTAGAATGTATTTTTATTACTCGAATTATGCAACAATCTAGAATATCTGTCAGATAACATCGGCACGTCTCCCTAAACATCCCTCGGGCAACAATGTACGGATGCTGAAATTATGACTCCTCCGGTTTGGGAGTGAAGCTTGTTAAGAAGTGATAACAAAATGGAGCACACAGCTGTACTATGTATTATCAGAATTAAACGGAATAAAAATACCTTTTTCTATTGTGAAGAGAAAAATGTTTTGATTGCTGGAATGTTTGTGTTGTTGAAACTCGTGTAATTTTAACATGAAAAAACAAGAAATAATAAAATGGTTTCCAACTTTTCCCAAGGTTAAAATCACCAGGTCCTTCAAAAAATGTAATCTTGAATCCTTTCTAAATGACATCAAGAACCTCCCATGGCACAGATTAAACATTATCCCAGATCTAGACTGTGCTGTTGAATTCTTTCAGTCTGAACTCCTACAAATTTGGAATTTGCATGCCCCGCAGCGTAAGGTGAGAGTAAAAGGGGCACATATGAACTGGATCACAGCTGACCTCATCCAAATGTACCAGTTTCGGGATTCTTTGTGGTCAAAGTTGAAGCGTACTGGCTCTATGAATGATCACGGTGCATATAGACAATGGCGAAATATATGCTCAAAACAAACAAAATTGGCCAAGGCCCAATATTTCTGTGAAAATCTGAACAATAACATCTCAAACCCTAGAAACTTTTGGAAAGTCATAAATAAACTACAAACTCCCCCAATCCACTCCCAACCCTCCACTGTCAAAGTGGATAACCAAACCCTGCAACTTCCCTTAGATGTAGCAAATGCCTTTAAAGGACCACTATTGTGCCAGGAAAACATACATACATACATAGTCCCTGAGGGTGCCCCCACCCTCGGGGTCCCCCTCCCGCCCGGCTCTGGGGAGAGGAAAGGGGTTAAAACTTACCTTTTTCCAGCGCTGGGCAGGGAGCTCTCCTACTCCGTTCCTCCAATTCAGCCGGTCGCATAGGAAAGCATTTACAATTTACAATGCTTTCCTATGGACGCTTGCGTGCTCTCACTGTGATTTTCACAGTGAGAATCACGCAAGCGCCTCTAGCGGCTGTCAATGAGACAGCCACTAGAGGAATTGGAGGAAGGATTAACCCATTTGTAAACATAGCAGTTTCTAAAAAAAAATGGGTTAATCCTAGCTGGACCTGGCACCCAGACCACTTCATTAGGCTGAAGTGGTCTGGGTGCTTAGAGTGGTCCTTTAACAATTATTTTGACGGATGCTCTACTGCCCTGATTGTCAAGCTAATAAATGACATGCATCCTGAAACCACAAATGTGGATCAGGCCCCACTAAATTTGCAAAGACCCAATATAGACAAGTTTATTTTTAGACCTGTACCTGTTAGTGTCATTAAAAAACATCTTAATAATCTAAAAATGAAAAACCAGTCCGGACCTGATCAAATCCCAGCAATGCTGTTGAAGCTCAGTGCGCCAGCAATTGCTAAATGTAGCGGTACTTACCTTACCCGGGGGCCGACCGAGGTCCTCACTTCCCGCCGTCCCGCGTCTCGGGCAAGCTCTTATAGGGGCAGTGGGAGCCAAAAGATGAAATGTGCTCCCATTGGCCCCGTCATCCCACGTTCCCCAGACACTCACATTTTGGGGGCGTGGATATGACAGGGGCCAATCAAAGTAAAGTATAGGGTATTTATACTTTGTGGTTTCTGTTTCAGTTCCCTTTAGCGTTTGTTGTGTTCAGTTGTGATTTTCGTGCTTGACCTTGGCTTTGTATCTGACTCCGTTTATCTCTATATCCCTGTTTTGTCTTGTTTGCCGGCTTACTGACTACTGTGTACCAGACATTGGCTAGTTTTTGTTCTCGCAGTCTCTTTGTTCCCTTGACCTCGGCTTGTTCTTGACTCTGTTTATTCTCTGCTATACGGCGGGTCCGGACATTCTAAGGTCCGGTAAGCGGTATCTGCTCTATCTGTCGATTGTTGAACTAAATCTTGCGTGTAGGGGTAAACTACCGTGACACTAAACCTGTCTCAACTCTAATTAACGAATCCTTGGTGTCTGGATGCATACCCAAACTTTGGAAGACTGCGAGAGTAGTGCCTGTCCATAAAAGTGGTGACACTACTTTGGTTTCTAACTATCGCCCAATATTATTGCTCCCGGTATTGTCAAAAATCTTATAAAAATGTGTCCATATGCAACTTTGTGAGTACTACCAACACTCACACTATCTGACCCCTGATGAATCGGGCTTCCGCCAGAATCACTCTACTACAACTGCCCTCTTTAAAGTTTGCAATGACATCCAAACTGGCATGGAACAAGGAGACCTAACTGGAGCTATTTTCCTTGATTTTGCTAAGGCCTTTGACACAGTACACCACGACATTCTACTGTACAAACTCAAAAACTCAGGTATTGGTGATTGTTCGCAAACCAAATTTCGATCGTATGTATTGGATCGCTCGCAATATGTGTCAATTTCTGACAGCTACTCACTCCCTCTCCCAGTCACATGTGGTGTTCCCCAGGGTTCCATTCTCGGCCCCCTACTATTTACATTTGTAAAGGATCCTTCTATTCGTGTAGCGATGATCCTTGCAGCTTCTCCCGAAATCCAGCTGAAACGAAGTGATTATAACTCCCAATCCCCCAAACATGAGTCGAGACTTCATGAAGGGGTAAAATGATCTGATTTACTGTGGGCTACCCGCCCGGTATTTATGCAGGTCTCCCACCTGGTGGACACTCCCCTAGGGGACCAGATGGAAGACTGGGACAAAAGTATCACAGTAGCCAATCACAGTGGCTATAGCATAAGCACTCCTCTTTCCATAAATCACTCCCTCTTTTCCATCCTGGAGATAATTAACTTAAGGTAACAAAGAGAGCCTTAATTATTTCCAGGAAGAAAGAAACATGGCTTTTCTTATTTCAGCAAAACAGAATAAAAATATATAACTTTCTTTTTACACAACATAAACTTTAAGTTCCACATATCCCCAGATAGCTTGGATCTGAGTGCATATTCTAGGCGAATAGCGCTCAGATCCCACGAACACAGTTCTCAGAATCGTCGACTGAAGTTTGACTTTCACCAGCCGTTCGTGTGTTTGTAGCCGACTACAAGTTCCATTCTATAGCTATCTGGGGTCGGTCACTTTCGCATACTTTCAGCACACGAATGAAGTAGTATCCCCTTCATTCATGTGTTTTTCCACCGTACGAACGAGGATGGGAGGAGGTAGCAGCGGTGTTCGACAAAATAAGTAGCCGCAATCAGTTCCAGGGAATCCTCGCCATTTACCGCTGAGCGTTCGACAATACAAAATGTCGATTGCCATGTGTTCGGTAAATGAACGCGGACCACCAGCTATTCCCCAATTAGTCTGTAGTTAACCGCAACAGTCAGGGTGGTCAATAGGCGCCACACGACCTCAGTGGGAGGTCGGTGGTTCGGTAGTTTATTCGCTTTTATGGCTATTTTCACGAAATCCCGCTGTAATCCTCCAAATAACCGAACAGGCTGTAAATAAGGGATTTCGTTACAACATTATTTATAAATGATCTGCCTAATGTCTGCAAATCCTCAAATGTACACATATACATAGATGACACAATAATCTATGTGAGCAAATCCGATCTACCGCAGCTTGAGGCTGTGCTCCAAGACCAGTTCACAGAGGCAGAAAAGTGGATCGCAAAAAAAACACTGACAAAACTGTCACAATGATCTTTGGAACAGTACCTAAATTACACAAATTACACAATTCCCACCTATCCATCAAAACAAATTCAAATGGCACACTGGGCACAGTCCACTCTTTCAAATACTTGGGTATGGTGTTAGACCCCAATCTATCTTTTGGCCTGCACATAGAAAAGCTTGCATCTAAACTTTATCCAAAATTAGGTGCCCTGTACAGAAACAAATCCTGCCTAAGCCCTAAAGGAAAAGATTGTACAGCAAATGCTGATGCCAATCATTGATTATGGGGATGTAGTATATGCATCTGCATCGCAATCCCACATTAATAAACTCAACACATTGTATAACTTGTTCTGCCGATTTGTGCTACAATGTAATTACAGGACCCACCATTGTGACATGCTAAAAGAACTAAACTGGCTGTCGCTGGAATCCAGACGCACCCTTCATCTTTCCAGCCTTGTGTTTAAGAGTAGTGATGTCCCGAACGGTTCGCTGAATGGTTCGCCACGGTTGGCGAACATATGTGCTGTTCGGTCTGCCCCCTATTCGTCATCATTGAGTAAACTTTGACCCTGTACCTCACAGTCAGCAGACACATTCCAGCCAATCAGCAGCAGACCCTCCCACCCAGACCCTCCCACCTCCTGGACAGCTCACTAAGAATGCAGCTTCACAATGCTTTTCTGGGAAACTCCCACCGTACCTGAACAAAATGCTTTCCCCAGCTGTTCCCACTTCCTATAACCTCCGATCCAGTACAAGCACTTTATTTACACTACCTCAATACAAAAAGAAAACGGGACGATCCTCCTTCTCCTACAGAGCACCGCAATTATGGAACGACCTCCCGCACAATTTAAAATCTTCCCTAAGCCTAAAGTCCTTTAAGAGATCCCTCTCTACATACCTCAAAACAGAACGCACCTGTCATGGTTGATTATAGATTTCCTGCCTGTTCTATTGTTTTTGTATTTTATTGTACCCTAATTGTAACAATGCAATGATTTGTGGACCCAGGACATAATTAAAAACGAGAGAAATCTCAATGTATCCATCCTGGTAAAATATTTTATAAATAAATAAATAATAACTAAACAACACACACTATTAGTATCCAAACTGCAATAAAATAAATGTGTAAAGCCAAAGCTTGGTAATTTCAGGGGTTTGGACAATTAATGGAGCGGATTAGGATGGGATATTGGGGTTCGAACAGTGAAGCCAACACACTTTTATTAGTCTATTATTATCATTATTTATACAGCGCCAATATTTTCTGCAGCACTATACAATTTAGCAATGTAGTAATTGACAGACAGACAAGACACATATAAACATGACGGACAGAAGACGAGGTGACGAGCCCTTACTCAAACAAGCTTACAATCTAGGAGAAAGGGGTAAAGGTATACGAGAGGTAAAACATTAAGTCAGATGGGAGAGAGGTTGGCGTATATGATGTCTGTAGTTTTGTAGAAGTTATGGGCAGGGCCCACGCGTCCATAAGGCGGCACAGGTGGCCGCCTTAGCGCGCCAGAGCAGGGGGGTGCAAAAATCTGAATCCCCTGCCTCTGGCTCTCTCCCTGCCTCTGGCTCTGGCTCTCTCCCTGCCTCTGGCTCTCTCCCTGGCTCTGGCTCTGGCTCTCTCCCTGCCTCTGGCTCTCTCCCTGGCTCTGGCCCTGCCTCTGACTCTGTCTCTCCCTGCCTCTGGCTCTACCTCTCTCCCTGCCTCTGGCTCTGCCTCTCTCGATGGCTCTGGCCCTGCCTCTCTCCCTGGCTCTCTCTCTGCCTCTCTCCATGGCTCTGGCCCTGCCTCTGGCTCTGCCTCTCTCCTTGGCTCTGGCTCTGCCTCTCTCCCTGGCTCTCTCCCTGCCTCTGGCTCTGTGTGGCAAAACTAGCCACTTAAGACTATAACTCTCTCTCCCTGTCTCTCTCCCTGTCTCTCTCCGTGGCTCTCTCTCTCCCTGTCTCTCTCTCCCTGTCTCTCTCCGTGGCTCTCTCTCTCCTGTCTCTTCTCCCTGTCTCTCTGTGGGTTTCGCTTCTCTGTCTCTTCTGTGGCTCGCTCTCTCCTGTCTCTGCTTCTCCCTGTCTTCTCCTGTCTTCTCTCCCTGCCTCTCCTCAGGCTTCCTCGCTTTCCCTGTCTCTCTCCTGTTCCTCTCCGTGGCTCTTCTCTCCCTGTCTTCTCTCCCTGTCTCTCTTCTCGCGGGCTCGCTCTCCCTGTCTCTCTCCTCTGTCTCTCTCCTCGCGGGTTTCTCTCCCTGTCTTTTTCTCCTGTCTCTCTCTGTCCGCGGCTCGCTTTCCTGTCTCTCTCCGTGGCTCTCTCTCTCCCTGTTTCTCTCCGTGGCTCTCTCTCTCCCTGTCTCTCTCTCTCCCTGTCTCTCTCTCTCCCTGTCTCTGTCCGTGGCTCGCTCTCTCCCTGTCTCTCTCCGTGGCTCTCTCTCTCCCTGTTTCTCTCTGTGGCTCTCTCTCTCCCTGTCTCTCTCTCTCCCTGTCTCTCTCCCTGTCTCTCTCTCTCCCTGTCTCTCTCCCTGTCTCTCTCTCTCCCTGCTGCCAGCACAGAGCAGGTTCCTGGCAGTGAAGTCTTATGATGTCAGAAGGGGGGAGGGACTTCAACTGCTCCCAGACTCCCCAGTGGTCCTGACTCTCTCTGCAGCCCATCCCCCCAACCACCACCACCACCGCCATGGATAAGGTTCTCCCCTCCCAGCCCCCAGTGCTGACTCTCTATTACCCCCTACAGCACAGCCCCTACAGCCCTGCCCCTGCCCCACACAGCCCCTACCCCCACAGCCCCAGCCCCCTACAGCCCTGCCCCCACAGCCCCTCTCCCCACAGCCCCAACCCCCTACAGCCTCTGCCCCCACTGCCCTCTCCTCCCCACAGCCCCAACCCCCTACGGCCCCTGCCCCCCACGGCCCCTCTCCCCCACAGCCCCTACCCCACGGCCCCTGCCCCCTACAGCCTGCCCCCACGGCCACTACCCCCACAGCCCCTACTCCCTACCACCCTACAGCCCCCACCTGCCCCCCCTACAGCCCCTACCCCCCTACAGGCCCTGCCCCCCCCACAGCCTCTCCTGTTGGCATACCTTTTATGGGCAAGAGGGTGACATGCTTGGCATCTTGCTGAGATTGATGGGAGTGCACCTCATTCCAGCCTGTATTCCCCATGCTGCCTCCCTCCCTCACTCTCAGTAAGAGTCAGTCACTTCCTCTCAGTGCGGCCGATATTACAGGGGTTCGATCATGCTGTTAAACAGCCGCGGCACGTGAGTGGGCCCCTGCACAGCAGTAATACCCGAGTGGCCCTAAGTGCATAGGCCAACCGATGGGTCCCCTGACCGTGCTGGCATGGGCAGTAGTATCGTG
Organism: Pelobates cultripes; assembly: GCA_933207985.1. Taxonomy (NCBI): domain Eukaryota; kingdom Metazoa; phylum Chordata; class Amphibia; order Anura; family Pelobatidae; genus Pelobates; species Pelobates cultripes. Next base: position 2,209,390 of record OW240912.1, read on the forward strand.
CACTGACCTCCAAAATTGTTGTAGACGGGTGGGTCAGCGTGAACCATCCAAAATCATCTGGCACCCACACTTTGGGTAACCGTGCTCTAATGAATCAATCACAAAACCCAGAGCTAACCTAACTAGAAACAGGAATCAAAGCTCACTTTAAAAAGTATAATCTTTATTGAATAACAGACCACATACAGACATACAGAGTGGATATATTTACACACAGAGCTTGTGTAGTTCGGTAGTTATGTGCGCTCAGACCCAGGCTATCTGGGGATACGTTACTCGAACTAAAAGCATTCGGTAGTTTTATAGTTATTGATTTTTATGTGTTTTTATTATGCTATGTAAAATGGCGATTTGCCTCTATCCATGGAGATATTTTGATTTCTTCCCAATTATCTCCAGGATAGAGAGGAGGGATTTACCTGTACAAAGGGGAGTGCTTAAATATGGGCCACTGTGATTGGCTACTGTACTTCAATTGTCCCAGTCTCCCATCTGGTCCCCTACGGGAGTGTCCACCAGGTGGGAGACCTGCATAAATACCGGGCAGGTAGCCCTCATTAAACCAGATTCCTGTTTTACCCTCAAGACGGAGCTTGGTCTCGTGTTTGGGGGGATTGATACTTGGAAGTGTTATTTCGCCTATTCTAGTGGAGAAGGAGTTCGGCTTATTCTTTGTCCGGGAGTTTGAAGTATTCCCTTACACTCCGATCGGAGTTTGGCGGTCCACAGCAGCCAAACTCCATAAAGTAAACGTCCATTCGTTTCACAGAAACACACAGCAATGTTTACGAAGACTCGGAGAGGGTGTCCTTGTCAAATGTTCATCCTCACCTTGTGGTGTCTGTGATGGCAACTACCTTCCTGGCATTGATGGAGATGCTACTCAGCAGCCCTGTGCCGGTGTATCTGACTCCTTTTTACTTTTCCTCATTACCCTGTCGTGGTTTCCTTTAGTAGGTTATCAGAGAGTGTGTTCCTGAGCGTTTAATTCTCGTTACTGACTTTTGCTTTGTTTTCGACTTCCCTGTATTCTGTTATCCTTTACTTTTGGCTTTCAGTCATCGTTGTTTCTCTTTCTGTGTCCCTGACAAATATTCTGACTATTCTCTGGTACGTTAAGTCCCGCCATTCTAAGGCCCGGTAAGACGTTACCTTTAGTCCTAGGTGTGATATAATTCTGCGTGCGGGATCTACTAGTAATCCTGACATTTCGACATGGCCATAGATCCTATTAGTAATCCTGACATTACGACATGGCCATAGATCCTGCAGAATTGTGTCAGCACATAGCAGCTTGTGAGAGAAAGCTAGAGGAGAATGATCACCGTATGGATCAATTTGCCCAGGCTTTCAGTACGCTTCTTACTCGAACAGCGCATCTACAGCCTGAGGTTTCTCTGACTATGTCACCTCTGCCTAAAGTACCTCCATCTATAGTACATAAGGCACCTACTATCTCCCTATCTCCTCCCCCACATTTTGATGGTAATATTCAAGAATGCCGGGAATTTCTGAATCAAATTGAGTACCACTTTGAGGCCTCACAGGGATCTTTTTCCTGGGATAGAGCTAAGATTGGTTACCTAATGAACCAACTAAAATGTAAAGCCTTAGCTTGGGCCAATCCGTTATGGGAAAGTAATAAGAGTATTGCGTAGAACTACCAGGAATGCTAATTAACATTTGAACCATTGCGCAGGGAGGATGACGCTTCCACTGCCCTAATACGTATCAAACAAGGAAACTGATCTATCTCAGATTATGCCATACAATTTCGCACCTTGGCTTCTGAGGTAGACTGGACGAATAGCGGTTTAATCTCTGCATTTAAAGAAGGATTATCCAAGGCAATTCTGGATGAAATTGCTGCCAAAGATCAACCTAAAAGGTTAAATGAGTTTATCACATTTGTCATGCAGAACGATAACAGACTTAGAACCAGACGTATCGCTATGTCATTGGCACCTTGTTTCTCCAGACCTGTTGTTCATGACCTCTCTGTACAATCCGAACCCGAACCTATGCAGATGGGGGTCACTAGACTGTCAGAGGCAGAGAGACTATATAGGAGAAAAGAGAGTCTACGTCTAAGTCCCATACGTCCGGAAAACCTCCGCACCTAAGAACCCTAAGAGGGCAGGTCTTAGGTTTGAAGGATACATCCTCTGGTGATAACAAAAATAGATTTCTCCTTGATATTACGGCCAATTGTAACAAGAAGAACTTTTCATGCAAAGCCCTGATGGACTCAGGTGCGGCAGGAAACTTCATTGACTTAAATTTTGTTAAAAAACATTCTATACCTATCAAGGAGAGATAATCACCTCTGGCCGTTGAGGCTATTGACGGGAGACCTTACCTATTAACATTTCCATTGGAGCTTTACACAAGGAAGACATAACATTTCAGATAATTGCTTCTCCTTCTTGTCCCATAATATTAGACTTTCCTTGGCTCATTAAGCACAATCCTCATATTGACTGGGCAAAGGGGGAAATACTGGAATGAGGTAAAGACTGTACAGAGAGATGTGTGTTACCCATTCCAAAATAGTGGGCATCGTTACTTTAGCCACTACTACGCCTCAGGTCTCAGAAGTTCTCATACAATACTGGGAGGTTAAGGTGGTATTCAGTAAGAGTCAGACTGATATTCTACCTCCTCACAGATCTTATGACTGCTCCTTAAATCTGCTTCCCGGTGCTATGCCACCCAAGGGGGCAGTTTAGGCCTTATCTCCACAAGAGAGTAGAGTAATGGATGAGGACATCAAAGATTCCCTAAGTTAGGGTCACATACGTAAATCATCCACGCCTGCTGGTGCAGGGTTCTTTTTTGTATCTTAAAAAGATGGTGAATTACGTCCATGCATAGACTACAGGGCATTAAACAAAATCACCATTAATAATGCCTACCCCGCTCCCCTCATTTCCGAACTATTTGACAGACTCCAGGGTACTAAAGTCTTTACCAAACTTGACCTTAGGAGTGCGTATAATTTGGTAACGATATAGGAAAATCATGAGTGGAAAACGGCATTTAATACCAGAAGTGGGCACTATGAGTACCTTGCGATGCCCTTCGGGTTGTGCAATGCTCCGGCCGTGTTTCAGGATTTTGTTAAAGATGTACTCAGGGATTATATTTATTCATTTGTCCTAGTATACCTGGATGATATCCTTATTTATTCCCCTGACCTTCAGACTCACCACAAACATGTCAAACAAGTGCTGCAAACCTTGCTTAAAAATAAACTTTATTGCAAACTTGAAAAATGCATCTTTGACCAGCCCCCCTCCCCCGTTGGAAACGTACTCACCCTTCCTGATTTTGGCACCATGTTGGAACATTAAGTTAGTGGGACTTGGTGATGAGGTTCTGTAATTGCTTTCTTGTCACTGTCCTATGTGTGAAGGCGCTGCTGGCTATCAGATTTCCTCTAGCCCTTGCCAGCTGATATACATTTTATTAAAGTGACAGGAGGATCAGTATTTATGATAAAAGGTGGATAGACAGGTAGGATTTGCCCCTCCATAGTGACGATCTGGGAAGGCCCTACCTCTGAGTTTTGGATCTTATCTGGCCCCATAAATCCCACTCAGTCTGCCCTATAGAGGGCAATTTCTAGGGGTGTTTCTCTACACATGGGACTCTGTGCTACATAGGGATTTTCTGCAGCTGAGTTTTATCTGTGATTACTGTTACGGTTGCCTCCAGGCTGGCTGGAAGTTGGACCGTAGAAAGGATGCTCCTAGCGCTCACCAAAGGACCATCAGCACCGTAAATACCATAACTACTGCATATACACCATAAGTACTGCAGACTCCACGAACCGCCGCTGCTGGACTGGGATCTCGCCGTCTGCTATCCACCCTGGACCTACGACCAGGCTCCAGGTTCCAGTAGGTGAACCTCTTCCTTCTGTAGAGCGAAGCACGATCAGGAACAAGAGCTCTTACAAGAGCTCAGTAGCTAAGGGAGTATGAAGAGCATAGCAATCCCTGTAGTGATTATAGCTGTCCTCCACAAACATGAGTCAAGGCTGCAAGTTAGAGGGTCAAGTCACTGTTTATTGGCACACAAAGAACCTTCTTTTATGCAGGTTTCCCTGAGATAGGACCACCCAGAGGGTTTTACACAACAACCAATAATAAACGTACATTCCAGAAACACTCCCAGCAATTACACACAAAAATCCTCCCCTCTGCCTGTGATATAATTATGGTACACAACGGTTTAACATAATTAACACAGGCATGAAAAATACAGTTTTATCTATACACTGTAACTTTAAAACTACACATCCAGTCTCCATAAATCAGCAACCTTCAAATATAAACATAACCAAAAATCAGCCAAATCCATCCAGGGGTTAAACAGTTCCATAGATTTGGGCTGTGCAGTCAGTCTATTTCAGGCTGAATGGGACTTAGTCTCTGCGGCTGAAAGATCAGTATGGGAGAAGGTAAGGCTCAGCGGTGTTCGCGGAAATGTGTAGCAGATTTTAGTTCCATGAATTTGGCTACACGTGTTCGGCAAACGAACGAAGGCCACCCAGTATTGTCAATTAAGCTGCGGTTAACCACAGCTTCTGAGAGGTAAATTGCAGACACACTCCCAATACAGGTGGTCCGCCTGTGTGGTACTTGGTTCAGTAAGCCCCATTTACTGAACCAAGTAGGAAATAGCCAGGAACAAAGGGTTTTAACCAGGTCTGGGGACACAGGGGACACCGTCTTAAAGGGGCAGTGTCCCAACAGAGTCTGGGGACACCGTCTTAAAGGGGCAGTGTCCCAATGTTCCCTATGCCCCAAAAAGGTGCTTAAAGGGCCAGCACCAGTCCCATAAAAAATACATAAGCCCCAATATGTCCACCGACTGTCTTAAAGGGCCATACACACCCAACAAAAGTCCATAAGCTTTCACAATCTCCCAGGGGCCATAGTCATGCGGAAGGAGGCTGGCAAATAGGCTTCTCCACAACCCAGGGAAGCAGGGCAATTTGCCATTTAAAGGGCCAGTTACAAATAGCAGTTTGTAACAATTACCTATGAAGATTAGGAAACTACCAGGCCTGGGATGCCTTAACGTATTGGAATAACTAGCACCTATATACCCTGAGGACCAGTAAACGTAGCTGGAGACCCTAATCAAACACATTAGTCCTTACGGCAAAACGTATACAACGCCCGTGTTTGGCCTGCTCTGTCTGTGCCCCTATGATTGGCCTGCTCTGTCTGTGCCCTATTGAGAGTCCGACGTTAGTCTGTCCCCAAACCACCTTTTGACACTCAGGCCTGGGGGAATATTACTTAGGAAATCTCCGTACCCTCTAAGGACACGGAGATCGGTGGGTGTCCACGTAAGCACTGCTACCATACCATCTGAGGAACACCGGTCTATGTGCTCCTAAATATGATTGAAAGGAAGAGAAGGCTTCTGCAAGGACCCAAGGGCAGGCAGCCACGGCCATTGTGATGCTTATGGTACTCGGCGACAGCGACAGTTGGGGTGCCAGGCAGTCCGTCACAAGGATCTCCCGAAAGCTTGTCATTCCAAAATTCTGTTTGTCCAAGAAAAAAGATATTACAAGATACTAACTCCATCTGTTATTTTACATCAGCATCAGTAAACTAAAACAGCTAGAATTTCTACTTCAATATTTGCAATTTGTGGATATTGGTCTTTGTGACAGTCACCTCTGGATAGTCGGGGTATTTACTGCCTATATGTCCTTTCCCCAAGCTGGAAGGGCGCTGCAGAGTTCCAATACGACATCACAGTGTATTGCTGTGATAAGCAAGTTCCTTAGAGCTCTGAGAAGAGCTAGTGATTAGAGCAGGTATAGCATTTCCCTACAACACGAGACGAGGCTGCGAGTTGAGGGTAAGAAGATCTGAGAGTTTAATTGTACAGGCTGGATTTTCATACAATTCCTCAGGCCAGGGGAACACCCCCTGGACCTGATGGAGCACCAAAGTACAAGATGTACAGACCAATAAAAACAATGTACAATGTCTGACTCTTCCAAATACAGCACACAATCCCTTGCCTCTGCTTGGGAGATAATTGAGCA
>OW240912.1:2215565-2278177 GCA_933207985.1 Pelobates cultripes
ATCATAGAGAGGTTTGTGAGCAACAAAGGGCCTAAAACTCTGAGTATTAGAAAAGATTCCAAGGTGTGTTAACAGTCTCTCTGAATATCGTTAGTTCTTTTTATTTGTCACTGAAGATGATTTCCTGCACTGACATCTTAGGACAAAGCACCAATACATGGAGAGAGAAGTCAGATTACCGAGAGAGACACCGACATTCCAAGAAACAAATAAAACATCCAAAACAAAATGTGGTACAAATGTAGATCGGACCCACTCAGCAGAGTGGTATAAGAGGCAGACTGTATAAACTAGATACCTGTACAGAACATGTAGAATTAACTTACCTGGAAGATGATGTGTGGCTGGGAATAAACTAAAAGGCTCAAATGTTAATCTGTTTATATGTTGGCTTGTTATAGGATTTCTTATTCATTGTGTTCGACTAGTGCTGTGAGAGCTAGTGGGGATATCTAACAGAGCATCGATAATTCTTACTATATGTTAATATCAGGGACGATACCTGGTATCTTACAGAGTATCGATAATTCTTACTATATGTTAATATCAGGGACGATACCTGGTATCTTGCAGAGTATCGATAATTCTTACTATATGTTAATATCAGGGACGATACCTGGTATCTTGCAGAGTATCGATAATTCTTACTATATGTTACTATCAGGGACGATACCTGGTATCTTGCAGAGTATCGATAATTCTTACTATATGTTACTATCAGGGACGATACCTGGTATCTTGCAGAGTATCGATAATTCTTACTATATGTTACTATCAGGGACGATACCTGGTATCTTGCAGAGTATCGATAATTCTTACTATATGTTACTATCAGGGACGATACCTGGTATCTTGCAGAGTATCGATAATTCTTACTATATGTTAATATCAGGGACGATACCTGGTATCTTGCAGAGTATCGATAATTCTTACTATATGTTAATATCAGGGACGATACCTGGTATCTTACAGAGTATCGATAATTCTTACTATATGTTAATATCAGGGACGATACCTGGTATCTTACAGAGTATCGATAATTCTTACTATATGTTAATATCAGGGACGATACCTGGTATCTTACAGAGTATCGATAATTCTTACTATATGTTAATATCTTCAGGGATCGATACCTGGTATCTTGCAGAGCATCGATAATTCTTACTATATGTTAATATCAGGGACGATACCTGGTATCTTGCAGAGCATCGATAATTCTTACTATATGTTAATATCAGGGACGATACCTGGTATCTTGCAGAGCATCGATAATTCTTACTATATGTTAATATCAGGGACGATACCTGGTATCTTGCAGAGCATCGATAATTCTTACTATATGTTAATATCAGGGACGATACCTGGTATCTTGCAGAGTATCGATAATTCTTACTATATGTTAATATCAGGGACGATACCTGGTATCTTACAGAGTATCGATAATTCTTACTATACGTTAATATCAGGGACGATACCTGGTATCTTACAGAGTATCGATAATTCTTACTATACGTTAATATCAGGGACGATACCTGGTATCTTACAGAGTATCGATAATTCTTACTATATGTTAATATCAGGGACGATATCTGATATTTTACAGAGTATCGCTAATTCTTTTTTTAGATTAATATCAGGAACGATATCTAATATCTTACAGAGTGTAACGGATCACCTGGCACCCCGACTGGGTACCTCCGTTAAAGGATGCTCCTAGCGTTTCCTGAGGACTCCAAGCACTCTGGCAGACACCACACTCACCGAACCAGAGAAGCGTATACTTTCTCTCAAGCATATGAATGCTGTAGACAGTTGAATAGGAACCATACGAATAGGTTCACTCTCCTAGCAGTCAAACTGGAACAGCATACAATAAATCCTTCCCCCAATAATGAGACGATACTTCACTTTGAGGGTTAAGCAGGAACTCCCTGTACTGTCACATACAGTCTCTTTTATTCCCAATCCACAAACATAGTACAGCCCACAGGGCGTTACAAAACAACCAATCAATCCGTACAATACACCCAGACACTCCCACACAAAATCCTCCCCTCTGCCTGTGATATGATTACTGAACACAATGGGTAATCTCATTATCACCGGCAGAGGAATACAGTTTTTACACAATATTTATAACTTCTAAAATATACATGTCACAAACATAAAACATACATTTTCATAATCAATCCATTCAGGGGAACAACATATTAAAAAATGGCACGAATCAGACCAGGGGTTCAAAAGTTAAGGGAAAGTCCTTTGTGACTAAATGAAGCATGGCTTTCCGGCCCAAACCAGTTTCAGAGTCTTCTATCCTGGAGATAATTGAGAGTAATTCAATTATCTCCCAGGACAGACACAAGACTCCATTATGCACATGGTGAGCACAAAGCATTAAAATATTATAAAATACACAAAGTCACATTTTATACATAAAACACAGACATGTCACATATCCCCAGATAGCTGGGATCTGAGCGCACAAAACTACCGAATAGCGCTCAGATCCTATTCACACAGTTCAATTGCCATGGAGCCGAAGTCTTTAACTACACGAATGGGCTCCATGGCATAGCTATCTGGGTTAACACATTCACATAAAGTCTGGTCCATAGTCCAAAGGCAAGAGGCGGGCAAGCAGCCCCCTCCAAGGACACGTGGCGAGGTTGGTTTCGCCACACAGAGTATCAATAATTCTTATTTTAGATTATCAGGGACGATATCTGATATCTTACAGAGTATCAATAATTCTTACTAGAGGTTAATATCAGGAATGATATCTGATATCTTACAGAGTATCGATAATTCTTGCATGGTTATTCACTAAACACCGGATTAGTTAAACAAAAAATAAAAATTTTGCCTCATTATTGCATTTTTAACATGGATTCCTTAGAGTCTGTGTTCACTCTTGTGAAGGCTCGCCTGCCATCCTGATCTGGTGCCTCCGTCAATCGATGCTCCTAGTGCTCACCGAGGACTCCAAGAACTCCACCAGACACCATCAGCACTGTAGCCACCTAGCTGCCGTAGCTTGGCTGGGGGGTGCTCGCTGTCACTTTCCACCCTGGACCAAACTCCTGGATCCAGCTCCCAGTGGGAAGGCCTCTCCTTCAAGAGAGTATAGCAGGTATAGATGTGAAGCTCTTATAAGAGCTAGTGATAAAGCTTGTATGCCTTTTATGCAAGTCCCCAAGCAAGGGTGACACCCACATGGACCTTGTTGGGGACAGGGAGACAAATGTATACACCAATCACAATAGAGTTACAATCTAACTCACTCCCACACATAATACAATAAGCCTTCCCCTTTGCTTAGGAGATAATTGAGTCAAGCTCTATACTAAACTCTATTATCTCCAAACACAAAAAACACACATTTTACAAAACAGACAAAATCCCCCATAATTATTATCCTCTGATAGCCCTGATATGGATGACCAACATATCCAAAAATCACCCAGATCAGTTCAGGGGTTCTGGAATTCTGTGGAAGTTCCATTTTGACCGACTGCACACATGGTTTCATGCCCAAAACAGTTCCAGAGAATCAGGTTGTGCAGCCGGTCTACTTCGAGGATTCGAAGTAACGTTAGAATTACCGAACAATGCTGTACATGGATATAGTCATGTCTTTTGTTCTAGGGCATCTTCTTACCGAACGCCGTTCGACTAGTCGAACCTCCATGGAAGGTTAAGTTTTAGCGGTGTTTGTGCAGTCGAGTGTCCCATTTGAGTTCCATGCACTAGATGAGCAAACACCACTGGACGCGTTCAACTAAACAAGATGGCCACCGCCACGTGTTTGAGTACCACTTCGAACATTCAAATGGTTCTTGCTATAAGTCCAAGAGGCACAAACAGTGTTTTTAAACAAAGACTACCACAGGGCCATAGTCACAGGGTAAAAGGCTGGCCAGTATGCCCCTCCAAGAACCTGTGGTGAGGTCCAGTTCATCACAGCTGTATACATCAGCTTTGAATCACAACTCAGGAAGAGATGCAAAGCCAGTTAACCACTCATGGACAGCCGTTTCATTGTTAATGCAACTCATCAGCATGAGGTTGGTTACTCGCTAGCTATTGAGGTTTGGCGTTACTTGCGAAGCAAATACCAAGAAAGTGGCTTTGTACATATATACTTACGGAAAACCTTCACCACTAATTCACAACGTGTGTGGTGACAAAAAATATACGTATACATAGTATGAACAGCTTCCCATAGATCACTCTCCAGACAGCAATCTTTCTACAACCAAAAATATACACACAAATGGGATACAGCTGGTATAATGTAGAAACAAATAAACAAAACATAGTGTAATACAATAAGGTAGAGATACACGCTCTATGATAAATTGCACTCACAAAAGTTAGAAATAGAAAGCTCTCCAATAGTGCCTGTGGCGCAACCAACCTCGCCACTGGCCACTGGAGGAGCCTGTTCGCCCGCCTCCTGCCGCTGGACTATGGCCCCATGTTTAACACTGTTCTTTTTCCCCGCAGAAAGGCTGGTTCGTTCCTTTCTGCGGACTGTTAAAGTCACGAACACCACTGAGCCGCTGACCTCCCTTCTTCTACCTGCAGTCAATTATCCGAACACCGGTCCATTCGGTACTTTACTGTTTAAACCATGCTAGCCCAGATAGCTATGCCATAGAGCCCAGCCGTATACTGAAAGACTGTATGAAAGACTTTGGCTCCATGGCGATTGAACTGTATGTATGTGATCTGAGCGCCATCCGGTAATAATGTGCGCTCACATCTAAGCTATCTGGGGATAGGTAGAATGTGTATGTTCTATGTGATAAATGTAACAGTATGTATTTTTATGTCTTTTATTGTCCTTTGTCTGCCATGTGGTTAATGGAGTTTTGCCTCTGTCCTTGGAGATAATTGGATAGAGAGGAGGGATTGGTGGGATTGTAAGCTTGTGATTGGTTCGTATGGTTTTTCCTGTTCGGGTGTTTAACAGCATTCGTGTGTTTCCTGTTCGGGAGTTGGAGTTTTCATGTGTTTGCAGTTCGGGAGATTGGTGATTCCAGTAGCTGCCTGTGCATCTGGAAGGGGATTATCGCCTAAACGGTTTTTAACCTCTTCTGTGCAAAACGGTCCCTTACAGTGCCTTCCCGCTGGGGGGCTATAATCTCCTTCTTGGATGTGTAGTCACCACTGTAAGTCAGGAACCAACCAGGACTCGAGTAGCAGGTAACGTTAAAGCATTTCATCCCAAGAATGGGACTTTCTCTGGGGCCATGAAATTAAAACAATAACAGCAATAATGCCCAAAATGCAGTCTAACTCCTCCCACCCATGAGTCCCTTAAACTAGGGAAAATTCCCAAAGTCCATTGGTGTCCAGTTGGCGTTCTCTTCCATAATTTGGGCAGACTAGATGGGCCGAATGGTTCTTATCTGCCGTCACATTCTATGTTTCTATAATCCATTGGTCCATTCCATTCCTTCAGTCACCTGTTCCCTTGGTTGTAATCATGCCACAATGTGCAGTGTTTGCTGCAGAATGAGTGCTGATAGTGAGGAAAGCCCTTATCTAGACACGCTTTGCAATATGACCTAGCTTGGCTAGTAAGCCGACCAATCAGAGTGCTCTGACAGTCATGTCTGGATATACAGCGGAACCTCGGATCTCGAATGGTCCCTTACCCGAACAATTCGGTAGTCGAACATATTAGAGAAAAAAAATTCATGGTACCTTAACAAATCACGTGCCATTAACCTTATTGGTACCTCGTTAAATAGTTACATGGCTGAAAAGAGACTTGCGTCCATCAAGTTCAGCCTACCTCACATTGTTTTTTTTCTGTTTATCCAAAAGAAGACAAAACAAACCCAGTTTGAAGCAATTCTGATTTTGCTACAAACTAGGGAAAAAATTCCTTCTTGACCCCAGAATGGCAGTCAGATTTATCCTTGGATCAAGCAGTTATTACCCTACATTGAAAGATTATATCCTTGAATATTCTGTTCTTGCAAGTATGCATCTAGTAGCCGTTTGAACATCTGTATGGACTCTGATAAAACCACTTCCTCAGGCAGTGAATTCCACATCCTGATTGTTCTTACAGTAAAAAAAAACTTTTCCTTTGCCTTAGACGAAATCTTCTTTCTTCCAGTCTAAACGCATGACCTCGCGTCCAATGTAAAGTCCGGTTTGTGAATAGATTTCCACACAATGGTTTGTATTGGCCCCGAATATATTTGTATAATGTTATTATATCCCCTCTCAGGCGACGTTTTTCTAAACTAAATAGGTTTAAATTTGTTAACCTTTCTTCATAGCCGATATGTTCCATTCCTTTTATTAATTTTGTAGCCCGCCTCTGCACTTTTTCTAGTGCCATAATATCCTTCTTTAGAACAGGTGCCCAAAATTGCACAGCATATTCAATATGGGGTCTTACCAGTGATTTATAAAGAGGCAAAATGATATTCTCGTCCCGAGAATGAATGCCCTTTTTCATGCATGACAATACCTTACTGACCTTAGCAACTGCTGATTGACATTGCACATTGTTGCATAGTTTGTTGTCTATAACTATTCCCAAATCCATTCTCTCAGCAAACCACTCCATTAGGTCAACAACCAGAGCTCCAATCTGTCAGCAAACAGGGCTCCATTCTGTCAACAAACCAAGCTCCATTCTGTCAACAAACAGAGCTCCATTCTGTCAGCAAACAGGGCTCCATTCTGTCAACAAACAGAACTCCATTCTGTCCGCAAACAACTCCATTAGGTCAACAACCAGAGCTCAATTCTGTCAGCAAACAGGGCTCCATTCTGTCAACAAACAGAGCTCCATTCTGTCAGCAAACAACTCCATTAGGTCAACAACCAGAGCTCCATTCTGTCAGCAAACAGGGCTCCATTCTGTCAACAAACAGAGCTCCATTCTGTCAGCAAACAGGGCTCCATTCTGTCTGTAACGGACCGTTTTGCACACAAGAGGTTAAAAACCGTTTAGGCAATATTCCCCTTTTCAGATGCACAGACAGCTACTGCAATCACCAATCTCCCGAATTGCAAACACATGAATACTCAAACTCCCGAACAGGAAACACACAAATTCACCAACTCCCAAACTGGAAACACACGAATGCTGTTAAACAGCCGAACAGGAAAAACCATACGAACAGCTTACACTCCTGGCAGTCGCACTGTAACAGCATAGAATCCAATTCCCCCCAAGATCGAGACAACACTTCGTTTGAGGGTCAAGCAGAATCTGGTTTACTGGGGCTGCCTGCCCGGCTTTTATGCAGGTCTCCCGCCTGGTGGACACGCCCCTAGGGGACCAGATGGAAGACTGGGAAACATATTGGACATTGACCAATCACAAGTTTACAATCCCACAATGCATCACAATCCCTCCTCTCTGTCCAGGAGATAATTGGAAAGTAATCCAATTATCTCCAAGGACAGAGGCAAAACTCCATTAACCACATGGCAGACAAAGGACAATAAAAGACATAAAATTACATACTGTTACATCACATAGAACATACACATTCTACATATCCCCAGATAGCTTAGATGTGAGTGCATATTATTTTTTTTTTTGTAAATATATTTTTATTTGATATAAAGGTTGCCTCGTTCAAATATTCGAAGAGAAGAAGATGATGAACATGCAAACAAAAATTGGTGACGCGCAGGTCACATTGTAACGTTGGAAACAGTGGTTTGTTGGACTCGCAGGTCCCGTGAAACATATTCATTAGGTAGTATTTTCACTTGGTGCGATATATGAGGGTATGGACCTACAGGTCCCCACATACCTAGAGTTAGTGCCCGTGTCAAGAGGTTTCGGGTCGCGTCGTGTATCAATGCTTGTTTGTGTGCTCGTGCCAGCGGCACGCCTGTCCTTAGGTGGTAGGTAGAGTAACGGTATAGTCGCCTTTGTGGCAAGTGCAGAGGCGATTGTATCTCGCAGGCTTCTGCGTGATGCCGCCTTCTAAGAGGTCGGGGGAAACGTTGTCCAACTTGTGGTGTAGGGGTCGAAGTTATAGTGAGTTTTCGTCGCAGTTCGTGCGGTCTGTAGGGGCGTGTGTGTATTGTGAGGGTTCTGTCTGTCGGGGGTCGGGTTACTGTCGGGGTATGTCTTCGTCTGCGGTCGCTTGGTCCACGTATCTGAGTCTGTGTGCGAAGTCGTCTTTGGAGGTCGTCAGGAGCCAGTGTGACCAGATTTCTAGATATTTGTCAGAGGCGTTAGTGGCGCACATGTTAAGTTCTTCCACTGCCCTAAGCTCTTCCATTTGGGCAAACCAAGTAGTCAGTGGGGGTGTGACTGTCTGCTTCCAGAATTGTGGGAGCACCTATTTGGCTACATTTAACATTCGTATGGTTAGTGATTTCTTGTATCGTGATCTGGGGGTCTTCGTGTGGTGTAGGAGCATGGCCTCGGGTAGGAAGGGTGGTGGTGCATCAGAAAATGTTTGGAGGAAACCGTGTATGCCTTTCCAGAAGGGTCGGATGGCCTCACAGTCCCACCATAGGTGGAGAGTGGTGCCTATGCCAGTATTGCATCTCCAGCAAAGGTCTGAGTTGTCTGGGTTGATAGCGTGGAGTGTGGTCGGGGTACAGTACCAATTTGTAAGGAGCTTAAATGCCGTTTCCTGTGTCTTGCTGAAGACTGAGCAGTGATGCGTTAAGTAGCACATCTTCTCCCAGTCTCCAGCAGTAAATGTTTTACCTAGTGTCTGTTCCCATTTCCCCATGAACTTCGGTAGCTCTGTTAGGGTTTCCCTCTGGAGTGTAGAGTATATGAGTGAGATCCCGTGTGGTTGGGGGTCTGGGTCCATGCATAGTCGTTCGAACGTGGTGGGATCTCTTGTCAGGGCTGTGCCACCTGGGAGTGTGCGTACATAACTTCTTAGTTGTCTATATTTGAGGTGGTGTAGTAGGGTGGGCGTGGTTCCTTCTAGAAGGTTAGGGAGTGTTTTGCAGTCAGTCCCGTCGAGTAGATGGTATAGTTTGGGGTCGTCATGGTGTAGTAGATCTCTGAATGCGTTGGGGTCGGAGCCTGGGGGGAAGTCATCGTTGTGGGTCAAAGGGAGGAGGGGGGACGGGTACGGCGCCAATCTGTACTTTTTTGCCGCCCCCCTCCACACCTGTAGTGTCGCTGCCGTGTAGGGCGAGCAATGTCCTCCCCTTCCCCCCCCCGCTTGCCATGGCAGGGTGGACAGTGGCCTCCCAGCCTCCGCTTCCTCCACGTCTTTCCACATTTTGGGCGCCTTCCCTTTTGACCACTCCATGGTGAGTGCATATTATTACCGGATTGCGCTCAGATCACATGCATACAGTTTAATCGCCATGGAGCCAAAGTCTTTCATACAGTCTTTCAGTATACGGCTCGGCTCCATGGTATAGCTATCTGGGGTAGCATGGTTTAAACAGTAAAGTACCGAATGGACCGGTGTTCGGATAATTGACTGCAGGTAGGAGAAGGGAGGTCGGCGGCTCAGCGGTGTTCGTGACTTTAACACTGTTCTTTTTCCCCGCAGAAAGGCTGGTTCGTGCCTTTCTGCGGGGAAAAAGAACAGTGTTAAACATGGGGCCATAGTCCAGCAGCAGGAGGCGGGCGACCAGGCTCCTCCAGTGGCCAGTGGCAAGGTTGGTTCCGCCACACTGTCAACAAACAGAGCTCCATTCTGTCAACAAACAGAGCTCCATTCTGTCGGCAAACAGAGCTCCATTCTATCAGCAAACAGGGCTCCATTCTTTCAGCGAACAGAGCTCCATTCTGTCAGCGAACAGATCCATTAGGTCAACAACCAGAGCTCCATTCTGTCAGCAAACAGAGCTCCATTCTGTCAACAAACAGAGCTCCATTCTGTAGCGGACCATGAGTAACTCGACTGGTTACCTCCGCTAATTCCTTTTCTTAGCCTGACTGGAACCATTAAACATGCAGACATCCATTCCCCCAGTAACCAGACAAAACATAGTTCTGGGAGTCAATTGATTCATTTTTGACCAAACACGGTGTTACGGTAACTCTAGTAATAAATGTACAAACCACCGTTTAGTGAATGCTCCCCGCTCGCAATAATGTGGTCTGGTAGCGTATACAGTATAACCATGCGAACCGCCAGCTAGGGAACACTCCAAACTCCCGAACGGTACCTGTATGGCTCCTTCCCTTCAAGAGCTCCAAATACACGAATCGCTAATAGCAGCCGAACGGCAATAGTTTCCAAGCGGCCAATAATCCCAATAAGCAGTCTCTCGTCGCCGGTAATAAAATCCCCCCAATAACGAGACCAAGCTCCGCTTTGAGGGTAAAACACGAACTGAGTTTACTGTGGGCTACCTGCCCGTATTTATGCAGGTCTCCCACTTGGTGGACACTCCCCTAGGGGACCAAATGGGAGACTGGAATTACAGAAGGACATGGGGACATTTTAGACATACATCCCCACAATATTCCCAGCATGCATCACAGTTTCCTCCCCTCTGCTCTGGAGATAATTGGGAAGTAATTCAATTATCTCCCAGAGCAGAGGCAAATCGCCATTTTAACTCAAAGTTACAAAACACATTAAAATATAGAACTTTATAACTGCAGAACATATTGCATTCGTGTAACACATCCCCAGATAGCCTGGATCTGAGTGCATATTATTGGCGAATAGCGCTCAGATTCCATACGCATAGTTCAATCGCCATGGAGTCAAAGTCTATTACAGTTCTTCGGTATGCGATTGACTCCATGGGAAGGCTATCTGGGTTAAGTCCATTCGTATTATTAAATCTCCCGAACGGCCGGTATTCGTATGCTCTTGTCGATTGAGAAGGGGAGGTCGACGGCTTCAGCGGTGTTCGTGTGAAAAAGTGTCCGTTTTTAGTTCCATGAAATAATCATCGAACACCGTTGGGCTTTCGCATAGTCAAAATGGCCGCCGCCTCGTGGTCGACATATGAACGGCGACCACCCGGTATTCGGTTTTAATTGAGAAGTATCTGTGGTTAACCGCAACGTTCTAATTGGGATCAATAGGTTAACCAGCAGCACACTTCTCTTCTGGGTGGCCGTCCGTTCGGTAGTTCCGTTCGTTCGACAAAAAAAAGACATTCCCTTAAACAAAGCATACGAATGGGGAAATTCATACAAACGGCAAAACAGACGAACACAGCAATTCTAGTCCATACAGATGGGTCTGTCACACACGGCTTTTATGCACAGAATCTCTAATACAAAAACACAGGGGTTTCAATCCCAAGATCCTCTGTGCCTGGAAGATAATCCACCTGTTTGGTTGTTCATATCTCCCGAACAACATTCGCATAGTTGGTCGGGAAGTAGAACGGGTAGCAATCTAATCTTTACTGGGGTTAGTGGGAGTGCCTAGCTGAAAAGAGTTCCAGGCACTCAACGACCAAGTGCTGCTGCCCACGTTCGGGAGATAAGATGGCCACCATTCATTTGTCGACCACGTGCATTCGGTTATACGAAATGGCAACCTCGGGGAAGCATTAATTACTTCCTTTGTGGTTTCGCACATAAGTTGCTGGTGTGAACGTTCTAATGAGGTACAGGGGTGTTCCTCGTTTGGGAGACGAATGGAGGATGTTCGTATATAACAACTACCAAACGGAAAAGGGAAAAAACACACGAAAGGGGGCAAAGCATACGAAATTGGCGTTAGGTTCCGCCACACATTCTGTCAGCGAACAGAGCTCCATTCTGTCATCGAACAGAGCTCCATTCTGTCAGTGAACAGAGCTCCATTCTGTCAGCGAACAGAGCTCCATTCTGTCAGTGAACAGAGCTCCATTCTGTCAGCGAACAGAGCTCCATTCTGTCAGCGAACAGAGCTCCATTCTGTCAGCGAACAGAGCTCCATTCTGTCAGCGAACAGAGCTGACAGGTAAAGTTAAGTTGCATTGTGTTTATTGTTTTTCTGTGTGATGTTCTGCATATAAAGTATTATTAAACTGTACAATTTGTGTTAAAATGCTGTTATTTTGGGGATCTGGAAAGGATAATTCTAATTCATATTAATACAACAGCCTTCTGGAACGGATTAAGTTTGAGTTCCGAGGTTCCACCGTATTATATCAATATATATTATGTACACAATACCGCGTTTATATAGATTGATTTTACACCGGGTAGAAATGTGACTCTTTCATTTACTTTTGCCCCAGAATGTGTTTTACTTCATGTGAAACTTATTGAAGGATTTACTCAGAATGTTTCAATTAAGTCTTTAGTTTTATTAATTTTCTTTATCTGAGAACATGTGATAGCAGTGATTACAGAATGTGGTGAGAGACACACAGAGATATCAAGTAAAACACAATGAAAGAGACAACCAGGACAAGGACATCGGAGACACAGAGGGAGAGAGAGAGAGAGAGGCAGCCAGGGCAAGGACATCAGAGAGAGAGAGAGAGAGAGAGAGGCAGCCAGGGCAAGGACATCAGAGAGAGAGAGAGAGAGGCAGCCAGGGCAAGGACATCAGAGAGAGAGAGAGGCAGCCAGGGAAAGGACATCAGAGACACAGAGGGAGAGAGAGAGAGGCAGCCAGGGCAAGGACATCAGAGAGAGAGAGAGAGAGAGAGAGAGAGAGGCAGCCAGGGCAAGGGCATCACAGAGGGAGAGAGAGAGGCAGCCAGGGCAAGGACATCAGAGACACAGAGGGAGAGAGAGAGAGGCAGCCAGGGCAAGGACTTCAGAGAGAGAGAGAGAGAGAGAGAGGCAGCCAGGGCAAGGACATCACAGAGGGAGAGAGAGAGGCAGCCAGGGCAAGGACATCAGAGACACAGAGAGAGAGAGAGAGAAAGGCAGCCAGGGCAAGGACTTCAGAGAGAGAGAGGCAGCCAGGGCAAGGCCATCAGAGAGAGAGAGAGAGATAATAACCAGGGCAAGGACATCAGAGACACATAGAGAGACACCGAGACAGTGGCAACTATGGCAGGGACATCAGAGAGAGAGAGACACAACCAGGTCAAGCACATTAGAGAGAGAGAGAGAGACAGAGAAAACCAGGGCAAGGACATCAGAGACACAGAGGGAGAGAGACAAAGATGGAAAGGGTATCGGCGACATAGAGAGAGACAACCAGGGCAAGGACATCATAGAGACAGAGAGAGACAACCAGTGTGAGGACATCAGAGACATGGAGAGAAAACCAGGGCAAGGACATCAGAGAGACAACAAGGGCAAGGACATCAGAGAGACAGAGAGAGACAACCACTGCAAGAACATCAGTGACACAGAGAGAGACAACCAGGGCAAGGACATCAGAGAGAGACAAACAGGGCAAGGAGATCAGAGGCACAGAATGTAGCAGAATGGCCCTTTTCCCTTCCCTTTGTTCGGCTGTTGTACCCCTCTTTTGTTTACCGAACTCCCATCTGTGTGATCCCTGAGTTCAGTTATTTTAACAACCGACCACCCTTGGCTCTTAACCTCAAATTGCTCATTATAAAAGGGTTCCCCCTGTGTGTCCGCTGTTTGCATTACCGAATGCACGTGTGCAAAGAAACGGCAGCCATCTTGTCTCTCGCACGTGGGCAGCGGTATATGGTCGTTGATGGCCTGGGACTAATTTCGGCTACTGGACTCCGCGAACACCCAGTAAACTATTACAGCTGTCCATTCAACTTTCCGAACTAGTAGGAGAACGGTGTCCGGGAGACCTAAACTACCGAACAAGGGGGCTAGCAGCCAGGGGGAGCCTTCGTCGGCATTTGTGGGAGAACTCCCAAAAGAAGACCAGTCAAAGCCTAAAATCCTCTGGAACTATTTTGGGGCTTCACCTCGTGGTCGACTGGTCTAAACTTCACTCAAATGGCGTTCCTAATCTACCGAATAGATCTTTCGTGGAGTTCTGAGATAATAAAATATGTTTTATGTGGTTTTACAATATTGTATATTTTTGTTGTACTTGGGAGATAATGTAATTAAAGAGTTGTTCTTACTAAATTATCTCCCAGGCACAGAGGAGGAGTCTGTGAAGTGTTGATTTGTCCCTTGTCTCCAACAAAGTCCACCAGGGGAAAACCCCTGGAATGTAATTTAAGAAGCCCCTTGCATGGGGAGTTGCATAAAAGCCAGCTGTGGCTGAATAAAAATCAGTTGACTTCCAGAACTGTGTGTCGTCCAGTTACTGGGGGGATTGTGCCTTTGATATTGTATTGCTTCCTCAGCTACAATGAGTCTACAGCGGAGATATTGATGCTGAAATTTGGAGCTTCGCTACACAGAGAGCAAAAGAAAGTGAAAGAAACAGACATAGAGAGAAAGAAAGAGACAGAGAAACACACAGGGAGAGAGAGAGAGAGAGAGAGACAGACAGAGACAGGGGGAGACAGAGATAGAGGGGGCCCAGAGAGATACAGAGAGAGACACTTAGATACACAGAGAGATGGAGAAAGATCAGAGAGAGGCATACAGGGTGCAGTAAGGTTACAGAAAGAGAGATACATGGACCATAAGACATAGAATGAGAGCTGAGAGGAAGACAAGAAAGAGACAGAGAGTAAAGATACAGAAACAGCACACGAGAAAGAAAAGCAGAATAATAAGGGCATGTATGTACGTAGCGGGGAATTACAATGCCACATAAACATAAATAACCCCAATCAACCCCCCCAATAACGACAGACAACTTAGTATGCGCTATCTCCCCAGGGCCTGACATAAAGGTTGACAAGACTCTCCCTGGTAGCCATGCCTAGGCAAGTCTTCATTGCTGGTAACCATCACTAACCATGTCCTCCTTCCTGGTAGCTGCATCTACACTGGGGATTGCTATACGCTGTATACTCCCCTGCCTATAATCACTAAACTCTTTTAAGAGCTTGTTCCTGCTTTGCTCTCTGAAGGAAGAGAGGTTCACCCACTGGAGCCTGGACCCTTGTCTTAGGTCCAGGGTGGCTAGGAGATGGCGAACCCCCAACCAAGCTGCGGCGGTTCGTGGGGTCTGCAGTGCTATGGTGTCAAGTGTAGTTCTTGGCGCCCTCTGGAAGCACTAGGAGCATACATCAACGGAGGTACCCAGTCGGGGTGCCAGGTGATCCATTACACTTGCCATGTCTTCCTCACTGGTAGTCATTACTAGCCATGTCAACCTCCCAGATACCCATCACTAGCCATGTCCTACTCACTGGCAGCCATCACTAGCCATGTCCTCCTCCCTAGTAGCCATCACTAGCCATGTCCCCTCCCTGGTAGCAATTACTAGCCTCGTCCCCTATTTTGCAGCCATCACTAGCCATGCCTCCTCTCTGGTAGCCATCACTAGCCATGTCCCCTCTCTGCTAGCCATCACTAGCCATGTCCCCTCTCTGGTAGCCATCACTAGCCATGTCCTCTTTCCTGGCATCCATCACTAGCCTTGTCCCCTCCTTTGTAGCCATGTCTATATCCCCTCCCTGGTAGCCATCTCTAGCGATGTCCCTTCCCTTGTAGCCTTCACTAGCCATGTCTCCTCCCTGGTAGCCATTACTAGCCATGTCCTCCTTCCTGGCAGCCATCACTAGCCATGTCATCTCCCTGGAAGCCATCACTAGCCATGTCATCTCCCTGGAAGCCATCACTGGCCATGTCCCCTCCCTTGTAGCCATCACTAGCCATGTCTCCTCCATTGTAGCCATCACTAGCCATGTCTCCTACCTGGTAGCCATCACTAGCCATGTCATCTCCCTGGAAGCCATCACTAGCCATGCCATCTCCTTGGAAGCCATCACTGGCCATGTCTGTTCCCTTGTAGCCATCACTAGCCATGTCCCCTCCATTGTAGCCATCACTAGCCATGTCTCCTACCTGGTAGCCATCACTAGCCATGTCATCTCTCAGGAAGCCATCACTAGCCATGTCCCCTCCCTTGTAGCCATCACTAGCCATGTCCCCTCCCTGGAAGACATCACTGGCCATGTCCCCTCCCTTGTATTCTTCACTAGCCATGTCCCCTCCCTGGTAGCCATCACTAGCTATGTCCCCTCCCTTGTAGCCATGTCCCCCTCCTTTTAGCTATCACTAGTCATGTCCCCTCCCTGGTAGCCATTACTAGCCATGTCCCCCTCTCTTGTGTCTATCACTAGCCAAGTAGCCGTGTCCCCTCCCTGGAATTCATCACTAGCCATTCCACTACTCTGCTAGCCATCACTAGCCATGTCCCTACTCTGGCAGTTCTCACTAGCCATGTCCCTACTTTCTAGCCATATCCCTATGCTGGCAGCCATTACTAGCCATGTCCTCTTTCCTGGCAGCTATCACTAGCCATATCCCTACACTGGCATTTATTCTCGCCAGTTTCCATTTGTGGGTCCAGCAGTTCATGAACTATTCGGAGTGAGCACAGGGTTGCTCAGTACCTCCAGTCTGTTTGTACATAGATTTGTTTATCTCTCTGGGACAAGGCTCACATGTGGTTTGTATGTAAATAGTTTGGCGCGTGTTGCAGCCACATGAGCCTCCGGTTGGAATTACAGAAAGCCATGGAACATCCTTCAATAATGGATGAGGTGCTCGGGGTGCTGGTTAACCCCAACACTGCCAAGTGTCTCCCAGTGACCCTTCCACGATAGGATAGAAATCAGGGAAAAGGTTCAGCGCTGATAAGAAACAGGGAGTATAATAACAAGGCAGCACACCTTAAAAGGGGAATCCCCTCTGAACCCCTTAAAGTACAATAGAAAAGAGAGAAAAGAATAAGGGTGCGCCTAAAACAAGTAAAAATAGTAAAATGAGAATAGCAGCAATAACAAAAAATTCGGAAAAATGTCCAAATAATATAAAAATGGGATAACCACGGTACCTAATAGTCCAAATATAAAATGTCCAAATGCGCAAATGGTGGTCCTAATAGTCCATCAGAAGGGTATGTAGCGTCCCGGATAAGTATAAATATGCGGGGAGAACAGAAGAGAGAGAAAAACTCCAATGGTGTAGTATAAAAACAGAATATGAATATATAGTAAATATTTGTGGAACTACTCACAATCTTCAGAGCTTAAATCCAGCTCTGGTATGGATAGCGTGAAGTGGAATAATCCCCACTCAAGGATATGTGGTGCTCCTCTTTGGTCCTTTGGTGGAAGGATGGAGTTCAACTCGGGATAAAAATAATAAAAAAAATATATAGTGCTCACTGTGTGGTCGGTGGAACAATAAAAATGAAATAAAATATACTCACAGGTATATAGAGCAGACGTACTGCTCGGTGAATGGCGTATGGGTGGTATAATCCCCACCTTAAGGATTCTTTGGTAGTCCAATATGGTCTAAATCGATGGTAGTTAGGTCTGGATAAGATGAACTTACATAGAATAAAGTAATAATAAATAATATGATATAAAAGTGAAAAAGGAATGTGGCACACCAGTGTATAATAGCCAGATATTCCTTTAATGACACTTTGATTTTAAAAAAGAAAGTTTCTATACGCGTTTCGCCACAAAGGCTTCATCAAGTAGAAACAGTATAAAAAAGAAAGCCACGATAGCCTACAGGCTGCAAGCCGCTCCCTCACCATCACTATTTATTGTGAGATAGAGCGCAGACATCGAACGCTCCTCCTCAGCGCTGGGTACAATTCTGGGGAAAAATTAAAAAAGGGTGCAAAAAGCCCATTAGGGCGCAATCCAGTGTTATCTTTGGCGGCAAATTTCAATTTAGTTTTAGTCGGATTTTAGTCATCCGAATTGTTTACGTCTTGGTCGACAAAATGAACAGTGCGCACTGTCGGCAATGCTGTCTAGAAATCGTCTGAGACGGATTAAGACCCCCAAAGGCCAAGGCAGGCTTCACATAGAGATGGGCAATGAGGCCAAAGAAGTTAATAGTTTCAGTGCCACGGTGTGTCTCCTGGGCCATGGGCGTGATGGGAGTTAGAGGCTGTCCATCAAAATAAAGCCAATCAGTACTAGGGATGGAAACGTCAGGGAATTGGGGTGAGAGTAGTAAATGCATGAAACAGACTTTCAGCAGAGGAGTTAACATATAAACCCCCATTACTTCATATAATATATATTAATATGATATATAACAATAATATATTAACTGATATAGAAGATTAATTTATTAATATAGTATCATGCAATATATATTAAGATCTCTCTCCGAGAAATGTTAAAGGGTTATTATTTCTGTGTTTGGCAGTTATACCTGTGTCTGGCAGTTTCAGGGTTACTATGTCTGTACTATGTCTGTGCCTGGCAGTTAAAGGGTTACTTTTTGCATGCCTGGCAGTTAAAGGGTTACTATTTCTGTGTTTGGCAGTTCTACCTGTGTCTGACAGTTAAAGGGTTACTATTTCCATGCCTGGCAGTTAAAGGGTTACTTTTTATGTGTCTGACAGTTAAAGGGTTACTATTTCCATGCCTGGCAGTTAAAGGGTTACTTTTTATGTGCCTGGCAGTTAAAGGGTTACTATTTCCATGCCTGGCAGTTAAAGGGTTACTTTTTGCATGCCTGGCAGTTAAAGGGTTACTATTTCTGTGTTTGGCAGTTATACCTGTGTCTGGCAGTTTCAGGGTTACTATGTCTGTGCCTGGCAGTTAAAGGGTTACTTTTTGCATGCCTGGCAGTTAAAGGGTTACTATTTCTGTGTTTGGCAGTTATACCCGTGTCTGACAGTTAAAGGGTTACTATTTCCATGCCTGGCAGTTAAAGGGTTACTATTTCTGTGCCTGGCAGTTAAAGGGTTACTATTTCCATGCCTGGCAGTTAAAGGGTGGATAACACCCAGTAGCAGTGAATGTCTCTGAATGGATCCCTAATAAAAGTCCCAGCACAGGTAACAGCTGAGCACCAGGTGATACCGGATAGAACAGGTGTGTGGGGGGGGGAGGGGGGAGAAAGTAACAAAGGTTGTAAAGCAGAGCAGGGGGAGGATTAAAGGGAAAGAACTAGAGACTGAGACATGTAAAGAGAATGTGAAATAATTATCCAGATTAAAGGAAATAACAAGAGATGTGAGCTATTAGACTAGATGGGCCGAATGGTTCTCATCCATCGTCACATTCTATAGAACTATCGAGACCTGTGACGAAGAGAGGAACAGGGGAAAGTGACATGGGACAACTCTCAGTGGCAACTTACAGCAAATAACTTATCTCCCTATAATACTTACAGAACGGTAGGTCGGTATTAGGGATAATTACAAAATAATAGGTCGATATTAGGGATAATTACAAAATAATAGGTCGATATTAGGGATACTTACAGAATGGTAAGTCAGTATTAGGGATACTTACAGAATGGTAGGTCGGTATTAGGGATACTTACAGAATGGTAGGTCGGTATTAGGGATACTTACAGAACGGTAGGTCGATATTAGGGGTACTTACAGAATGGTAGGTCGGTATTAGGGATACTTACAGAATGGTAGGTCGGTATTAGGGATACTTACAGAATGGTAGGTCGGTATTAGGGATACTTACAGAATAATAGGTCGATATTAGGGATACAGAATGGTAGGTCTGTATTAGGGGTACTTACAGAATGTTAAGTCGGTATTAGAGATACTTACAGAATGGTAGGTTGGTATTAGGGATACTTACAGAATGTTAAGTCGGTATTAGAGATACTTACAGAATGGTAGGTCGGTATTAGGGATACTTACAGAATGGTAGGTCGGTATTAGGGATACTTACAGAATAATAGGTCGATATTAGGGATACAGAATGGTAGGTCTGTATTAGGGGTACTTACAGAATGTTAAGTCGGTATTAGAGATACTTACAGAATGGTAGGTTGGTATTAGGGATACTTACAGAATGTTAAGTCGGTATTAGAGATACTTACAGAATGGTAGGTCGGTATTAGGGATACTTACAGAATGGTAGGTCGGTATTAGGGATACTTACAGAATAATAGGTCGATATTAGGGATACAGAATGGTAGGTCTGTATTAGGGGTACTTACAGAATGGTAGGTCGGTATTAGGGATACTTACAGAATGGTAGGTCGATATTAGGGATACAGAATGGTAGGTCTGTATTAGGGGTAATTACAGAATGGTAAGTCGGTATTAGAGATACTTACAGAATGGTAGGTTGGTATTAGGGATACTTACAGAATGTTAGGTAAATAATAGGGTACTTGCAGAACGGTAGGTCGATATTAGGGGTACTTACAGAATGGTTGCTTGATATTAGTGGAAGTTTTGGAATGGCATGCTGATTTTTGGGGTATTAACTTATTCCGTTTTTTTCGTGGTTAGGACATTACTGACAACCACTGGCTTTGAGAGAGAAGTGAGATCCGTGGGACTTGTCCTCTTCCAGTAACTCAATGGTCACCAATCAATGAAATATCTGTTACTTATGGTAAACTCAAACTCTTTGTGTCCACAACATGATATTTCTGGAAAGAAACTGGCCAT
Organism: Pelobates cultripes; assembly: GCA_933207985.1. Classification (NCBI taxonomy): domain Eukaryota; kingdom Metazoa; phylum Chordata; class Amphibia; order Anura; family Pelobatidae; genus Pelobates; species Pelobates cultripes. The sequence continues at coordinate 2,235,926 of OW240912.1, forward strand.
GTCCCTGAGCTCAGGCTCCTGTCTCGTTATCTCTGTTTTGTTTCTTGGCATGTCACATTTGGGGCCACCGAGGAAATGTACCCAATCAGCAGAGGTCAGCTACATCATTACACCTGCTTGTACTAGGAAAATGCTGTCAATGAATTATACTCATTCTTCTTCAAAGATGCTCTACACATGTACTGCCAATAGCACAAGTTGATCTGCCCCACTAGGACACTGCCAATAGCACAAGTTAGGTCTGCCCCACTAGTGCACTGTCAATAGCACAAGTTAAGTCTGCCCCACTAGGGTATTGCCAATAGCACAAGGCAGGTCTGCCCCACAAGTGTACTGCCAATAGCACAAGTTAGGTTTGTCCCACTAGGGCACTGCCAATAGCACAAGGCAGGTCTGCCCCACAAGTGTACTGCCAATAGCACAAGTTAGGTTTGTCCCACTAGGGCACTGCCAATAGCACAAGGCAGGTCTGCCCCACAAGTGTACTGCCAATAGCACAAGTTAGGTTTGTCCCACTAGGGCACTGCCAATAGCACAAGGCAGGTCTGCCCCACAAGTGTACTGCCAATAGCACAAGTTAGGTTTGTCCCACTAGGGCACTGCCAATAGCACAAGTTAGGTATGTCCCACTAGTGTACTGCCAATAGCACAAGTTAGGTCTGTCCCACAAGGGCACTGCCAATAGCACAAGTTAAGTCTGCCCCACTAGGGCACTACCAATAGCACAAGTAAGGTCTGCCCCACTAGTGTACTACCAATAGCACAAGTAAGGTCTGCCCCACTAGTGCACTGCCAATAGCACAAGTAAGATCTGCCCCATTATGACACTGCCAACAGCACAAGTTAGGTCTGCTCTACTAGTGTACTGCCAATAGGACAAGTTAGGTCTGCTCCACTATGGCACTGCCAATAGCACATGTTAGGTCTGCCCCACTAGGGCACTGCCAATAGCACAAGTTAGGTCTGTCCCACTATGGCACTGCCAATAGCACAAGTAAGGCCTGTCCCATTATGGCCACCAATAGCATAAGTTAGGTCTGTCCCACTAGTTTACTACCAATAGCACAAGTAAGATCTGCCCCATTATGACACTGCCAATAGCACAAGTTAGGTCTGCTCTACTAGTGTACTGCCAGTAGCACAAGTAAGGTCTGCCCCACTAGGGCACTGCCAATAGCACAAGTTAGGTCTGCCCCACTAAGGCACTCCCAATAGCACAAGTTAGGTCTGCCCCACTAGTGTACTGCAAAAAGCACAAGTTAGGTCTGCCCCACTAGTTTACTACCAATAGCACAAGTAAGATCTGCCCCATTATGACACTGCCAATAGCACAAGTTAGGTCTGCTCTACTAGTGTACTGCCAGTAGCACAAGTAAGGTCTGCCCCACTAGGGCACTGCCAATAGCACAAGTTAGGTCTGCCCCACTAAGGCACTCCCAATAGCACAAGTTAGGTCTGCCCCACTAGTGTACTGCAAATAGCACAAGTTAGGTCTGCCCCACTATGGCACTGCCAATAGCACAAGTTAGGTCTGCCCCACTATGGCACTGCCAATAGCACAAGTTAGATCTGCCCCACTATGGCACTGCCAATAGCACAAGTTAGATCTGCCCCACTATGGCACTGCCAATAGCACAAGTTAGGTCTGCCCCACTATGGCACTGCCAATAGCACAAGTTAGATCTGCCCCACTAGGGTACTGCCAATAGCACAAGTTAGATCTGCCCCACTATGGCAATGCCAATAGCACAAGTTAGGTCTGCCCCACTAGGGTACTGCCAATCGCACAAGTTAGATCTGCCCCACTAGGGCACTGCCAATAGCACAAGTTAGGTCTGCCCCACTAGGGTACTGCCAATCGCACAAGTTAGGTCTGCCCCACTAGGGTACTGCCAATAGCACAAGTTAGGTTTGCCCCACTAAGTATCATAACTGGCAGCCCAACCCTTGTTCCAGTTTCATACTCCTTAATGTGAGTTCATTTACCCACACTCCAACCTCATGTCAGTTGCTCTTTGACTAAACCAACCACAGTGGGGTGCTCTTTGAAACAAGTCGTCGGTGTTACTCTGGGTCAGAAGTCTCTCAAAGTTATTCACAAAAATGAGAAGAGTCGGAATTTAAAGGGAATTGAAAATTTAAGAGATTTGTTTCAAAGTTTTGTTATTTTGGCCTTAAATTCACTTAGAATTTCTGACAAGGCTCAGGGAACAGAATTGCTCACTAAACTAAGAATTCAAAGTAATTTACAATGTAAGTGAGATATTGAAAAAGTGAAGGTATAGCTGACAGGGAATCTCTCCATAAACACAGAAGTAGCAATTTGAAATGTGCTCGGATGTAGGAAATATACAATGAGGGGGCAATGGTGAGGTATATAGTGTAAAATATTACTGGAAAGAAGAGATACACTCACATTATATAGAGCTCTCAGTTTGCACTTCTTGTTGTGTGCCTTAGTGGAATAATCCCCGCTGGAGTAGGTGTTCAGTCAAAGCTGATGCAGGAGGTATGAAAAATATACCAATATAGTGTAGTATGTGCAGTACTACAAGTGAATGAGCAGATAAAAAAGAGTGGCACTCAAATTTATTGGATCCTTCTAATGACTCCTGGTACAGAGCGTGGAGTGGTACAATCTTCACTCTAGGATACACTGGGGCTGGAGTCCTCACCTTAGAGATATGTGGATGAGAACAGAAACAGAATATAGTGCTCACTGTAAATAAGTTAAATGCTGAAAAAGAGGAAATGTACTCACAGGTTTGGAGCAAGAGAACGGTTTTGCTCAATCCACAAAGTGTATGAAGGAATATGATGTCAGCAGAAAAAAATGGAGGATGTTGCATGAATAATATTAATTAACTCTCTTTTTTTATAAATGTAATAAACAATTGTAAAAACAATAAAATAAAGTATAATAATAGAACACTGATGCATTTCACCACTTAAAGGGGCTCACTGAAAGTGTTAATAACTGGTGAAATGTACCAGTCTTTCTCAGTAGGCTGCTTCTGATCCACAAAGGTAATCTATCTGTGGATCCAGTGAGGATTTATATAGCGTATAAACAGAGCTCTGTATATCTCTAGCCCATCCAGTGAGAATTTATATAGCGTATAAACAGAGCTCCGCGTATCTCTGGCCCATCCAGTGAGAATTTATATAGCGTATAAACAGAGCTCAGCGTATCTCTGGCCCATCCAGTGAGAATTTATATAGCGTATAAACAGAGCTCCGCATATCTCTGGCCCATCCAGTGAGGATTTATATAGCGTATAAACAGAGCTCTGTATATCTCTAGCCCATCCAGTGAGAATTTATATAGCGTATAAACAGAGCTCCGCGTATCTCTGGCCCATCCAGTGAGGATTTATATAGCGTATAAACAGAGCTCAGCGTATCTCTGGCCCATCCAGTGAGAATTTATATAGCGTATAAACAGAGCTCCGCATATCTCTGGCCCATCCAGTGAGGATTTATATAGCGTATAAACAGAGCTCCGTATATCTCTAGCCCATCCAGTGAGAATTTATATAGCGTATAAACAGAGCTCCGCGTATCTCTGGCCCATCCAGTGAGGATTTATATAGCGTATAAACAGAGCTCAGCGTATCTCTGGCCCATCCAGTGAGGATTTATATAGCGTATAAACAGAGCTCCGCGTATCTCTGGCCCATCCAGTGAGGATTTATATAGCGTATAAACAGAGCTCCGCGTATCTCTGGCCCATCCAGTGAGGATTTATATAGCATATAAACAGAGCTCTGTATATCTCTAGCCCATCCAGTGAGAATTTATATAGCGTATAAACAGAGCTCCGCGTATCTCTGGCCCCAGTGAGGATTTATATAGCGTATAAACAGAGCTCTGTAGCCCATCCAGTGAGAATTTATATAGCGTATAAACAGAGAGCGTATATATATAGCCCATCCGTATAGCGTATAAACAGAGCTCCGCGTATCTCTGGCCCATCAGTGAGGATTTATATAGCGTATGTATCTCTAGCCCATCCAGTGAGGATTTATATAGCGTATAAACAGAGCTCCGCGTATCTCTGGCCCATCCAGTGAGGATTTATATAGCGTATAAACAGAGCCCGCGTATCTCTGGCCCATCCAGTGAGGATTTATATAGCGTATAAACAGAGCCCCGCGTATCTCTGGCCCATCCAGTGAGGATTTATATAGCGTATAAACAGAGCCCCGCGTATCTCTGGCCCATCCAGTGAGGATTTATATAGCATATTAACAGAGCTCTGTATATCTCTAGCCCATCCAGTGAGAATTTATATAGCGTATAAACAGAGCTTCCGCGTATCTCTGGCCCATCCAGTGAGAATTTATATAGCGTATAAACAGAGCTTCCGCGTATCTCTTGCCCAGCCCGTAAGGATTTATATAGCGTATAAACAGAGCTCCGCGTATCTCTGGCCCATCCAGTGAGGATTTATATAGCGTATAAACAGAGCTCCGCGTATCTCTGGCCCAGCCAGTAAGGATTTATATAGCGTATTAACAGAGCTCCTCGTATCTCTGGCCCATCCAGTGAGGATTTATATAGCGTATAAACAGAGCTCCGCGTATCTCTGGCCCATCCAGTGAGGATTTATATAGCGTATAAACAGAGCTCCGTATATCTCTGGCCCATCCAGTGAGGATTTATATAGCGTATAAACAGAGCTCCACGTATCTCTAGCCCATCCAGTGGGGATTCAGACTCTGGCTCCGTAATATGTGAGTGAAGGTTGAAGGTGATTTCTCCAAGGTCAGCCAGACACAGAGAATTGTTTTATCTGTAAAAGAGTTAATAAAATCCAAGTTATTAAGTGACAGTTTTACCCTTGTGCTGGCTTCATTGCTCTTCTGGAATCTGCATTTATTGTCCCTGTGGCCATGAAAACCCTTTTTGTTCTGTTACTCAGTAATCTCAGGCTTTAGGACAGTTTTACCTGAGTGAAGGTTGTGCTCCCCCGTCTGGATACTATGGGAATTACACTATTCTTATATAGTATACTGTCAGGTCACAGAGAGACACAGTATCTGTAATATAATCTAATATTATATATTCTGAATACATTATACACCTTTAATACAATCCATTATTAAATGTTACATATACTTACATTTTTTATTTGACATGTAGTCGTGTTTGATATGTCGCATCCATATAGAATTTAATGCAGTCTAGTTTTATATACCGTGTAACCATATATTATAATATGATATAAAACGTATAACTGTATATAATATAATATAGTGTTATATACCGTGTAACCATATATTATAACATGATATAAAACGTATAACTGTATATAATATAATATAGTGTTATATAACGTGTAACCATATATTATAATATGATATACCACGTATAACTGTATATGTGAGCAGGATAATCCATGTATTGCATGCCCAGTGTGAGTAGGATAATCCATATATCGCATGCACAGTGTGAGTAGTATAATCCATGTTTCGCATGCTCAGTGTGAGGACAACTCATACTGTGAGCTGTGAGTTTTGTGCACAAAAAAGGCCCTTTGCTGGTATTTGCCCCCATGGACAAACCTTGCTAGCCCTCCCTGCTTATTACCGCTTTGGTAATTACTGAAATGAATGGATGGGAGCAGAGGCTAAAAGGCCTGAAAGAGAGTGGGCTACAATGAAAAGAGCAAAGAGTGAGAGCACAAACTGGAGGGGGAACATGACAAAAACCAGGGCAACATGGGGCTGCACAGGCAGCTAGGGGCTGTGGAAATTAAAATGGGAGGAAAGAACTGGGGCTCGGAGATAGAATGAAGAGATGTGTGTGACAGATCCCACTGTCCCTAAACTACTGTTTTAGATTGAATGGTCCTGTGTACGAACATCACTGAACAAACCGCTCCATTTGTTTTGTATACCGAACAAAGTACTGAACGAACAGACCACCCAGAACAGTCGTATGTCGCTCATTGACCAGCTTAACCTCCTTCTCACCTTCGCAAACCGCAATTAACAACGTTCGGCTGGGTGGCCCATCTTGTTTTGCGAACACCTGCAGCGGTGTTTGGTCGTCGAGTGTATGGAGCTATTATCAGGCACTCAACTGCGCGAATACCGCTGGGACTTCCACATCCATGGTTGTTCGGTTCCATGCGACTAAGAAGAGTGGCGTTCAGTGGGCACAAACTCCTGAATGAGGGGCACATGACTAACTTACACACGAACGGTTACCTTCAGTATTTAACTGTGTTTTTCACTCCTGAAAGACACCGATCGCTCCGCCTGAATTCATGGAACTCTTTTGGGCAGGCACCTCGTGTGCGGTCAGTCTAAACTATAGCCCGGTGGCATTTCGGCTGCGTTCATGGGATCGGAGTGCTTTCTGGATATGTTGGGCATTGGGCATGGGGATATAGGACTTGAGAGGGTACCTACTTGTTAAATGTGTATTTTTAATGTTTTTTTTTTTGGTTATGTATGTCCTTGACCAGGGAGTTAATGTAATTATTTGTGTACTTTTACTGTAGTCCCCTCTCAGGTCCAGTGGGGAATACCCCTGGAATATGTAATAAGAAACCCCTTGCATAGGGACTTGCATATAAGGCCAGTTGTAGCTGCCATTAAAACAGTTCAACTGCACCCTCCACACAGAGCCTCGTCTCGGGATTGTAGGGTTTATTACCGCGTGGGAATATTACAGCATTACTTGTACTAGGGAAAAAGGACATCTCTGGTGGTAGAAACCCCTCTTCCTGTCCAAACATCCATTCCTCTCTCCATCTGTCTCCCTGTCCATCCATCCACCCCTCTCTCTGTCCATCCCCCTGGCCCACCTATCCATCCACCCCTCTCTCCGTCCATTTCCTGTCCAACCAGCCAGCCTTCCCTCCCTTCATCTTTCCAATCTCTCTCTGTTTGCCTCAACACCCTTTCTCCATTTGATTAATGGCACCCTATAAGAGTTCCGATAGCATTATGATCCTGGTGACACTTTATCTGCTTTTGATTTGTAATCATATGTTGACGTAATCTTTATATTTAACAAAGGTTTATATCTATCCTATGTAACTGGGTGCATCCATCTTAGCTCCCGGTCAATCATTACACCTTTCAATCATTGTTATAACTCTACCCATAACACCTGTTGTGACGGACTCGCTGGCACTCCGACCGAGTACCTCCATCAAGCAATTCTCTTAGTGCTTGCCGAGGACTCCAAGCACACCAACCGACACCATCAGCACTGCAGACTTATCCCATCCTCCAAGCGTGAGCCAAGGCTTCAAGAAAGGGTCAAGCAGGTCTGTTTAATGAGCACACAAAGCAAAAGCACTCATGCAGCAAAACAACTCCTCCTCAGAGGAAAACAAAATGACAGTTATTGGGTCAGACAGTGTTTGTATATATGACAGTTATTGGAATTTGCAGAACTGTGCCAATGCCATTTAAAGGGCCAGAACAGTCTTTTAAAACACCAATAAGTCCAAATGGTGTTTCTAACTGGCAAAATCTTCCAGGGACCATAGTCATACGCCAAAAGACTGGTAATTAATCTTCTCTAGGCACATGTTGTGAAGGGCACTTCATCACACCTGTCAATCATTGTTATAAGCTCCACCCATTATACCTGGCAATCATTGTTATAAGCTCCGGCAATTAAACCTGGCAATCATTGTTATAAGCTCTGCCCGTTACACCGGGCGTAGAGAGCAGACAGAGAGGAGGAGAAATTAAACAATGTTACTATTTCTCCTCTTCATTTGCATTGTGAGCCCTGGCTGTGCCTTGTCTGCATTATGTTAGGTTCTTAATCTTTAATATAAATAAATAAAATACCACATAAAAGGTTACGATAATACATAGGTTTCAATGATTTATTGAATGGTAGAATTTCCAGTAAAGTGTCAGTTTCCCTTTAATATAACTGTCAGTAGGAAGGTTTGCACCTTTTCATCCATAAGGAACTGTGAACTCTGCTCTTCAACTCCAAGAAAATGAGATGCTGATTAGACTTTGACCCTTATATAATTCTGAATTCAGTGCATGACCGGTCTGCTTGTACAGCATTATTCTATTAACCCTACTGCTGACTGAACCACCTGCAAGACATGTTCTCTCTCTCGCTCCCTCATTATATGTATATTTTCACATTCACCAATTTGAGGTGCAAGACACAACCACCACCAAATCGAAAAGATTTTCCTTATAAGTTCCTTTAGACACCATGACTTTCTACAAATACGACCCTGTATCTTGATAAACTCACTAACCACACAAAACCATAAAAGCACAGCCATGTATTTTGAGTCGAGCTATGTATCCAGAATCTGTGAGTCTAACCATAGAATTTGCTATGTCTGAGCTGTGAAATCCCCACCAGTACTGAAACCCGAGATCCTCATCAGGTCTGAACCCTAAAATCCTTACCAGGTCTGAACCCTAAAATCCCTACCACATCTGAACCCTGAGATCCTCACCAGATCTTAACCATGAGATCCCTACCAGGTCTTAATCCCAAGTTCCCCACCAGGTCTTATCCCTGAGATCCCCACCAGGTCCAAACCCTGATATCCCCACAAGGTCTCAATCACCAGCTATGAACTCAGAAATCCCTGCCAGATTTGAACCCTGAGATCCCCACAAGCTCTTGCCTGTCTGAGTTCATTGTTTTTCTATCTGATATCACAATCCATTCATCTTTCTCTCCAATGACAGGAAATTGAGTGTCTTGGAATTTTATCCACATAAAGCTGCCTATGGGTCATTACATAACACTGTCTGTTACTAAAATAACTGTGACGGTGCTTCTGTACTCTGACTGAGTACAATCACCAGGTCAGCTTCCTTGCTGCTACCAGGGACTCTGGAACACTACTGTAAGGGATCACCCGTCACCCTGACTGGGTACCTCCGTTAACGGATGCTTCCGAGCTGACGCCGAGTACTATAAGCGCCGCACCAGACACCACAACCACTGCAGACTCCACAACCGCCGTAGCTTAACTGGAGTCTTGCCATCTTCTTTCCACCCTGTATGAACCTCCTACATCCATGACCGTGTGGGAAAGAGAACTATAACCACCAAAGAGAGCTATAACCACCACAGAGAGCTATAACCACCGCAGAAATCTATAACCACTGCAAGGAACTATAACCACTGCACTGAACTATAACCACAGAAAAGAGCTATAACCACCTCAGGGAGCTATAACAACTGCAGAGAACTATAACCACTGAAGATAGCTATAATCACTGCAGCCCTATCCAGGGAAGATATATTCAGGGACCCCAGTCGACAACTAGATCTGAAGCGCTCTGGAGTCCCCTGGTAATAGCGAGGAACCCAACCTTACAGATGTACTCAGCTGGAATACAGGAGCTCCGTTACAGAGGCTGAAACTGTTACTGTAACAAAATTACTTTAAACCAGGACTGTCTTAAAAAAAATAAAAAATAGTAGAGTCCTAATTTGAAAATTTTTGAGATATAGAAAAATATATAAAGGTAAACAATAATGTTGGTTTCTTGTATAATGGTGACATCTACTGGACAGACCTAAAAATTGCTTTAACTGCACAAAAACGACAAAAAAACCCACATAGGGAAATATTCACTAAACACAGAATTTTCACCTGAGGGACAAATTTATTTGATCTCATGTCCTTGTGGACTTTATTACGTAGGATTTGAGTCTATGTGACAGGATCCGTGGCCACAGATCTGGTATTATGACTGCATAGAGAGACGGCAAGACAGAAAAACCAGTGGCTAAACATTTCTTGGAGTTAAATCACAGACTTCGTACAATTAACATCACAGCGATCGACCACATACCACCACTATTGGGGGGGTTTACAGGTCCAGATTATTATTACAACGAGAAATGTTTTGGATAAAAACTTTGAACACACTACATCCTAAAGGCCTTAACGAATATGTTTCTTTCAATTAGTTTCTTAGTGTTCGTTAAGGTATGAACATGTTAGCCGTGACATGAATCTACTATTATTATTTAAGAATATTCTTTAAATATGTACATTCTCCAATTTTCCAAGTTTAATTTCAATCCTTTGTTGTTCACAATAGTGATTATATTGTTTAATCTTACAGATATAGTTTGGGTCTATAGACATGATTGTTCGGCTTATCTTTGTTTTGTGATTATGCAACTGTCTTTTTTCTACACATATTGAGGGACATTGATATGTTTGGTTATATTCTGCTGGCAATTCGGGAGAAGCTGCAAGGATCGGCACTACAGAGTTAATAGGATCCTTTACAAACGGCTTTCCTATTCTACCGAACGGACCTGAGCGGTATTTCGACAGATTGGGCGCACAGATCCCTGCTATTCGGTGAAGTGTCTTTCATGGTGTTCTGATTCATATTATAGCAGTTATGATGTTTTAAAATATTGTTTCAATTTCTGTATGTGACAGACCGCTGGCACTTGATGCTCCCAGCGATTGCCGAGGACTCCAAGCACTCCAGTGATGCAGCTGTGCTGGGGTCTCGCCGTCTTTCGCCCACCCTGAACCCAAGACCAGGATCCAGCTTCCAGTGGGCAGGCCTCTCTTCCTTCAGAGAGCGTAGCAGAAACAAGAACAGCTCTTACAAGAGCTTACCCTGGGGAGTACAGTATGAATATAGCAATCCCCAAGAGTGTAGTTATCCCATCCCCCAAGCATGAGCCAAGGCTTCAAGAAAGGGTCAAGTAGTTCTGTTTAATGGCAGCAAATGGCTTTCTTTTATACAAGTTTTTAAACACATAGTACCACTCACATGGTCTTGTAGAACAGCCAATCAAACACGTACAATACCGTTAAACACTCCCATTCATTCCCACAAAATCCTCCCCTCTGCCTGTGATATAATTACTGAACACAATGGGTTAACGTAATTATCACAGGTAGGAAAATACAGTGTTTTACACAATATTCATACATTTAAAAGTATACATCACATTCACATAAACACATAAAGTATACGTTACATTCACATTTTCAGAATCCGCATACTCCAAATTCAAACATACCCAAAATCAGACAATTCCCTCGAGTGGTTAAAAATTAGCTGGAAGTCCCTTTTGACCAACCGCAAGCATGCTTTCATGCCCAAAACAGTTCCAGAGATTTGAGCTGTGCGGCCGGTCTATTTCCCATGTTAAAGTCAGTTCAAACAGATGAATTTTAAAGGGCCATAGTCACATGGCAGGAGGCTGGCAGGTAGTCCTCTCCAGGCCCAAGTGGCGAAGGGCACTTTGTCACACTGTACTTGGGAGATAATCTAATTAAAGAAGGGTTCTTGCGCAATTATCTTCCAAGTACAGAAAAGGATCATGGGAAATGTGTGCTTGTTCCCTGTCCTCCACAAGGTCCACCAGGGGAAAACCCCTGGAATGTAATTACAGAAACCCCTTGCACGGGTAATTGTATAAAAGCCAGCTGTGGCTCAATAGAAACCAGTTGTTGGGGAATGGGATTGGAATTATCATGCTACTCTTTATTTGAATGCTGATTAAGTCTACCAGTGGAGATATTGCAGTTGATATTTCTACTCCGATACATACACGTTTTCACAGTTTTTCACATTACACACATTTTGGTCATTTTTTTGCTTCACATTTGCCACTTTTCACCTTTTTTCACTTTCTTACCTCTGCTATTTCTTTTCTTCCTACACATGTCTTTACACTCGCACCGTCCACTGGGACTCACCCACTCACATTCTTGCTTCTTATCGATTACGTTTCTTACATCTCAGCCTCTTATTAAATTATCAGGTCTATTTTTATTTCAATTTTATTTTGTATTTTGCATCAAGAGATTGCTCATTTATGTTCTCATCTATCCTTGTATTTTGTTTTCAAATTTCCACATTCTCCTGTCCTCATGGTATCACCATTCATATTATTATTATTATTATTATTGCCATTTATATAGCGCCAACAGATTCCGTAGCGCTTTACAATATTATGAGAGGGGGGATTAAATATATCACTTGTAGCATCTCCATGACAACAGACGCCACATTTGGACTTGGGTCCAGACGTCATGTTGTCATCACGTCAGCGCGTTAGTTTACGCAATGGACACTCCATGGGGGAACGGTTTTTGTGTGTTTGGCGATCGGGTCACTACACCTGCACTCAGTAAGTAATGTTAAACATTTATTATTTGCCTATATATATTCTTTCACTGTAACACATAGACATCTTGATAAAGACCGGGTGGTCGAAACGTTGATCTTCTGTTTTGCTTCAATACACTTCGTTCATATATATATATAATGGTTTTACATCATTTACTGCGAAACAAAATGAATCGTTTGGTGACATCTAGAGGCCAAACTATGCATTACACATACATTAATGCAGAGTTTAACCTCATGCGTATTTATTTATTTATTAAATATTTTACCAGGAAGGATACATTGAGATTTCTCTCTTTTTCAAGTTATGTCCTGAGTCCACAAAACATTGCATTGATACAATAGGATACAATATTACAAAAATACAATATACAAATATACAAACAATATATACTTATCTCTTAAAAGATTTTAGTTTGAATGAAGATAAATAAATTACTTCCATAGAATTTCTGAACCCCTGAACTAATCTGGGTGATTTTTAGATATGTTGGTCCCCCAGATCAGGGCTATCAGGGGATGTGCATTTATGGGGATATCGTGTGTTTTGGGGTACTTTTGACACTTTTTAGAAGTGTGAGTTTTTTCTGCCTGGAGATAATTGGGTTAATGCATTATCTGATCCAATTATCTCCCAGGCAAAGGGGAGGGATTGTGTGCTAGGTGTGGGAGTAAATGTGTTATTATTGGTTTGGAAGTTTGTGTCCCTGTACCCAACAAGGTCCATGTGGGCGTACCCCTTGCTTGGGGATTGTCATAAAAGGCCAGTGTGGCACCATTAAAGGCTATTCCAGCTTATACTCCAAAACTGTGTGCCGTCCTGTTATTGGAGGGAAATAAGATTTGCTCCTGCGTCTGCTGTTCCAGCTTGCAGGGGATTCAACGGGAAAAGTCTTTGTAAGGATTAGAGCTCCCAGGACTGAGTGTCGTCCAGTGCCTGGGGGTTTCTAGCGTTAATTCCCCATTTGGCTCCAGGAGGGAGTGGTTCCAGGACCCCAGTCAAGCCAAGGCAACTGAGGGCAAGAGTGCTGAGGTTTGTTTTCTGTTCAAGCAGTGGTCCTCGGCGGAGGTACCCAGCCGGGGTACAGGGAGCTCCGTTACAGTCTGTATTTGACTATAGAAACCAGTTTACTATTAAAGGACCACTATAGGCACCCAGACCACTTAGGCTTAATGAAGTGGTCTTGGTGCCAGGTCCATCTAGGATTAACCCTGCTTTCTGTAAACATAGAAACTGCTGTGTTTACATATGGGTTAATCCAGCCTCTAGTGGCTGTCTCGTTGACAGCCGCTAGAGGTGCTTCCGCGCTTCTCACTGTGATTTTCACAGTGAGAAGATGCCAGCGTCCATAGGAAAGCATTGAGAATGCTTTACTTTGGACTGGCTCAATGCGTGCACGGCTCTTGCCGGGCATGCGCATTCAGCCAAAGGAGGAGGAGAGTCTCCAGCGCCGAGGGAGCCTGGCGCTGGAGAAAGGTAAGTGTTTAACCCCTTCCTCCAACTTCAGCCCAGCGGGAGGGGGGCCATGAGGGTGGGGGCACCCTCAGGGCACTATAGATTATTTTCCTGGTACTATAGTGGTCCTTTAACTTAGATGCATTTAATGAAGATATCAATAATTTTGACTAAAATCAGATAATCAAAGCTAGAGACTCACAGAGAATATTGTTTACACAATTTGAAAAACCCATAAGTAAGTAAATAAAACTAAAATGAGAGATCGCAACCCACAAAAATATCTTGATGAGAAAATGACACCCAAGGGATTACAGCTATAAAATCATAAGATCACCTCTGATCAAGACGACGACATATTTATAAATGAATGGTTTGAACAGTTACAAAATTGTTCCTTTGGATTAATGAGAACCCTCATCAACAAAAATAATCACAAACTCCTATCATTAGACAGAGAGATGGATCAATTAAAATATAGGTTAGCTCCATTCTAGAGACTCAGGAATATAAACAGAATTCCATATTGGTACAAAGTAAAATGGAAAAAATAGAGACAGAAACTAAACACATCAAAGTAAAAAAAATCTATAAGAGACAAACAGGACTATTCAAATAATCAAATTAGAACAATCACACTCTAGACAGCACACGTAGAGATCACCAGGTAGAAAATGATATCACCAAAAAATCACAACTACAAATACTCCTCCTTACGTCATGGACTACACAACCGATCTCAAAGCCCGAGAAAAAACGTTCAAAGAAAGGATATACCCCAGCACTATACATGCAAATACACAACACATGCCACTAACTACATACTACCACCATCCCTTAAAATGTTGAAACAAAATCTCACCCACCACTACAAATAACGTCACAGTGATACACCCTGTGACAATATTGCAATTGACACAACCCCTAACCAATATCTATCTCCAAAACCCCAGTGAAAAAGAGTAACCACGACACATGTCCTAAAAAACAAATCACCTATCAGACAACAACAGGGCGGGAATGGGGAAAAAATTCGGCCCTGGCATTTTTCAATCATAGCGGCCCACTGTGGTTTTGTGTAAATGGGCGGTATCATTCGTGTTTGTGGTGTAATATGTGTGGCTAGGGGCTGTAGAGAGTGTGTGTATAGGGGGCATAGTGTGTATAGGGGATATAGTATGTGTTTGCTTACAAGGGATGTAGTCTGTAAAGGACCCAGAGTGTGTATAGGAGATTGTGTGTGTGTAGAGGATTCAGAGTGTATATAGGGATCTAGTGTGTGTATGTGTGTGTGTAGATTAGATGATCCAGTGCTGGGTAAGGGTATCTAGCGTGTATCTGGAGTATAATGTGTGTAGTGGTGCAGTGTGAGGTGTGCTGTAGTGTATATATATATGTTAAAAGGCCATTAGGCCTGCATTTGTGGGAAGAGTTAAGGCCACTACTTAAAGAACCACTATAGGCACCCAGACCACTTCAGCTTAATGAAGTGGTCTTGGTGCCAGGTTCATCTAGGATTAACCCTGCCTGCTGTAAACATAGAAACTGCTGTGTTTACATATGTGTTAATCCAGGCTCTAGTGGCTGTCTCATTGACAGCTGCTAGAGGCGCTTCCGCGCTTCTCACTGTGATTTCTACAGTGAGAAGACGCCAGCATCCATAGGAAAGCATTGAGAATGCTTTCCTATGAGACTGGCTAGATGAGCGCGTGGCTCTTGACGCGCATGCGCATTCAGCCGATGACATCAGAAGAGAGTCCCAGCGCCAAGGGAGCCCGGTGCTGGAAAAAAGGTAAGGGAGTTGCACCCTAAGGGCACTATAGTGCCAGGAAAACGAGTTTGTTTTCCTGGCACTATAGTGGCCCTTTAAACCCCTTACCCCTACTCACCTCTGTCATTCAAGCTGATTGACTCACCTTTGCAACCAGCACTTCCGGTCCGAGTTCCCGCCAGGAAAAGTCACTGACGCTAGCAGGAGTCCTGTCGCTGCAGTATTCTCTGCCTCCGACCTCCGGTCCTGCCACCTGGCTTCTCCCCAGTTATGCTACCTGGCTTCCGGTCACGAGACCGGCGCATCCACATAAACATAATGTGGGAAATAGCGTTTGGCTATTTCCCACGTTTGGGCCTAAAAACGTGGGGGTAGGCTCCCTTCCACTATTAAACTATGCAATTCATATATATTTACCCTTTCGTATACTTACCCGTTCGTATACTTACCCGTTTGTGCACTCCCGAGGTTCATACGGCTAAACAGTCGACTACAGGCATACTTACGTTTGTTAAGTTATTCACGCGATTAAACTACCGACCGCTGTAAACATGTTTGCAATCAGTCTCACCATTCATATAGTTTGGCGAAAGCCATCATATCTCTGCAATAATTCTCCTTTTCCATGTATCTTAACCAATCATACTGTTCGTGCATACGAATGAACCCATCACTATTTTCTATTATACTTACGTTCGTTAATTTTTCTAAGGGCTGTGTAACGGATCACCTGGCACCCCAACTGGGTACCTAAGTTGAAGGGATGCTCCTCGCGCTTCCTGAGGACTCCAAGCACTGCAGCAGACACCATAACCACCGTAGACTCCTCCAGAGAGCAAGGCAGGAACAAGCTCTTACAAGAGCTTAGAGCTTAGTAGTGACAAGCACAGCAATCCCTTGTAGCAATAAGAGACGACACTCTAAACTGAGGGTGAACTAGAACTAGGCAGAGCTGTGGGTTTATTGTTCTTATAGACACATTCTTACACATTAGTACCACCCACAGGGTTTTGGAAAACAACCAATAAACACGTACAATACACTCAGACACTCCCACACAAAATCCTCCCCTCTGCCTGTGATACAATTACCTTACCGGGTTAATGTAATTATCACAGGCAGGAAAATACACAGTTTTACACAATATTTATAACTTTAAAAGTATACATCACATTCACATAAACTTATATTTTCAGAATCAGCATACTCCAAATACAAACATATGTCAAAATCATACAAATTGGTCCAGTGGGTCAAAAGTTAGCTCAAAGTCCTTTGTGACCAAATGAAGCATGGCTCCACAGAGAACCAAAACCGGTTCCACAGAGTCTTCTATCCTGGAGATAATTTGGAAGTAATCCAATTATCTCCAAGGACAGAGGCAAAAGTCCATTAGCCACATGGTAGCAAAAGACAATAAAATACATAAAAATATATAACTGTGCAGCCATTGCACAAAACAGTTACATTTAACATATCCCCAGATAGCTTAGATCTGAGCACACATTATTACTGAATGGCGCTCAGATAACATACATACAGTTAAATTGCCATGGAGCCAAAGTCTTTCACATAGTCTTTCATTATACGAATGGGCTCCATGGCATAGCTATCTGGGGTATCACTGCTCACATAGGGAATGTACCGAATGACCCGGCTTTCAGGTCTTTGCAGGAGAAAATCAAACGTTTTAACATGGGGCCATAGTCACAGGGAAGGAGGCTGGCATCAGTCTTCTCCAATGCCCAGTGGCGAGGCTGGTTCCGCCACAGGCGGCTAAACAGCCGAACGCAGTCTCTATGTATTTATGCAGTTACTACATGTATTATTAAAAATTTTAGCCAAACTCCAGCCTGTTATACTAATTGCAATCCCCCCCTTTTCTTATATTGCTTTGTTTCTATGATGCCATGCGAACATACGAAGCACTACATTATAAATATTTATCCCTCTGCTTCTGTTGATTTAAAGTGACAAAATTGTAGATTATGCTAGCTTTAGTGTACCAATAATCTTAATTTTATAACATGACAGGAGGCTTTGTATTTGCTTAAGTCTCTCTTTACTAGAACTCCACAGCAGCACAGAAAAACAACCAATCAGAATAAAGTTAGGTTCTATAAAACTCCCCTCCCCATACATTATTTCCCCTTTCAAGCTGCGACAAAAACAGAACAAAAGACAGAACTATAATGGAGAAAAAACAAAGTCCTAGATACAATGAAAACAACAACGTCCACCATCCGAGAAGAACTGCCAAACCAGATAGCGTTGATGGATTGTAAGCTGAAACGAGAGAAAACAGAATCGAACAGATTGGTTAGCCAACGAACTGTACTCTGAACAATACATGTAGGCACCCAGCGAAATAACCAGAAATACCCTAATATGCATAGATCCCAGCCCTTACGTGGAAAAAAACAGACATAAGAACAGGCGACAGGTAGCAGAGACAACAAGCAGAGTTGCATACGTACCTGATGAACCCAAACCATTAAAGTTAAACCAGGGAGGGATAAGAATGGGAGGGAAATATTCACCTCCTGTCATTAATAAAATTAAGGTTATAGGTACACTAAAGCTAGCATAATCTACAATTTTAGAACATGACAGGAGGCTTCGTATTTGCTGTTTTAACGCTCAGTCAACAAATCCAACACTGTTTGTTTCGCTGGTACCTGTTCGAGAGACATATTGAGACAAGGTGGAGGGACATAGTGAGACAAGATGGAGAGACATATTGAGACAAGATGGAAGGACATAGTGAGTCAGGTTGGAGGGACATAGTGAGACAAGATGGAAGGACATAGTGAGACAAGATGGAGGGACATAGTGAGACAAGATGGAAGGACATAGTGAGACAAGATGGAGGGACATAGTGAGACAAGGTGGAGGGACATAGTGAGACAAGATGGAGAGACATAGTGAGACAAGATGGAAGGACATAGTGAGACAAGATGGAGGGACATAGTTAGACATGATGGAAGGACATAGTGAGACAAGATGGAGGGACATAGTGAGCCAAGATGGAGGGACATAGTGAGACAAGATAGAGAGACATATTGAGACAAGGTGGAGGGACATAGTGAGACAAGATGGAAAGACATAGTGAGACAAGATGGCGGGACATAGTGAGACAAGATGGAGAGACATAGTGAGACAAGATGAAGAGACATATTGAGACAAGATGGAGGGACATAGTGAGACAAGATGGAGAGACATATTGAGACAAGATGGAAGGACATAGTGAGTCAGGTTGGAGGGACATAGTGAGACAAGATGGAAGGACATAGTGAGACAAGATGGAGGGACATAGTGAGACAAGATGGAAGGACATAGTGAGACAAGATGGAGGGACATAGTGAGACAAGGTGGAGGGACATATTGAGACAAGGTGGAGGGACATAGTGAGACAAGATGGAGAGACATATTGAGACAAGATGGAAGGACATAGTGAGTCAGGTTGGAGGGACATAGTGAGACAAGATGGAAGGACATAGTGAGACAAGATGGAGGGACATAGTGAGACAAGATGGAAGGACATAGTGAGACAAGATGGAGGGACATAGTGAGACAAGGTGGAGGGACATAGTGAGACAAGATGGAGAGACATAGTGAGACAAGATGGAAGGACATAGTGAGACAAGATGGAGGGACATAGTGATGGAAGGACATAGTGAGACAAGATGGAGGGACATAGTGACAAGATGGAGGGACATAGTGAGACAAGATAGAGAGACATATTGAGACAAGGTGGAGGGACATAGTGAGACAAGATGGAAAGACATAGTGAGACAAGATGGCGGAACATAGTGAGACAAGATGGAGAGACATAGTGAGACAAGATGAAGAGACATATTGAGACAAGATGGAGGGACATAGTGAGACAAGATGGAGAGACATATTGAGACAAGATGGAAGGACATAGTGAGACAGGATGGAGGGACATAGTGAGACAAGATGGAAGGACATAGTGAGACAAGATGGAGGGACATAGTGAGACAAGATGGAAGGACATAGTGAGACAAGATGGAGGGACATAGTGAGACAAGGTGGAGGGACATAGTGAGACAAGATGGAGAGACATAGTGAGACAAGATGGAAGGACATAGTGAGACAAGATGGAGGGACATAGTGAGACATGATGGAAGGACATAGTGAGACAAGATGGAGGGACATAGTGAGCCAAGATGGAGGGACATAGTGAGACAAGATAGAGAGACATATTGAGACAAGGTGGAGGGACATAGTGAGACAAGATGGAAAGACATAGTGAGACAAGATGGCGGAACATAGTGAGACAAGATGGAGAGACATAGTGAGACAAGATGAAGAGACATATTGAGACAAGATGGAGGGACATAGTGAGACAAGATGGAAGGACATAGTGAGACAAGATGGAGAGACAGATAGAGTCAGGTCGGAGGGACATATTGAGACAAGATGGAAGGACATAGTGAGACAAGATGAAGAGACATAGTGAGACAAGATGAAGAGACATAGACAAGTTGGAGAGATATAGGCTCCTATCCTTCACACTTTTTCCAGCTTTGTTACATCTCCAGAGCTTTTATTCTTCTTCTGCTTACACCATTGTCGATGTCAGGACATCCCTACACCCTAACTACTCTGTGCTAATTGATGCAAAGTTTGTGTTCTTTGCTCTATAATAATTTTCATCATATGCTTTGAATAATAATAATAATAATAATAATTGTGACGAGACCAATCTCGCCACATTGCATTGGAGAAGCCTGGTTGCTCGCCTGCTGCCTTTGGACTATGGCCCCCTTTTAAAAGACTTTATTTTTCCATGCAGAAAAGCCATATTCATGCTTTTCTGCCGGTTGTTCGGTAGTTTCAATCTACCGAACAACCGTACGAATGACTGGACCACCTGGGAGCTGGAGTGTGCCGGCAATTAACCTCCCTGAAGCTGCGGTTAACCGCAGCTTAATTGATGAACGCTGGGTGGCCGCCGTTCGTATCCCGAACACGAGGTCGCGGCCATTTTAAACCATACGAATGAACAGCGGTGTTCGCCTCTATTTTCATGGAACTAAAATCGGACACAGTTTTGCGCGAACACCGCTGAAGCCGCCGACCTCCCTTCTTGTTCGGTGAAAGCACACGAATGACCCGGTGTTCGGTATTTTTGTGTGAATGTCTTATACCCCAGATAGGAATCCCATGGAGCCCATTCGTATGAAACTGACTGTAAAGACTTTGGCTCCATGGCGATTGAACTGTATTCGTGTAGTCTGAGTGCCATTCACCTAATAATGTGCACTCAGACCTGAGCTATCTGGGGATATGTTACATGCCTGTGTTTAATGTAGTAAATGTTACTTTGTGCATTTTAAAGTATAATGCTGTTTTGTGTTCCCACGTGTGTAATGGAGTTTTGCCTTTGTCTTGGGAGATAATTGAGTTACTTCCCAATTATCTCCCAGGGCAGAGGGGAGGAAGCCAGGATGCATTGTGGGAATATACTGTGACTGTGTGTCCTTTTTGTATACTTGTCTGTCCCTTGTCACAGTCTCCCATTTGGTCCCCTAGGGGAGTGTCCACCAGGTGGGAGACCTGCATAAAAGCTGGGCAGGTAGCCCTCATTAAACAGACCACTGCTTGACCCTCAACACGGAGCCTTGTCTCGTCTTTGGGGGGATTTACTGTATGCTGCTAAGGACTGATTGCCAGGAGTGTAAGCCGCTTGGAAGCTTTTCCTGTTCGCCTGCTAGCAGCTATTCGTATGGTTCCTGTTCGTTTATTTGAAGTGCTACCTTATTCCCTTGTATGCCGTTCGGGAGTTTGGAGAACTCACTTATTGGCGGTTCGTGAGTTTTGGTGATTCTACAGTAGTTGTGCCTGTCTCTGAAAGGGGGATTATCGTCTAAGCGGTTTTTTCCCCTTTTATGCTAAACGGTCCGTTACAATAATAATAATAATAATAATTCCTATTGTATGGTTTGAATAATAATAATAATAATAATAATAGTTCCCATCATATGCTTTGAATAATAATAATAATGATAAAAATAATTCCCATTGTATGGTTTGAATAATAACAATAATAATAATAATAATAATAATAATAATAATAGTTCCCATCGTATGCTTTGAATAATAATAATAATAATAATAATAATAATTCCCATCGTATGGTTTGAATAATAATAATAATGATAATAATAATAATTCCCATTAAATGGTTTGAATAATAATAATAATAATAATAATAGTTCCCATCATATGCTTTGAATAATAATAATAATGATAAAAATAATTCCCATAATTTGCTTTGAATAATAATAATAGTAATAATAATAATAATAATTCCCATCATATTCATTGAAAAAGATTTGAGAGCCTTATTCAAAAATAAACCCATAAAGATATTATTTTCCTGATCAAAGGTGGGAAGTTTACAAAATCGACCTCCCCTATTTGTTGATTTATTTATTTTTCTAATGTAAAAACTTCCCATTTGATTTTCATCTCCTTTATTTCTAATTGTTGGTACATAATGTCTAAATCATCATTAATAAGGATAACTCCGTTACAAGCTTTTTTCTTAATCTCAAACTTTTTTTCCACATCTTTTTGCCAACTTTTACGCAGCTGGGAAATAGCCATGCTAAAACCAACAAATCCCTTTAGAGTGACCAATAAAACAACAAACGTGAAAATAGAAAAAAGGGATTTTATAAACGGTGGCTAAAAACCATACCGGAGGGTAAATTCCTAAGACTCAGATGGAATTTTACTGAATTAAAAGATTCTAAGAATCAAGCGGAAATTTGAAAGGAACTATTTGTAGAAAGAGGACATGATCCAATATTGCTGGAAAAACCTGCGAACGAATAGGAAAAAAAATGGACAAAGATTGTTGGAATATCAGGTCAATGTGGGGGAAGAGAAGGAAGAAAAGGTAGAAATTCCTCTTAATTTTGACTTTAGTTCTAACAACCAGAATCAATCTACGCAGGGCGATGCAGAAAAATTGGCATAGTTTAAAACAAGATCAAGACATTAAATCTTTTGTAAGAAAAAAACTATTTTTTTTTTTAAGAAGAGCGAGAAACTTGAACCAAAAGTTTTATTAATAAGGAAGCGAAGAATAAAGTAACCATTTTTAAAGGAAACAAATGGTTATTATTGTGAAGGCCGTAGGGGTTGTAAAGTACAACAGATTAAAAATAAAAATGTTAAAAAATGCATTATGTCTACAATTAAAAAGTCAAGATTCACAATATTAACAATATAAAAAAAATATTCCCAAATCATAAAATATCTAAGCACTTTTCAGAGGTTCATAATAGAGGCTGGGGACAATGTTAATATCATTAGCAAAACAAAGATGAAATGGATTTTTGATATGGATATTTTATTATCCCATAGCTTAAATGGCGATTTTGAATTTCAGTTTTACAATTAATTTGTTACATTTATTAATTTTATATTTTTTCTGTCTTATATAGGTTAATAATTTTTAATAATTAATATTCAAAAACACTGTTTTTGTTTTGTTATTATTTAAGATTCATAGAAGCCCTCTTAAATGTTGCATTTTGCATAATTTTAAACAGCATTTTTATTAGTTTTTGTGTACTGTAACAAGATATAGTTTTAAGTTTTGTTGTACTTATTGAGAAATGTATGGGGTTTATGTATATATTTTAAAAAATATTCCCTAAGAATTCGGACTGTTTAAGTGCCCTCACGTATTATACATTGGGAGATTATTCTGGACTCAAAAAATATGGCAGACTAGACTTTGGGGCCCTCGCATCTGCTATGGAATTAATGATTTAATTGAATGCCTATCATATGACTTAGAGCTGCATTGAGGCTGGATGAGAAGACGTCATGATGTAAGGACATTGGCATTAGAGCAGATTCACGTGACCCACAATCGCAGCCTCATGATGTCAAGGCACCGGGACATTTAGACATGGGGCGTCCTGACGTCAACGTTGATGTAAGCAGAAGAACAGGAGATATAAGTGGTGATCAAACAAAGCTGGAAAGAGAGTCAAACTCAAAATAAAAGGCAGGAACTTTGCCAGAATGAAAGCAAAGACAAGAGTGGAAACACGTCAAGTGCAGGTGGACTTTTGATTCTCTTTATTGAGAATTGGTTTTACCTTGTTTTGTTTTGCCTAGTAAACTATTTATTAACCATTTATCCTTCATTTTGGATTTGCATTGGAGGATAACTCTTACAGCATGGCTGAGACATACAGCCAATCTCAGGAGACATCCACCTCTGCTTTCTCTTCATGGCACCCAAGTCTGAGCCAGCTGTTTGAGTTGGGAGGGTTTGTGCCCTTATTTGGTTTTATTTAAATGTACAGTACTACCCTATGGTCTATTTTCTATTTTGACTTTTAGATTTATAAGTTTTGTCCATTTTATGGCAAAATTGCTTATTATTTGTGTGCCCGATAAACTGAAGCAACTTTGTAAAGAAGAGTCGGGCAAACAATGCGAGAGACTGATAAAGTCAGACAGAAAATGATTACTGCAAGTTATTGCTGCTAAAGGTGATTGTACAAACTATTGAATCATAAGGTGTGCTTAGTTTTTCACACATGGCTTCTCCATTTTGGTTTTATTTTTGTTTAATAAATGGTGACACGGTGTAATATGTCATGTGATGTTGTTCATCTGAGGTTGTGTTTATCTAATTTTAAGACCTGATAAGGAACCGATGATTGTAATTATGTCCTGATATGTAAAACAATAACAATGTAAAGTGGGTGTACTTTCTTTTTCCTATGACTTTATATTTTAGTTCCTGTTGTAATGTTATCAAATGAGGAGCTATCCACGCTGGGGGTGTAAGTACTATAGTCAGGTGGTGCAAGGGATGGTTATGGAGGCCCATGTCACCTACAGGTTTTTTATATATATAATGAGACTTGCTCGGGCACCATGAAACCCACTCTCCCCTTGGTTACACCGTATTACAAACACTAACACTTCATAATAAGGAAGAAAAAAAAACTTCCTGCTTTCTGGTTTCTGAACATTGCTAAAACTAGATTCTCGCCACTTCCTCTTTCTTGTCAATGTTAAAATAGACGTTTTACAGAGAAAATGTGGCGGATCTGGACCTGTGTATTACTGTCCTGGATGTTCCTGGCTAACGGTTTGTAATGTAATAAAAGTATAGAATGTATTATAGAGAGGAGACTCAGCATTGTGTGGGGGGAAAGAGGAGACTCAGCATTGTGTGAGGGGAAAGAGGAGACACAGCATTGTGAGGAGGAGAGAGAGGAGACACATCATTGTGAGGAGGAGAGAGAGGAGACACAGCATCATGTGAGTGGGGGGAGAGAGGAGACACAGCATTGTGTGAGGGGGAGAGAGGAGACACAAGATTGTGTGGGGGGAGAGAGGAGACACAGCATTGTGTGAGCGGGAGAGAGGAGACAGAGCATTGTGTGGGGGGAGAGAGGAGACACAGCATCATGTGAGTGGGGGGAGAGAGGAGACACAACATTGTGTGAGGGGGAGAGAGGAGACACAAGATTGTGTGAGGGGGAGAGAGAAGACACAGCATTGTTTGAGTAGGGGGAGAGAAGAGACACAGCATTGTGAGGAGGAGAGAGAGGAGACACAGCATTATGAGGAGGAGAGAGAGGAGACACAGTATTGTGTGAAGGGGAGAAAGGAGACACAGCATTGTATGAGGGGATAAAGGAGACAGCATTTTGTGAGGGGTAGAGAGAGGAGACATGGTATTGTGTGACGGGGAGAGAGAGGAGACACAGTATTGTGAGAAGGAGAGAGAGGAGACGCAGGATTGTGAGGAGGAGAGAGAGGAGACAGTATTGTGAGGAGGAGAGAGAGGAGACACAGCATTGTGTGTGGGAGTGAGAGGAGACACAGCATTGTGTGAGGGGATAAAGGAGACAGCATTTTGTGAGGGGGAGAGAGAGGAGACATGGTATTGTGTGACGGGGAGAGAGAGGAGACACAGTATTGTGAGAAGGAGAGAGAGGAGACGCAGGATTGTGAGGAGGAGAGAGAGGAGACAGTATTGTGAGGAGGAGAGAGAGGAGACACAGCATTGTGTGTGGGAGTGAGAGGAGACACAGCATTGTGTGAGGGGATAAAGGAGACAGCATTTTGTGAGGGGGAGAGAGAGGAGACATGGTATTGTGTGACGGGGAGAGAGAGGAGACACAGTATTGTGAGAAGGAGAGAGAGGAGACGCAGGATCATTGTGTGTGGGGAGAGAGAGGAGATACAGTATTGTGTGTGGGAGTGAGAGGAGACACAGCATTGTGAGAGGGGGAGAGAGGAGACACAGCACTGTGTGAGGGGGAGAGAGGAGACAGATCATTGTGTGTGGGGAGAGAGAGGAGATACAGTATTGTGTGAAGCAGGGCCGCCATCAGAAATTTTGGGGCCCCTAACACAGCTCAAGGTCTGGGCCCCCCTTCAAGCCTGCCTCCAAATCCCGCCCACAGGAATACACACACACTAACAGATACAAATACTGAAACAGACATACACACATGCATAGGGAGATGCTGAGACAAACACACATATACAAGCAGACATACATACTGACAAACATACATATACATACTGCATATTGATATATACATACATACCGACAGGCATACATACATACATACATACAGACACACACAGGCATGCATACAGACACACACTGGCATACACGCACTGGCATACATACACACACACATACACTGGCATACATGGGCATACATACACACTTGCACTGGCATACACACACACATACACTGGCATTCATACACTGGCATACATACATACACATACACTGGCATCCACACACTGGCATACATACACACATACACTGGCATTCATACACACATACACTGGCATACACACACTGGCATACACTGGCATTCATACACCGGCATACACACTGGCACACACATACACTGGCATACACAATGGCATACACACACTGGCATACATACACATACACTGGCATTCATACACTGGCATTCAGACACTGGCATACACACACACATACACTGGCATTCAGACACTGGCATACACACACATACACTGTCATTCATACACCAGCATACACACACACATACACTGGCATTCATACACACATACACTGGCATACACACACTGGCATTCATACACTGGCATTCAGACACACATACACTGGCATTCAGACACTGGCATACACACATACACTGGCATTCATACACCAGCATACACACACACACATACACTGGCATACACACACTGGCATTCATACACACACACATACACTGGCATTCAGACACTGGCATACACACACATACACTGGCATTCATACACCAGCATACACACACACATACACTGGCATACACACACTGGCATTCATACACTGGCATTACACTGGCATACACACACATACACTGGCATTCATACACCAGCATACACACACACACATACACTGGCATACACACACTGGCATTCATACACACATACACTGGCATACACACACTGGCACACACATACACTGGCATACACACACTGGCATTCAGACACTGGCATACACACACATACACTGGCATTCATACACCAGCATACACACACACATACACTGGCATACACACACTGGCATTCATACACACACACACTGGCACACACATATACTGGCATACACACACTGGCATTCATACACTGGCATTCAGACACACATACACTGGCATTCAGACACTGGCATACACACACATACACTGGCATTCATACACCAGCATACACACACACATACACTGGCATTCAGACACTGGCATACACACACATACACTGGCATACACACATACACTTCATCCCCAGCCACCCTCCTCTCTTCCTTACCATTTCGTCCCAGGAGGGTGGCTGGGGATGATGGGCATCGGCTGCCTCTCCTCATGCTGCGTCCTCCTTCCCGCGCGGAGTAAAGTGGGAGGAAGTGACCGGACGTCACTTCCTCCCAGCAGCACTTGCTTCCGGCTGCATTTTTTTTTTTTAAAGGGGCCCGGTCGCGCTATTACAGCGCTAAACGGGCCCCTGAAGATAATAGGGCCCATTGGGTGGCCCTAAATGATTGGGGCCACCTGATGGGCCCCATCAGCGTGTGGGCCCCGGTGCAGATGCACCGGCGGCAGTTCCGCTGATCCACGTGGGGCCCGGGCGGCCGGGCCCCCCAGGGCCGACGGGCCCGTGACAATTGTCACGGTTGTCATGCCCTGATGGCGGCCCTGGTGTGAAGGGGAGAAAGGAGACTGTAGCAGAGTAGTAGTATAATCCACAATATCCCCGCTGGTAGTCAGGTACAGCATACAGATATCCAGGTAGCGTAATAATAATAATCCCTTCCTCCCAAGAACTAGACGACAGATAGTCTAGGAGTCAACTGAGCTTTTATTCCATGGTCACAGTATTTATACAGGTCCCCATACAAGGGGTTTCCCTACTGACATTGCAGGGGTTTTCTTCTGTTGGACTGTGTGGGGAACTTAGCCTGCAAAACTATTTCCCATCATACACTGCTGTACAGGAGAGTTAATTGTGCAAGAGTGTACTGTTAATCACATTATCTCTCTGTGCAGCAAAATATAAAATTTTGTATAAAAATGCATAACCGATACAATATTGCTCAGATTTCGCCGAATGACCCTTCATTGGATAGCTGGGATCTGAGCTCACCATCTGGTGAAATACCGCTCAGATCCCTGCACTAAAAATGTGATAGTCATTCGAATGAAGGTTCATACGAATGCACATACACTGATATAATATACAGTGACTTTAATTTGGCGAACAATGTCTAATTTAAATGAATGCACATTTTAGAAGAATGATGGAATAATATACAGTGGCTTTAATTTGACGAACAGTGTCTAATTTAAACGAATGTCCATTTTAGACGAATGATGTGGAAGTTCAGCAGTGTTCAGGAAGTCGAATAGCCGATTTTAGTTCCAGGCACTCAACGACCAAACACCGCTGAGATTTTGTGAGCAAAGATGGCCGCCACCACGTGTTCGGCATTCTAACGGCAGCCACCTAGAAAATTATTAAGTGGTCTCCCATGCTGTAGTTTGATTAGTTTGACGAACAGTATTAAAATCCATTGTGTGAGGGGAGAGAGAGGAGACAGATCATTGTGTGTAGGGAGAGAGAGGAGATACAGTATTGTGTGAAGGGGTGAAAGGAGACACAGCAGTGAGGGGAAGAGAGCAGGGTAGGGCTGGCAGGGGGGAAATCCAGTCAAGAGGCCCATTGCACCAAGAGGAGAGGGAAAACACCTTTCCCATGTGATTGAAAGGGGCTTAGTCACCTAAACAGACACACTCACTGACAGGCACACACACACTTGCTGATTTGACACACACTAACAAACACACACTCACTGACAGGCACAAACACACACTCATAGACAGACACACACACAGGCATACTGACACACACACATGCACACACACAGACAAACACACTGTTACAGGCATACTGACTCACACAGACAGACTTACAGGCACACACACACACACACACACACACATACTGGCACACACACACACAGGCATACTGACACACACACATGCACACTCACAGACAAACACACTGTTACAGGCATACTGACTCACACAGACAGACTTACAGGCACACACACACACACACACACACATACTGGCACACACACACATACATACTGACACACACACATGCACGAATACTGACACACACACAAACATACTGACATACACACATACATACTGACACACACACACAAACATACTGACATACACACAGAAATACTGACTGTAACGGACCGTTTTGCCCAAAAGAGGTTAAAAACCGTTTAGGCGATATTCCCCTTTTTCAGCTGCACCGACAGCTACTGCAAGCACCAATCTCCTGAACTGCGAACCCACAAATTCACCAACTCCCGAACTGCAACCAAAGGGTACCTGATTGTATTGTATGCATTTTGAGGTGTAACAATTGCTCATGTTCTGTACCTGAGAGATAATTTCATTAAGATGTTTGTTTTAAAGCAGTTCTCTCTCAGGTACGGAGAAAACCATGGGGGGGGGTTACCCTGTAATGTTCAGTTGGAAATCTCTTGCAGGGACTGTTGGAAAAAGGCAGTGTGTCGCCTCCAATAAATCAGTTAACCCCAGCATTCAGTCTCGACTAATGTCTGTGGGGGAAAGGTATACCTACTATATCACTACTTTACCTGCTTTGGATTATCACTATCAAGGGCTGAGGAAAGGGACAGGGGCTGAGGAAGGGGGACGCGGGCTGAGGAAGGGGGACAGGGGCTGAGGAAGGGGACGAAGGGACAGGGGCTGAGGAAGGAAGAGGAAGGGACAGGGGGGCAGAGGAAGGGGGCCAGCTGAAACAAGGGGACAGGGGCTGAGGAATGGGGACAAAGGGTTGAGGATGGGGGACAGAGGCTGAGAAAGGGAGAAAGGGGCTGAGGAAGGTGATAGGGGATGAAAAAGGGACAGGGGTTGGGGAATGGAACAGGAGCTGAGGAACGGGACATGGGCTGAGGAAAGGGACAGGGGCTGAGGAAAGGGACAGGGCTGAGGAAAGGGACTGGTGCTGAGCAGTGGGACAGGGGCTAAGCAATGGGACAGTGGCTGGGGGAAGGGGGCAAGAGCAGAGGAAAGGGACAGGGGCTGAGTAAGGGGACAGGGGCTGAGCAAGGGGACAGGGGCTGAGGAAGGGGACGGGGCTGAGCAAAAGGATCAGGGGCTGAGCAAGGGGATAGGGCCTGTGCAAAGGGACAGGGCTGAGGAAAGAGACAGGGGCTGAGGAAGGGGACTAGGGCTGAGCAAAGGGACAGGGGGTAAGCAACGGGACAGGGGCTGAGGAAAGGGACAGGGGCTGAGGAACAGGAATTGCCTCCCTGCCCTCCCCCATCCCAGACTGCCCCTGGTGTCAGGAGAGGTTAAAAAGGGTTAACAAGCCCAGAGGTGGTCCGCAATTAGTGAGTTTATTCTGTTCCAGAACTGAAAAGGGAAAACACACAAACCAAGTATTTTAAGGGTCGGTAACATGGCCCATAGCCCTTGGACAGGAGGCTAGCGAGCAGGCTCCTCCTGTAGTTCATGGCATTTGCACATTTGCCACAAAGGGGTACTCCTAATTATTTATAGACTATTTTTAAGACTGCTTTGGCCTATTTTATTTACGCACACCTACTGTATGTTATTGAAAATAGCACTTGACCGCTGACCAATATCCATCCCACCGCTGCCCCAATAACACACTGGACACCTTTTATAAAAGTGGATAAGGGCAATGGCCACAGCTTTATTAAACAATATAAATTTTTAATTACTTTCAGCTGTTGTGTGAGAGCCCAACATACAGTTCTCCATACTTATTCTCCAATAGCCCAACACAGCCGTCACTAGCCATCAGCCTTGCGCCCAAGGTGTCTCCCCAAGGTGACTGTAGCAGACTAGTAGTACAATCTACGGGATCTCTGTTGGTAGTCAGGAGCCAGTAGGTAAAACACAGGTAGCGTAGTAATCATCCCTTTTCCACAAGAACTAGACGACACATAGTCTGGGAGTCAACTGAGATTTTATTCCACGGTCACAGTATATGTGCAAGACCCCATGCAAGGGGTTTCCTTAATGACATTGCAGGGGTTTTGCTACAGGGGACTGTGTGGGGAACTGAGCCTGCACGGCTGTTTCCCATTACGCTATGCTGTACAGGAGAGATAATTGTGCAAGAATCTATTGTTAATCACATTATCTCTCGGTACAGCAAAACATACAATTTTACATTAACACACATAACTAGTAAAATATTGTGTTGAATTAGTCGAATGACTCCTCATTGCATTGCTGGGATCTGAGCGCACCGTCTGGTGAAATACTGCTCAGATCTCTGTAGAAATAAGCGAAAGCCAATCGAATGAAAACTTTAGCCGAACAGACAGTATAACGTGAGAATTCCCTGAGAGCAGTAATATGCCAAAATAATAATTTATGGAAGTCCAGCGGTGTTCGTGAAGTCGAGTGGACGATTTTAGTTCCAGGCACTCGACGACCAAACACCGCTGGGCTTTCGTGAACAAAGATGGCTGCCGCCACGTGTTCGGCATACGAACGGCGGCCACCCGCGAAACACATTAGTGAACTGAAGATACATTGTTGCCCCCGTTGTGTGGTCTCCAATTCAGCAGTTTGTTTGTTTCACAAACAGTGTTGAAATTCACTGTTCGTGAAACTACCATATAAATGCTTGCAGCTTTCTTGATGCTAGCATACGAATGCTCTCTTTTACATATAACACGAAATAGGGAATACAAACATTTCAGACAGTCTTAAAGCAACCATATCACATAAAGGTAATTACAGTCTTAAGTGGCTAGGTTTGCCACAGTGACCTTGCGTCATACTCCTTCCTTTTTTGATTCTGCTGTCCAGGGAAAACCGCCAGCTGTGACAAGAAGAAAACAAAACGAGAAACCACCCAACACACCACCACAAACCACGGAGGGAGGGAGGGTGAGGAACTCAGTCAGGGTATATGAAAAGCTCCTTCTGACAGGTGACTCCTCCCCTGCTTCCCCATTATAAGTCCTCCAACATTTGCAACATTGTTGCTCCATAACTCCAGCCAACCATCTTGGGCAGCAGTCATGCTCCCCCTTCCCTATTTGTCCAGGGGGGCACTTTCTTGTACTTTGTGGCACAGCCATATGTGTTGTTGTTGTATGTATGTATGTATGTGTATGTGAGGAAGAGAGCGTGTGCTCATCTGTAATAAATGTTTTGGGATAACTGTTATTAATAGCATTGAGCAGACGGAGTGCGATATTATAGCAGTGGCGGAGTACATGGGGTAAATGGGTGGAGTTCCGGAGATCAGGTGAGGTTTTCCGACATGCGGCAGTGTAATATTACAGGGTTAATGTCTATAACTCAACTTCTTATAAAAAGAAAGACATCTAATAGACTATTATATAACATCCTATCCTGTTGCTGTATAACACACTGTCTCTGTATAACACACTGTCTCTGTGTAACACCCTGTCTCTGTATAACACCCTATCCTGTCGCTGGATAACGCACTGCCTCTGTATAACACCCTGTCTCTGTGTAGCACACTGTTTCTGTATAACACCCTGTCTCTGTGTAGCACACTGTTTCTGTATAACACCCTGTCTCTGTATAACACCCTATCCTGTTGCTGTATAACACACTGTCTCTGTGTAACACACTGTCTCTGTATAACACCCTATCCTGTTGCTGGATAACACGCTGCCTCTGTATAACACCCTGTCTCTGTGTAGCACACTGTTTCTGTATAACACACTGTTCTGTCTCTGTATAGCACCCTGTCTCTGTATAACACCCTACCCTGTCGCTGTATAACACACGGTCTCTGTATAACACCCTGTCTATGTGTAGCACACTGAGTGACACTAACACCCCGTCTCTCTATAACACACTGTCTCTGTATAAGATACTGTCTCTGTATAGCACACTGAGTGACACTAACACCCCGTCTCTGTATAATGTACTGTCTCTATATAGCACACTGTTTCTGTATAGCACACCGAGTGACACTAACACCCCGTCTCTGTTTAGCACACTGTCTCTGTATAATGTACAGTCTCTGTATAACACACTGTCCTCTCTCTGTATTACATGCTGTCTCTGTATAACACAATGTCTCTGTATAGCACCCTGTCTCTGTATAGCACCCTGTCTCTGTATAACACACTGTCTCTGTATAGAACACTGAGTGACACTAACACCCCATCTCTGTATAACACACTGACTCTGTATAACACACTGTCTCTGTATAACACACTGTTCTGTATCTGTAGGAGTTAATGCAAAGAGGGTGATATCGGTGGCTGTCGGATCCCAGGTTATTCTGCCCATGGAGGTCACACTGTACAGGAATCTAATGAAACGATTTACCTGTGATCAGTTTGAATGGTTTTATAAGAATCAATCATCATCCACACGGCTGGGATTTAATATAAAGTGTGGGGAGGCTGTTAAACCACCAGCGAGAATGAGGATCTCTGAGAATGGAAGCCTGGAGATAGCCAATGTAACCACAGAGGATTCTGGAAAATATACAGTGAGAGTAAATAGTGGTTCTGATGGTAAATTATCTCACTCAAAGAATTTTACATTAAGTGTACAGGGTAAGTGACTATAATTTATACCCCCTCAAATCCTGCATTACCCCAGACACCGCACTCTCCCAATTAGATGTTTCCAGAAGAAGGAATTGTTTATACATTCTTCCTCCAGACTCTGGGTCCTTGGTTTCCAAATGAGATGCAAAAGTTGCTCTCACCAGAAAAGAGGACTTTGGACCAATGAGCAACAGACCAGGTCTGTTTTTCTGTAGCCCTGGTAAGACGCTTCTGTAACGGAACCGCTGGCACCCCGATCGGGTACCTTCCGCTGACGGATGCTCTTAGTGCTTTCCGAGGACTCCAAGCACTCTGCCCGACACCATAACCACTGCAGACCCCACGAACCGTCTCGCCGTCTCCACCCACTCTGGACCCAAGACCAGGGTCCAGCTTCCAGTAGGTCGACCTCTCTGAATTCCAGAGAGCAGGAACAAGCTCTTAGCAGAGCTTAGTGATCATACCCTGGGGAGTATAGTGATTGTAGCAATCCCCAGAGTGTAGTTTCTCCAATCCCCCAAACATGAGCCCAAACTTCATGAAGGTACAAGATGATCTGACTTTTAATGACCACACACTGGCTTTTATGCAAGTCCCCATGCAAGGGGACATCCCACAGGGTGGGACACAGTACAACCAATCCTTTACAGGAAAACCGTAAAACACACCCAGCCCCAACATACAATCCCTCCCCTCTGCCTTTGATATAATTACTGAACACAATGGGTGTAACGGACCGTTTTGCACACAAGGGGTAAAAACCGTTTAGGCGATCGTCCCCCTTTCCAGAGATGCAGGCACAGCTACTGTAGAACACCAAACTCACGAACCGCCAATAAGGGAATGCTCCAAACTCCCGAACGGCATACAATATAGCACTCCAAACACACGAACTGGAACCATACGAATCGCAGACGAATAGGAAAAGCATCCAAGCGGCTTACACTCCTAGCAATCAGTCTCTATCAGCAGTCAGTAAATCCCCCCCAAAGACGAGACAAAGCTCTGTGTTGAGGGTCAAGCAGTGAACAGTTTAATGAGGGCTACCTGCCCAGTATTTATGCAGGTCTCCCACCTGGTGGACACTCCCCTAGGGGACCAAATGGGAGACTGTGACAAGGGACAGACAATCAGCAAAATGGGACACACAGTCACATTGTATTCCCACAATGCATCCTGGCTTCCTCCCCTCTGCCTTGGAGATAATTGAGAAGTAATTCAATTATCTCCCAAGACAAAGGCAAATCGCCATTATGCACGTGGGGATACTAACACACAAATTACTATTAAAATACACTATGTGAGACACATAACATTAAAAGCATACATTTAACATATGCCCAGATAGCTCAGGTCTGAGTGCACATTATTAAGCGAATGGCGCTCAGACCACACGAATACAGTTTAATCGCCATGGAGCTAAAGTCTTTACACAGTCAGTTTCATGCGAATGGGCTCCATGGGATTCCTATCTGGGGTATAACACATTCAAGCAAATCTACCGAACACCGGGCCGTTCGTGCACTTTCACCGAACAAGAAGGGAGGTCGGCGGCTTCAGCGGTGTTCGCGCAAAACTAGTGTTCGATTTCAGTTCCATGAATTAAGCGTCGAACACCGCTGTGCATTCGCATGTTTAAAATGGACGCGACCTCGTGTTCATGATACGAATGGCGGCCACCCAGAATTCGTCAATTAAGCTGTGGTTAACCGCAGCTTCAGGGAGGCTAATTGCCGGCACACTCCAGCTCCCAGGTGGTCCAGTCATTCGTGCGGTTGTTTAGTAGATTGAATCTACCGAACACCAGGTAGAAAATCACAAATAAAGCTTTTCTGCAGGCGAAACAAAGTCTTTTAACATGGGGGCCATAGTCCAAAGGAAGCAGGCGAGCAACCAGGCTTCTCCAATGCAATGTGGCGAGATTGCTCTCGTCACAATGGGTTAATGTAATTTATCACAGGCAGAAAAATACACTTTTTATACATACACTGTAACTTTAAAAATATGCCTCATGTTCACATAAAACATATTCAGAATCAGCATACTTTAAATATAAACATACCCAAAAATCATTCGAATCCGTTCAGCCGTTCGGGAGATAGATATAAGTCATGTTTGACCGACCGCAAGCACATTTTCATGCCCAAAACAGTTCCAGAGAATCAGGCTGTGCGGTCGGTCTATTTCCCATGTTAAAGTCAGTTCAAACAGACGAACGACAACCGAATGAACTGTCGAATGAACTGTCGAATGGCGTTCGAACTGTCGAAAGCATTGAAGTCTGGAGAAGGTAAAACTTCAGCTGAATTAAAGATGGCCGCCGCCACGTGTTCGTTTGTCGAATGGCGGCCCCCCAGAATGCTGTAAACAGCCGAATAGGAAAAACCAATACGAATAGGTTTACACTCCTAGCAGTCGAACTGGAACAGCATACAATAAATCCCCCCAAGAACGAGACAAAGCTCCGTGTTGAGGGTCAAGCAGTGAACAGAGGTGCTGGCACACGGCTATCTGGCTCAAACAGGTTTTACAGAGCCCTCTATCCTGGAGACAATGGGAAAAGTAATCCAATTATCCAGGGATAGAGGCAGACTCCATTGAGCACATGGTTGCAAAAAGACATAAAACACTTTAAAATACATAAAGTCGGGGGGCGTGTCTTGGCCACCATATTAGATGGCCACGTTATAGAGAGGCTCCTGGACAAGGGGGACAATTTTGTTCCAAAAGCGACGATTCTAATTTGAATGGACCGATTTTGATTGAAAATACTAAAAGTAAATTCAGCAGTGACCATGCAGAGGCAAAAGAAAAATGAAAAATCCGTTCCTGGGACGAAGAAATTGGAAGCAGGAGCGGCTGGGGTGAGTAAGGGTTCCCAGGCTCGCTCCCCTGCTTCCAGATCCGCCTCGCGGCTTGTTTCGCCGCTTAAACTATCGTTGGTGGCGTCGGGGAAATCCCTCCCTACCTCCCTCCCGGTCTCCCGCCCGGTCTCCCTCCCCAAAACTTATGCTTGTGCGGGCGGCGGGACCGCGACCGCACTAGCCGGCACTCCTGTGTGCGGCTCAGAGTGCTCCGAGCACTCGGCATGCTCGGAGCACAGCGCTGTGTCTCCCGCGAGCGGCAAGGACCTCCCACCAAGCCGCTCGCGGTCTCACTCCAGAGCAGCCCGGTCTCTCACTTACAAAAGCGACCGGGTTACAAGTAAAGGGGAGGGCAGTGCGAGGTCACGCTCCCCGTCGGGATCCTCAGCCTCCAGGCTGTCGGTCCCGGCGGGGGGGGCCTCTGCTGTCCGACCCAAAATATTTAAAGGGGCAGCAAGGGCTATAATAAGCCCAGATGATAATTCAATGGAAATAGGGGCTGAAGTGCTCCAAAAAAGTGCTTTCTCTGCACTACCACAGAGAACACGTTATGATGCCACAACAAAGATGGCTGACAGTCCAGATACTGTATATTCCACTTCCAAGATGGCCGCTGCCACCTCCAATATGGCTACTACCACATTTAAAGCTGCGACCTATAATCCTAATATGCCACCTGAATTGGCAGCAGACCTGCCACCGTCAGCTGGCATGATAATTCAACTTATTAAAGATTTGAGAGTTGATTTGAAAAATGACTTTAAAAATGACTTTGACACATTATATGGAGCCATGGAGGAAATAATAGAGAATAAATTGCACTCTCAAGAGCAATCTCATCTGGATCTGGTTGAAACCGTAAAAGAGCTCCAAAAGCAAGTGCACCAACAAGCAGAAAAGCTTGCCGACGCTGAAGATAGAAGTAGGCGTAATAACCTAAGGATCAGGGGAATCCCTGATAATATCGACTCCCAGGAATTACAAAGCTATTTCCAGACAATGGTGAAGTCAGCTCTACCAAATGTAAAAAATACGGATTTATTACTGGATCGCATCCATAGATTGCCCAAACCCGGCAATGCTCCTCCAGCTGCACCCAAAGACGTGATAGTGAGATTCCACTACTATCACATTAAAGAAGAATTTCTAGGTGCAGTACGCACGTCAGGTCTCACAGGAGATTACAGCAGCATGAAGGTCTTTCAAGACTTTTCTGCTCAAACAATGAAGCGACGCAGGGAATTTCAACTTTTTACTGCGGAGCTAAGACGAAGAGGGATAAGATATAGATGGGGATTCCCGGTTAAAGTCCTTTTCCGTATGGATGGTCGGAATTTTATAGTCACGTCGCCTGAAGAAGGAATGGAACTCATCAATACTGAATAATGAATGGACGTCAGGTTTCGCCTCATAGACTCTCGCCATCTACTCCTGTTCAGGCCAGCAAGAGAAGCAAATCGGACACTTCCTGAGATCCCAGTTCAAAGAGACATAGTCATCCTTTTCTATGGTCATCATCGAGTCCTGCTCCAGTCCGGCGATTTATCAGGATTACTTTGAATTTTGATCTGTTTCTCCTTTTTATGACAGACTTCTGAGTTCTTCCACTAACGGTTATTTGTCCTGTGCCTTTTTGGTTTATTTTAGAAACCGATCCTTCTATTTAAAACTTTCTAAACTTATACAATCAAAATATTTTTTATTTTTTTTTATATAATTTCATATTTATTTAATTTTATAGTTTTTTTATTTTTTTTTATTGTTCTGTGCTTTTTACCCTTTCAATTGTCATACTTAAAAAGTTGCTTTTTGTTTTTTACTACCTATATTAGCTCCCCCTGTACCCGGTAGCCTTCTCTCCCCCAACCCGGGCCTAACACCCTGAGATGGAGAAACTTTTTTTGTTCTCCCTCATGGCCCTCTTTCACTGTTTTTGTTTTACCCCTGATAGCGGAATATATCCAAGTTTTTTGTTCCCCTTTTTTATTTTTTTATATTTTTTGTCCATTCATTATTTAAAGTTCAGTAGAAACGTTTCTAGACCACGAAACACTGCAATGCTTCATACAAAAATGCATAATACGTGGCATCAGCAAATTGTAAACATTTGTTTACTCATTATTCCTGTACACACAAGTACACAGCTTGAGTTTGCTTTAACAGCTTTGTTGGACTTGCATGTTTTTTCTCTTGGACGGTGGTGGCTGGGACTCTCACAAGGTTGAATGTTCCTTTACCCTTTATCAGGTATTATTGTTCTATAAACCATGGTCTTAAAATATATGTCATTTAATGTGAGAGGCCTGAACACCGCCCACAAGAGACGATTATTATTCAAAGAAGCAAAATCCAACGAATCAGATGTGCT
Organism: Pelobates cultripes; assembly: GCA_933207985.1. Taxonomy (NCBI): domain Eukaryota; kingdom Metazoa; phylum Chordata; class Amphibia; order Anura; family Pelobatidae; genus Pelobates; species Pelobates cultripes. The sequence continues at coordinate 2,274,700 of OW240912.1, forward strand.
TTGTGTACAGGAAACACATTTTAAAGATGATAAAGACCATAAAATCATGTCAAAGCTTTTCCCAGTTCAATACCATTGCACTTATAAATCCAAGTCTAGAGGTACATCGATTTTCTTTCACAGGAATGTAGCATGCTTGACAAACAAAGTTATAACGGATGATGACGGTAGGTATTTAATATGGATGGGATCACTCAATACTATTGAATATACTATTGTGAACATGTATTTTCCAAACACCGGTCAGTTGCAGTTTTTTAGGAAATTGATGGACTTAGTGAATGAGAATGTGAGAGGCAACTTGGTAATGTGTGGTGACACGAATTTTGTTATGGATGGTGAATTGGATAACGCTAGGGAAGACCGTGATCGACAGCTTAGAGGGGACAGTGACAGATTAGCGTATAAATGCTCCAGATATATGATTGAATGTGGCTTATACGATCCTTGGAGACTGTTGCATGAGAATGAAAGAGATTTTACGTATTATTCTGTCTCTAAAAATATGTATTCCAGGCTGGACCGGTTTATGGTCCAGGGTGCTTTAATTCCTCACATCTTGAAATCTGATATCTTAAACATCAACTGGTCCGACCGTGCTCCAATCATAATGCATATTGACGAAATTGTTTCATCAGCCCCTAACAGAACCTGGAAACTAGGTGATTATTTGTTAAATGATGTTGTGAACAAGTCACTGACGGAGAAAGCTTTGTGTGATTATTTTTCGGAGAATGCCTCGCCTGAGGTCCCTGACGAGGTGACTTGGAATGCGCATAAGGCTGTGTTAAGAGGTCATTTTATTTCTAGAGCGTCTCATCTGAAGAGAATTAATAGCAATAATTTAAGAACATTGGAAAAAGAACTGTATAATTTGAACCAAGCTAATAAATTTGGTCCATCGCCCTCCCTATCAGCCATGATAGGAGAAATTAAGGCTAAAATCAACAAAATTAATTTAGATCGTACATCTTTCATGGTGAGACGTCTCAGGAAAACATTTTACTTAAAAGGTAACAGGGCCTCAACTCTTTTGGCATCCAAACTCCGGCATGTGAATGCCCAATCAAAAATAGCATATTTACTTGATGATCAGGGGCAAAAAGTGTTTCATCCAACTAAAATTAGTGATATGTTCGCAGAGTATTATAGTAAACTTTATAATTTAGAATGTAATTTGGACCTCCCCCGGCCTTCTACAACAATAATTGATAAATTCTTAGACAGAGTGTCATTGCCTCGGCTGTCTCCAGTACATTTAGAAAGCTTAGAATGTGAAATATCAGCAGCAGAGATAGCTGAGGCAATTAAACTTATGCCATCTGGAAAAGCCCCTGGTCCCGACAGATTAACTATTTTATATTATAAAACTTTTCCAGAAATTTTAATTCCCCATATGACTAAATTGTTCAATTCCTATAAGTCCGAGGGAAAGATGCCAGAGGAGTCCTTGTGCGCACGAATAGTCACTTTGCCAAAGCCGGGGAAAACTCCCGATAGATGCCCTAACTTTAGGCCCATTTCTCTGATTAATAACGATTCAAAGATTTATTCTAAAGTTCTCGCCAAACTAATCCGATTGTTAATTAATAAAGATCAAGTAGGTTTTGTGCAGAATAGACAGGCGCCAGACGGAACTAGAAGATTCATAAACTTGATTCAGCACATCAATATGACCAAAACGCCTTCTTTGCTTCTATCTCTAGACGCAGAAAAAGCGTTTGACAGGATACATTGGGGATATTTATGGAGAACATTAGATAGGTTCAACATACTGTAACGGAACCGCTGGCACCCCGACCGGGTACCTTCCGCCGACGGATGCTCCTAGTGCTTTCCGAGGACTCCAAGCACTCTGCCTGACACCATAACCACTGCAGACCCCACAAACCGCCGCAGCTTGGTTGGGATCTCGCCGTCTCCACCCACTCTGGACCCAGGACCAGGGTCCAGCTTCAAGCAGGTCGACCTCTCTCCGAATTCCAGAGAGCAGGAACAGGAACAAGCTCTTAGCAGAGCTTAGTGATTATACCCTGGGGAGTATAGTGATTATAGCAATCCCCAGAGTGTAGTTTCTCCAATCCCCCAAACATGAGCGAAACTTCATGAAGGTACAAGATGATCTGACTCCAATGAGCGTTTATTACTCCTTATATACAAGTTTTCAGGTCAGAGGCACACCCCCTGGACCTGGTGGTAAACTGTGACAAAAGGGACACAAACCAATGGGAACACTAATTAACATGATAACACTCTCACATACACAATGAAATCCCTCCTCTCCATCCTGGAGATAATTGGCTTAAGGCACTGCAGTAAACTCAATTATCTCCAGGTACAGAAAATATCTACATTTAACACTAACAGCAAAAATGCGTAAAAGTACATAAAAATACATAATTCTTATTTTATTACACAGAACCCCCACATTTAACCTATCCCCAGATAGCTCGGATCTGAGCGCTTAATCTAGGTGAACAATAGACAGGAAACGGGGGAGGGGAAGAAACACACCTTCCCATGGATTCCAATGGGAAGAAACTGTCTTTAGAAGCCAATAAGCCCCAAATAGTCTTTTTTAAATGGCAATACACTCCAGGGCCATAGTCATGAGGAAGGAGGCTGGCAATCAGGCTCCTCCAAAAGCCGGGGGCAAAGGGCAGCTTGTCACCTAACAATCCAGGGACAAAAGGCATTTCGTCACACATACCATCATCATTTATCACAGCAATTAAGGCGTTATATTGCGCACCCTCCGCCCATGTCTCAGCTTCTGGCTTCACATCCAAAACTTTTTCCCTAACCAATGGGACGAGACAGGGGTGCCCTTTATCTCCAATTTTGTTTGTTTTAGCGATAGAACCCCTGGCAGAACTGATTAGGACAACCCCACAAATTGTAGGAATTGCGGTTAAAGAATCCGTTCACAAAATTGGTTTGTTTGCAGATGATATAATCCTAGCTATCAAAAACCCAAAAGAATCTTTGAGACACCTCAAGGATATTTTAACTCAATTCGGTGAGATATCGTATTACAAATTAAATGAGTCCAAAACTCAAGCCCTTCCGTTTCATTTAAACAATTTGGAAACCATTGACCTTAAGAAATCATATTTATTTGATTGGAGAACTGAATATATGGAATATCTTGGCATTAATTTATGCAAAAATTTGGTCAATATGCACAATCACAACCTGAGGAAAGCATGGTCAGACCTACAAAAAGAGATAGAGAGATGGGGTGGGATGAAGCTCTCATGGCTGGGGAGGGTCGCATCTATTAAAATGACGATACTCCCCAAAATTTTATATTTTTTTAGGACCATTCCTCTGTCCATTCCATTATCATTTTTTAATAAAGTTCATTCGACAATGTTGAAATTTATATGGGGGAACAATTTATATGGGGGAACAAGCCTGTCACTTCCCTGCAGCACCATAAATCAAACGGCGGTATCGGTGTCCCCGATATCCGCAA
>OW240912.1:2282696-2302952 GCA_933207985.1 Pelobates cultripes
AGTATACACTATATTACTGCGCTATAGTATACGGGGTGACAGTCGTGGAGTATACACTGTATTACTGCGCTATAGTATACGGGGTGACAGTCGTGGAGTATACACTGCATTACTGCGCTATAGTATACGGGGTGACAGTCGTGGAGTATACACTGTATCACTGCGCTATAGTATACGGGGTGACAGTCGTGGAGTATACACTGCATTACTGCGCTATAGCATATGGGGTGACAGTCGTGGAGTATACACTGTATTACTGCGCTATAGTATACGGGGTGACAGTCGTGGAGTATACACTATATTACTGCGCTATAGTATATGGGGTGATCAGACCTAGTATACACTGTATTACTGCGCTATAGTATATGGGGTGATCAGACCTAGTATACACTGTATTACTGCGCTATAGTATATGGGGTGATCAGACCTAGTATACACTGTATTACTGCGCTATAGTATATGGGGTGATCAGACCTAGTATACACTGCATTACTGCGCTATAGTATACGGGGTGACAGTCGTGGAGTATACACTGCATTACTGCGCTATAGTATACGGGGTGACAGTCGTGGAGTATACACTGTATCACTGCGCTATAGTATACGGGGTGACAGTCGTGGAGTATACACTGTATTACTGCGCTATAGTATACGGGGTGACAGTCGTGGAGTATACACTGTATTACTGCGCTATATTATACGGGGTGACAGTCGTGGAGTATACACTGTATTACTGCGCTATAGTATACGGGGTGACAGTCGTGGAGTATACACTGTATTACTGCGCTATAGTATACGGGGTGACAGTCGTGGAGTATACACTGTATTACTGCGCTATAGTATACGGGGTGACAGTCGTGGAGTATACACTGTATTACTGCGCTATAGTATATGGGGTGACAGTCGTGGAGTATACACTGTATTACTGCGCTATAGTATACGGGGTGACAGTCGTGGAGTATACACTGTATTACTGCGCTATAGTATACGGGGTGACAGTCGTGGAGTATACACTATATTACTGCGCTATAGTATACGGGGTGACAGTCGTGGAGTATACACTGTATTACTGCGCTATAGTATACGGGGTGACAGTCGTGGAGTATACACTGTATTACTGCGCTATAGTATACGGGGTGACAGTCGTGGAGTATACACTGTATTACTGCGCTATAGTATATGGGGTGACAGTCGTGGAGCCATTATATCAGTCCGAGAAACAGGCCGGGTTAGTTAAAGTGTAATAAAATATTATTCTAATCACTTGTTTGTTAGTGGGTAACCAGGCTCTAATCCCACCTTTACCAGCCAGAAAGCACGTTTTGCCTGAAGAAGCCGGGAGGGGTGATGCTTACATGACTTTATTTTATGGGCCGAGCAAGGAGTGCAATTGTATTACTTTAGGTTACAGATCCCATCCCCCATCAGGTACAAACTGCACTAGGCTGGAAAAGAATCCACCTTAACAGGGACATGCAATAAACCATGACACATTCCTTAGAAAAACAACAAGTAAACACCACTGCCCCCTGCAGAGACTTAGCGGAACTGCACCAACAGACAGGTTTAATGGCTAAATATTCACCCTATCATTGTTTTTAACCCCTTAAAGACAGAGCCAAATGTACACCCTTATTATATATCATTTTATTCAGGGGAAACAGGGCTTTAATTTAATATCTAATATTAGGCTATGAAACATAATTTAATATGAAAAAAATGGGAGAAAATAAGATTTTTTTAGTTCTACATGACATTTTAACTGTCAGTGTCATAATACTGTTTGCTTTTACTGCAATAAAATACACATATTTGTATTCAGTGATGTCTCACGTGTAAAACAGTACCCCCTATGTACAGGTTTTATGGCGTTTTGGGAAGTTACAGGGTCAAATATAGCACGTTACATTTGAAATTGAAATTCGCCAGATTGGTTACGTTGCCTTTGGGACTTTATAGTAGCCCAGGAAAGAAATTTACACCCATAATGGCATACCATTTGTAATAGTAGACAACCCAAGGTATTGCAAATGGGGTATGTCCAGTCTTTTTTAGTAGCCATTTGGTCACAAACACTGGCCAAAGTTAGCGTTTATTAGTAGTATTTGTTTGTGTGAAAAATGCAAAAACCACCAATTTTGGCCAGTGTTTGTGACTAATTGGCTATTAAAAAAGACTGGACATACCCCTTTTGCAATACCTTGTGTTGTCTACTATTGCAAATGGTATGCCATCATAGGGGTAATTTTCATTCTTGGGCTACCATAGGGTCTCAAAGGCAATGTAACCAATCTGGCGAATTTTAATGTGAAAAAATGAAACACAAGCCTTATATTTGACGCTGTAACTTTTGAAAACACCATAAAACCTGTACAGGAGGGGTACTGTTGTACTCAGAGTCTTTGTTGAACACAAATATTTGTGTTTCAAAACAGTAAAAAATATCGCAGCAATAATATTGTCCGTGTAAGTGCTGTTTGTGCGTGAAAAATGCAAACAATTTCACTTTTACTGGCAATATCATAGTTGTAATACATTTTACTGTTTTGAAACACTAATATTTGTGTTCAGCGAAGTCCCCCGAGTAGAACAGTACCCCCCATGTACAGGTTTTATGGTGTCTTGGAAAGTTATAGGGTTAAATATAGTGCTAGCAAATTAAATTCCCTTTACTTTCGGCATGGGTTGTCAGGCAGGTCCCGCTAATTGTAATTAATTAAGATACCTAATTATGTAAAAATATTACATAAATATATATGTAGAATTAATATATGTATATATATACGTATGTGAATATATATGTGTATATATATATATATATATATATAATTTTTTAAATATATTTTTATTTATATATAGGTATATATATAGTGATATTTACGTATATATTTATGTATATATATGTATATATATATATTAATATATATTCATTCTATGTGTATTTTGATATAAATATATATATATTAATATCACAATACAGTTAGAACGAAATAACACACATCTATATATTTTTTAATTTTTTTAATTTTAATTTTTTTATTTAATTTTTTAACGTAATTACATATTTAATTTTTTTATATTATATATAAATATATATATATATATAACCATAATTATATATATATTTAATCAGTATCAGTCTACGTGTAATTTGATATTAATATATATATATATATATATATATATATATAACTATATATATATTAATAGTAAAATACACCTAGACAGTATATGTGTGTGTATGTGTATGTGTATATATATATATATACTTAGATCATATATATAGTATATATATATGATCTAAGTATATATTATTTATTTTTTACACTGATTAACTTTTTTTTATTTTATTTTCAGCCAGCAGGGGGACCACCTGTCATTACAGGCAGCCCCCCTGCTGGCAATGCTACAGCCAGCTATACCGGCCATGTGATTGTGAGGTCCTCGCAAGGACCTCACTCTCACATGGCCGGGGGGGGCTTCAGGAGGAAGATCTGCTGTGGGGGGGGGCTCTCTGGGAGTCCCCCCAACCGCGATCGCCGGCGTGGGACTGCCGGCGACCGGGTAAGTAAGAAAAGACCGGAGGGCATACTATTACACCCGGTGGCGTTTAGAGCCGCCTGAAATAGGGCCAATAGTGCGCCCTCCGGTCTTAAGGGGTTAATATTATTATTGGCATTTATATAGTGCTAACATATTCTGCGGTGCTTTAGGTTTACATCATTATTACATTATTAGCAGGGATACAGTGTATGTATATTATATTTATATAGTGCTAACAGGTGTACTCAGCGCTTTACTTGTTACATTACAGTAAAGGGAGGTACAGTAAGTGCAGTAGGTATACAGTGTGTGTATATTGTATTTATATAGCACTAACAGGTGTACTCAGCACTTTACAGGTTACATTATAGTAGAGAGAGGAACAGTAAGTGTAGTAGGTATACAGTGTATGTATATTATATTTATATAGCACTAACAGGTACACTCGGCACTTTACAGGTTACATTACAGTAGAGGAAGGTACAGTAAGTGCAGTAGGTATACAGTGTATGTATATGTGGCAAACCTAGCCACTTGGACAATATCAAGAGACTGTACCTTTAAGGGTTGCCTGTATGTCGTTGGGGATATGTGTTTAACTATGTATAATGTATGCTGGCTGTAATACCTTGAATTTCCTGTATTTTTTTATCTGCCGAATGCAGATAGCTATTTGTATTGGGTTTTCCTTTCGTTTCACGAACGGCACTTTTGCGGGCCGTTCATGAACCGAAAACACGCCATATAGTAGCCCACACACTTAGAGGCGTGTGGCGCTTGTTAACCGATTGCAACAATGTTGCAATCGGTAATTAGAGGCTCTCCTAGGTGGCCGCCGTTTGACTACCGACCATGCGGCGGTCAGCCATCTTGGATCCTTTGTTCCCTCAGCGGTGTTAGGTCGTCGAGCGCATGGTACTAAAAATGGCTACTCGACGGCGCGAACACCGCTGAGCCTCCAGGCCGTTCGGGAGTTCCGGGCCGTTCGGTATTTCATTCCCTGGAAGGCAATCGGTCATTTTAATATGTCTTTCAATAAATGTGTTTTTCGTGCGGCGTTCGGTTGTTTTAGCTGGGATCTGAGCGGTAATCTCCCGAATGATGCGCTCAGACCCCAGATATCTACCGAACGTCCATTCGTTTAAATAGACCATATATTCATAGAGTTATACATTTTTATACGAATTGTAAGTTCTGCTGCATGGAGGGATAATGCACTTAACAGAATATTCCAGTGGGAGGATCCCTCTCGTGCAGCAGTGCCTGATGGGAGAAATGTCTTGTATTGTAAGTCCCCTCTGGGAGTGCCCCTGGGAAGGGACTCAGGAAACCCCTTGCATGGGGACTTGTATAAATTGTGGAGCTGAATTAAAAGACCTCAGCTGACTCTCAGAACTGTGTTTCGTCCGGTTACTGGGAGGTTTGGGATATTGCCTTGTTGTTTCCAGCGCTTGACTGTGGATTACTTCCTGAACCAGCGGAATTCGTGGATTTAATATTGGCGTTCCGCTACAGTATATTATATTTATATAGCGCTAACAGGTGTACTCAGCAATTTACAGGTTACATTACAGTAGAGGGAGGTACAGTAAGTGCAGTAGGTATACAGTGTATGTATATTTTATTTATATAGCGCTAACAGGTGTACTCAGCGCTTTACAGGTTACATTACAGTAGAGGGAGGTACAGTAAGTACAGTAGGTATACAGTGTATGTATATTTTATTTATATAGCGCTAACAGGTGTACTCAGCACTTTACAGGTTACATTACAGTAGAGGGAGGTACAGTAAGTGCAGTAGGTATACAGTGTATGTATATTTTATTTATATAGCGCTAACAGGTGTACTCAGCACTTTACAGGTTACATTACAGTAGAGGGAGGTACAGTAAGTGCAGTAGGTATACAGTGTATGTATATTTTATTTATATAGCGCTAACAGGTGTACTCAGCACTTTACAGGTTACATTACAGTAGAGGGAGGTACAGTAAGTGCAGTAGGTATACAGTGTATGTATATTTTATTTATATAGCACTAACAGGTGTACTCAGCACTTTACAGGTTACATTACAGTAGAGGGAGGTACAGTAAATGCAGTAAGTATACAGTGTATGTATATTTTATATAGCGCTAACAGGTGTACTCAGCACTTTACAGGTTACATTACAGTAGAGGGAGGTACAGTAAGTGCAGTAGGTATACAGTGTATGTATATTTTATTTATATAGCGCTAACAGGTGTACTCAGCACTTTACAGGTTACATTACAGTAGAGGGGGGTACAGTAATTGCAGTAGGTATACAGTGTATGTATATTTTATTTATATAGCGCTAACAGGTGTACTCAGCACTTTACAGGTTACATTACAGTAGAGGGAGGTACAGTAAGTGCAGTAGGTATACAGTGTATGTATATTTTATTTATATAGCGCTAACAGGTGTACTCAGCACTTTACAGGTTACATTACAGTAGAGCGAGGTACAGTAAGTGCAGTAGGTATACAGTGTATGTATATTATATTTATATAGCACTAACAGGTGTACTCAGCACTTTACAGGTTACATTACAGTAGAGGGAGGTACAGTAAGTGCAGTAGGTATACAGTGTATGTATATTATATTTATATAGCGCTAACAGGTGTACTCAGTGCTTTACATGTTACATTACAGTAGAGGGAGGTACAGTAAATGCAGTAGGTATACAGTGTATGTATATTTTATATAGCACTAACAGGTGTACTCAGCACTTTACAGGTTACATTACAGTATAGGGAGGTACAATAATTGCAGTAGGTATACAGTGTGTGTATATTTTATTTATATAGCGCTAACAGGTGTACTCAGCACTTTACAGGTTACATTACAGTAGAGGGAGGTACAGTAAATGTAGTAGGTATACAGTGTATGTATATTATATTTATATAGCGCTAACAGGTGTACTCAGCACTTTACAGTAGAGGGAGGTACAGTAAGTTCAGTAGGTATACAGTGTGTGTATATTGTATTTATATAGTGCTAACAGGTGTACTCAGCGCTTTACAGGTTACATTACAGTAGAGGGAGGTACAGTAAGTGCAGTAGGTATACAGTGTATGTATATTATATTTATATAGCGCTAACAGGTGTACTCAGCACTTTACAGTAGAGGGAGGTACAGTAAGTGCAGTAGGTATACAGTGTGTGTATATTGTATTTATATAGTGCTAACAGGTGTACTCAGCGCTTTACAAGTTACATTACAGTAGAGGGAGGTACAGTAAGTACAGTGGGTATATAGTGTATGTATATTTTAATTGTTACACCTTGTAGCATTACCCCCAGATATCCAAAATTACTCCAGTTCTATCTCTTTTGTCCTTGGAAACTTTGCTACTGTCACTAGTAAGTGTCCCTGGACAAGTAATTAGGTAATTGATGACACATATCCACCTACCTCAAATCCGCATTGATTGTAAGCAGGGCCTTCTTCACTCCTAAATATTCCTTTTCTATAATTGCACAGCTCTGCGGAATATGTTGGCGCTATATAAATAATTACATAATAAGCATGTTTTCATTATAAGATTACTTTTATTTGAGCAACATTTTACATAGGACACGAGGCCACGCGTTTAGACTGGAAGAAAGAAGATTTCGTCTAAGGCAAAGGAAAGTTTTTTTTACTATAAGAACAATCAGGATGTGGAATTCTCTGCCTGAAGAAGTGGTTTTATCAGAGTCCATACAGATGTTCAAACGGCTACTAGATGCATACATGCAAGAACAGAATATTCAAGGATATAATCTTTCAATGTAGGGGTAATAACTGCTTGATCCAAGGATAAATCTGACTGCCATTCTGGGGTCAAGAAGGAATTTTTTTCCTAGCTTGTCGCAAAATTGTGCGTCAAACTGGGTTTTTTTGCCTTCTTTTGGATCAACAGCAAAAAAACAAATGTGAGGTAGGCTGAACTTGATGGACGCAAGTCTCTTTTCAGCTATGTAACTATGTAACATACAGAAGACACAGTATCAGGGCATGGATTATAATATATCACACAGTATACAGTTACATTTTTTCTGAGTTGGCTATCAGAAGGAGCGAGTCTAAAGCATCATAGCATTATAGAGGACAGGAAATCTCAATATATTAATCAGTGCTGCCACCTGGTGACAACCCACTGCATCTCCTGCATTGCACAGTATAGGGAGAGACTAGGGGTTCTCCACTCAATTATAGAAGACTGTGGACAGTGTATTATGGGCATACATAATATAATGTCTTCTTCTCTATCAGAACCATGGCTGTGGGGAAACATCTCATAATTCATGGTCTATTCTATCAGGACCATGGCTGTGGGGAAACTTCTCATAATTCATTGTCTATTCTACCAGGACCATGGCTGTGGGGAAACATCTCATCATTCATTGTCTTCTCTATCAGGACCATGGCTATGGGGAAACATCTCATAATTCATTGTCTTCTCTATCAGGACCATGGCTGTGGGGAAACATCTCATAATTCATTGTCTTCTCTATCAGGACCATGGCTGTGGGGAAACATCTCATAATTCATTGTCTTCTCTATCAGGACCATGGTTGTGGGGAAACATCTCATAATTCATTGTCGTCTGAATCAGGACCATGGCTGTGGGGAAACATCTCATCATTCATTGTCTTCTCTATCAGGACCATGGCTGTGGGGAAACATCTCATCATTCATTGTCTTCTCTATCAGGACCATGGCTGTGGGGAAACATCTCATAATTCATTGTCTTCTCTATCAGGACCATGGTTGTGGGGAAACATCTCATAATTCATTGTCGTCTGAATCAGGACCATGGCTGTGGGGAAACATCTCATCATTCATTGTCTTCTCTATCAGGACCATGGCTGTGGGGAAACATCTCATCATTCATTGTCTTCTCTATCAGGACCATGGCTGTGGGGAAACATCTCATAATTCATTGTCTTCTCTATCAGGACCATGGCTGTGGGGAAACATCTCATAATTCATTGTCTTCTCTATCAGGACCATGGCTGTGGGGAAACATCTCCTAATTCATTGTCTTCTCTATCAGGACCATGGCTGTGGGGAAACATCTCCTAATTCATTGTCTTCTCTATCAGTACCATGGCTGTGGGGAAACATTTCAAAATTCATTGTCTTCTCTATCAGGACCATGGCTGATAGAGCCATCTCATAATTCATTGTCGTCTGGATCAGGCCATGGCTGTGGGGAAACATCTCATAATTCATTGGCTTCTCTATCAGGACCATGGCTGTGGGGAAACATCTCATAATTCATTGTCTTCTCTATCAGGACCATGAACGTGGGGAAACATCTCATAATTCATTAGCTGCTCGAACAGGACCATGAATGTGGAGAAACATCTCATAATTCATTGTCTTCTCTATCAGGACCATGGAGAAATGTCTCATAACCTACTGTCTTCCTCTCCACCAAGTCAAGGGGTGGAGAACAATTTAGAGAACAGAATGTTTCCATCTCTATCAGGAGCAGCGGTTGGAGGTAACTTCTCAGAGTACAGACTGGTCTCTATCAGGAATAGCAGGTGGAGATACAGTCTCTGGGCACAGTTTAGTTTCTTGTCTTTTACTAACAAGGGTTGGAGGTATATCTTAGTGGTCTTTTCTCAATTAGGAAGAAGTGCAGTTCCAAAGTTTAGTAAATCCTGGGCTGAGCACTGTTAGCAGACAGATGAGTTCCCTTTGTTTAAAGAACTCTCTATAGATGGACATTGAAGGAACTGAGTCAGTTTGGTAGCCAGTACATCCATCTGTGTAGCATCTGCATATTTCAATAGATTGGCACGTCTGACAAAGTAATGGCGGAGGAATCTTTGTCTTGTGCACTTCAGAAGCTGCCGAACAAGACGCAGAAAACATTTTACTAAATCTTGCCATGACTTGGTGGTTGGATGTCTCTCACAGGCCCAGAGAACAATCATCTGCAAAGAGGGAGACAACAAAAGAACAATCTGTAATACGCAAAGACAAGGCACATGGACACCGAATCTGTCTCTCCCACTGCAGGGTGACACGGAGTCTATCCCACCTACTGCAGGGTGACAGAATATTTGATAGAGTCCTAACCTCAACATATGAGGAAAGGGATTTAGGGGTGATTATTTCTGATGACTTAAAGGTAGGCAGACAATGTAATAGAGCAGCAGGAAATGCTAGCAGAATGCTTGGCTGTATAGGGAGAGGTATTTGCAGTAGAAAGAGGGAAGTGCTCATGCCATTGTACAGAACACTGGTGAGACCTCACTTGGAGTATTGTACACAGTACTGGAGACCGTATCTTCAGAAGGATATTGATACCTAGAGAGGGTTCAGAGAAGGGCTACTAAACTGGTTCATGGATTGCGGGATAAAACTTACCAGGAAAGGTTAAAGGATCTTAACATGTATAGCTTGGAGGAAAGACGAGACGGGGGGACATGATAGAAACATTTAAATATATAAAGGAATCAACACAGTAAAGGAGGAGACTATATTTAAAAGAAGAAAAACTACCACAACAAGAGGACATAGTCCTAAATTAGAGGGACAAAGGTTTAAAAATAATATCAGGAAGTATTACTTTACTGAGAGGGTAGTGGATGCATGGAACAGCCTTCCAGCTGAAGTGGTAGAGGTTAACACAGTAAAGGAGTTTAAGCATGCATGGGGTAGGCATAAGGCTATCCTAACTATAAGATAAGGCTAGGGACTAATGAAAGTATTTAGAAAATTGGGCAGACTAGATGGGCCGAATGGTTCTTATCTGCCGTCATGTTCTATGTTCTATGTTCTACATAGAGAGAAGGGAGCTATGGGACACGATGTTTGTCACCCCAACGGTGACCATGCTCAGGGTGAAACTCACGTGTAAGTGTTGTGACGTAATCACAGGATGGTTTCCTGGACACCAAATATCTTCCTTCATCTGGCGCAGAACACGCAGACATTTCATGCGGCAGCCACCATCCTCATCCATGGTTTCCAGCAGGAGGCGCTCTGCTCGAAGGAAGGACAGTTGCCAGTGGTAATTAGATCGTGCCAAGAGGTCAAAACCAAAGGACTGAAAGGGAAAATAAATTCTAGGTTTAATGGTGTCAGGAGCTAAAAAGAAAGTCACCATCTAGATAAGGGAACAAACAGACTATAGAGCAAAAATTAAAATTTCAAAATTCAAACATATTCAGGTTTATTCACTAAACACCGGATTTTATCCAAATGGAAAAAAATCGAGTGAAAACTGTAAAATTCGGACCAAAATTGCAATTCGAAGATTCACTAAAGCCAAATGCGGTCAGGATTCAATCAGTCCAACAAATACTGTAACATTGGTTCAGAAGTGTTCAGAAAATCAGTGATTTGTGCATCCAAACCAATCAACAGCACCAGAATCTGAGATTTATCAACAACCGCATGGCAGCTTTTAGAGGTATCCTCACACTAGTGCATCTTTATCAGCCCAACTGGTTCTCTGTCTTGTTTTATAGACAGCACATTTCTTGTGGTTTTTACCTATATTGAGGTGAATTCTGTCTTTTTTTTGTGTTGACTCTCCTTACCTTTACACATTGAGCTCGGTCCTTGGAAGGCCACCGCTTTAGGAACCTTGGCCAGCGGGCTTTCTTGGGCCAGTAACCAGGGATCTCTATCATTGGGACCAACTCTACTTCCACAGACTGCATTGAGGTCTCTATGTGCACCTTAGTGGCGGGACTAAAGCAGTCCATCACACTCACCTTATCTGCAGGAGAAAGAAGACACTTAGACACATCCTATGGGGAAAACCTGATATATACAGTAAAAAAATCACCAAGGCAAGGAAAAACATTCACACACTCACAATGGTGGACTTAGAGGACTTCACAACCTACTGATAGCCATTTGTATAAATTAAAATGTAATTTATAATAAGAACAATGTACTTTATTTACACAGATTTTAAACACATTTAATTTAGTTTTAAGACACATGCAACTCAGCACCCCAATTCAATTTCTGTTGCTTGTGCCTCAGGACCTGGGGCGTTAATTGCAGTTGTAGGACCGCAAGGTCTGGCACATTAAAAGATTTACCAGGGAATACTTCAGTCCAGTGACTAGAGTGTTATGCACCTCAAGAAGCACTCTACGAGAGCTACACCTATTTCCCTAACTTTTTAAAACAAAACTTTTAGTACATACCTTAACCTCAGCACTGGAAAAGGAATGTGATCACAGATAGAGTATAATGGGATGACATTTCAGGCTAAGAATACTTTCAACTGGCCAATTGCTGACTGTGCAGATTTATCGACTAACACAAGGACAGTATCTTTCCACCCCAAGAGCTCCATGGTCAGTTTTTGTTAAGGCAGGTGAGGAACAAGTGTGAGAATAAAAGTTCATTTCAATTTGATGGTTGGTAAGTGATGCAAATCTCACAGGTCTCCTCCATGTATGTCTTTGTACAAATTGGGCCAGAACACAATCATCATCAAAGCCTACATAAAGCTTCTATGCATCACTTAATGGCATACCTTCAATATGTCTACAAATGTTCTCATTCTGAGGAACCACCATCTTGTCCACTAAGAGCAGAAGACTCTTCTTCCTATACAACAAGTTCTTAAGTTACCAGGAGGGCTGTGGATCTGGATTTAGTTGCTATTTTTTATTGTGACCAGACGTGACATAAAAGTAATTTCATTTCAGTAAAGTTTATATCTTGTGCTGTGAGAGCCTATTCTTCAAGCCCCCAAATAGAGGCTGGTGCCTACAGATTACAAGTGAACCTTTCTGCTCTTGCATGTCTTGTTCTTGTCCTGGCAGATCCGGTACGGCCTTGGAAAGGGCATCAGAAAAATGTATGTAGATGCACTCTAGTTTATATCATTATGGTTATAGGAACATTCTTTGCAGTCTTGGTGGTGCCTTGATGCCCTCCCCGGATTTTTCAGCTTGTGCTGCTATTTTTCATTTGTGTGAGAATACACTGCAATACCGGCGCTGTGTATGGAGAGAGACAGGGATAGAAAGCTACAGCTTATCCCTGCTTCTCTCTCCTACAGATCAGGTAAGCGAGGGATGGGGGGCAGCCTACAGATCAAATAAGTGAGGGATGGGGGCAGCCTACAGATCAGGTAAGTGAGGGATGGGAGCAGCCTACAGATCAGGTAAGTGAGGGATGGGGGGCAGCCTACAGATCAGGTAAGTGAGGGATGGGGGCAGCCTACAGATCAGGTAAGTGAGGGATGGGGGCAGCCTACAGATCAGGTAAATGAGGGATGGGGGGCAGCCTACAGATGAGGTAAGTGAGGAATGGAGGGCAGCCTACAGATCAGGTAAGTGAGGGATGGGGCAACCTACAGATCAGGTGGGTGGGGGGCAGCCTACAGATCAGGGATGTGAGGTATGGGGGTGGAGGGCAGCCTACAGATCAGGTAAGTGAGGGATTGAGGGGGCAGCCTACAGATCAGGTAAGTGAGGAAGTTAAAGCAGAAGGTGCAGAAAGGTTCTGCAAGGGGCAGGAGGGGTCAGCAAGGAGCAGGAAGGGGCAGCAAGAAGCAGGAAGGGGTAGGAAGGGTTTGCATGGAGGAGGAGGGTAAAGTAGCAGGAAGAGTCAGCAAGGAGCAGGAGGGGTCAGCAAGGAGCAGGAAGCAGGAAGGGGCAGCAAGGAGCAGGAAGGGGCAGCAAGAAGCAGGAAAGGGTAGGAAGGGTTTGCAAGGAGGAGGAGGGTAAAGTAGCTGGAAGAGTCAGCAAGGAGCAGGAGGGGTCAGCAAGGAGCAGGAGGGGTCAGCAAGTAGCAGGAAGGGTCAACAAGCAGCAGGAAGGGTCTGCAAGGGGCAGGGGGGTTAGCAATGAGTAGGAAGGGGCAGCAAGAAGCAGGAAGGGGTAGGAAGGGTCTGCAAGGAGCAGGATGGGTCAGCAAGGAGTAGGAAGGATGTGCAAGGAGCACAAATGTAAAAGAGCAGAAAGAATCAGAAGGAGCACAAAGGTAAAGTAGGAGCACAAAGGGACAGCAATGAGCTGGAAGGGGAAGAAGGAGCAGGAAGTTAATGTAGGAGAAGGAGCAGGAAGCGTCTGCAAGGAGCAGAAAGGGGCAGCAGGAGCAGGAAGGGACAGAAGGAGCACAAAGGTAAAGGAGCAGAAAGAATCAGAAAGAGCAAAAAGGAGAAGGAACAAAGGTACAAAGGTAAAGTAGGAGAAGGAGCAGAAAGGAGAAGGAAAATAAATGAGCAGGAAGGGAAAAGGAACAGAAATTAGCAGCAAAGAGCACAAAGGGTCTGCAAGAAGCAGAAGGGTGCAGCAAGAGGCAGGAAGGGTCTGCAAGAAGCAGGAGGGCGTAGCAAGGAGCAGTAAGGGGCAGCAAGGAGCAGGAAAGGGCTGCAAGAGCAGAAAGGGGAGGTCAGCAAGGAGTAGGAAGAGGCAGCAAGGAGCAGAAAGGATCTGCAAGGAGCAGGAAGGGTCAGCAAGAAGCAGGAAGGGTCAGCAAGAAGCAGGAGGGTCAGCAAGGAGCAGGAGGGTCAGCAAGAAGAAGGAAGGGTCTGCAAGGAGCAGAAAGGAGCAGAACAGCACAAAAGTAGCAGAAAGGTAAAGGAGCAGAAGGAGCCAAGGAGGAGAGAAGACCGTGTCAGAAGGAGAAGAAAATGAGATTGGAGCAGGAAGGACAAGTGAAGTGATCCCTCCACTTCATTCTGTACACCGCATCATAAGGCTTTGGTACCTGGGTCTGGCAGGGACACTTTGGACCTTCTCATCTCCCCAGGTAAAAAAAAATATCAGTGTTAATGTGTTCACTTTTATTTACTGAGTGTCAGGAAACACAGAGGGCCGCTGGGTAGGGGTGCCGCTGATTGGCTAGAGTGGTCAGCTGGCTCTCTAAGCCAATCAGTAGCTCCCCATTCATAAGAACATAACATTTTTATGAATCGGGAACTACCGATTGGCTTACAGAATCAGCTGACCACAGTAGCCAATCAGCGGCACCCATGCCTGATGTCAATCTGCACCTCCTGACACTCTGTTTCAGAAGCTGAATACCACTGAGCGACCTGAAGATCTGGAGCTGGAGGAAGCCTTTGGGGTTAAACCACTTGAGAGTGGTTTCACACCTTAAAGGAAAGAGAGTGCCCAGGGGCCTCTTTGCATCATAGCATTTTCATTTAGATAAAGGTTTTATTGTGACCAAAATGTTCCTTTAATTTGCTTAGTGTTAAAGGAACACTATAGTGTCAGGAAGACAAACATGTATTCCTGACACCATAGTTGTGAAAACGCTATTCAAATTGGCTTTATGTGATAATGACTATGCTCCTCCCCTTCATGACACTGTCAAAAGGGGCCAAGCATGGATGTCATTACAATTATGCCCCCCCAGAAAAATTCCTGCAGACGCTCATGGGTGCGTTATTAGTGTGTTAGTGAGAATCCTATCCAGAGGCTTGTGGTCAGACTGCATTGACTGGTGGAGATTTGTTGCAGCATATACAATGGCTAACGGCTCTTTCTCAATCTGCTCATGTGACAAATTGTCTTAAAATCATCATTAGTTTTCCCAAGTTCAAGTTGTTTCCTTTTGGTTCGATATCGTTAACTATTGAACACAGACCACCCCCCTGGCTCGTTAACTTCAAAACAACCACTAGCTTAAGTGCTCTCTCTGGGTGAACTTGTAACCAGTGAGTGGAGAGCTAGATGGTAGACAATCGTAAAATCACTTACCCCTTACTACAAGAATATACAGGTCTTGATGCCGGGTGACATGAAAAGAGAAAAATAACCCAATACTAGGGCAGATGGTACTAAAAAAGTGCAGTTATGCAAATGAAGTAAGTAGATACACTTTCAATATTCTGAGCCTGAGGACAAGGCTCTATAATAGTGCAGATGTGCTCTTATAGGCAGCACCCCACCTTTTTGGACGAGTATCGATCTCAAGGAAAACAAACAGGTAGAGATGGTGCAATATATCTGTATGAATCACAGATCCAAATCACAATATCCAAAGAGACTCTCACCTTTTCAAAAGCCCATATATGCCTTGGCTCTCAGGTGGAAATGCCTAGTGTAAGTTTGTGGGATGACACACCCCATGCTGGAACAGGACAGACTGCCAAAAGGTGCTATAATTCGAAATTTATTTGACAAGAAAAATTAGAAAGAAAAATGTAAAAAATTTCCAGCACTTATCCAATCTTTTGCAGTCCAATCCTAGTGCGCCAAAACGCATTTCACTGTAAAAGCTTCTTCAGTTTGCTGTAATAGCTTCCAGGTCCGAGAGTCCATTTAAATGATAGCGCCAAGTCGATTTGCCGTGGTCAGGTGATTTGTGTCATGACGGTCACCCTGAGTGAGGAGGGGTATCTACCGCCAGAGATGCCCTTTCCCCCTAGTCTGAGTAGCGCTGCAGTATTCTCCAGTCTATATCCAAGCAAACCATGAATCCAATATAGCTGTAGAGCTCTTATAAGAGCTAGTGGTTATAGCAGTCTACCAGTTCCATACAATCGCGAGATGAGGCTGTGTGTTGAGGGTTAAGTGAACTGGTTTAATGGTAGCCACACTGGCCTTCTAGGCAATTTCCCATGTAAGGGGCACTCCCACATGGACCTTGTAGGGGACTACAATATAAAATTACAGACCAATAAGAACAGGGTTATACTGTATGACACTCCCACACATAGCATACTGTAGCGGATGGCATTGGGCTGTCCTCAGAATTATGTGTATTCGTATGTTCTAATAATTTTTTCCATATGTATGTAAATTGTCAGGGATCCGCGGGCGGCTAGGAGGGGAGGCTGCACGCCCGCGGTCTCCCCTCTGCTTACCTGTCGGCGAGCGGCGTCTCCTCTCTGCCGCTCGCCGCCCGCGTCCTCCACGCCCCCCAGCGGCAGCATGTATAACGCTGCACGCTGGGAGGTCACTGAACTATGTAAACGCCGGGGTCACGTGAGTGACCCAGCGTTAAAGGAACAGTACCACAATCACAGTGGGAGGTATAGATATCCCCCACGTGTAATTGTTAATTCTGATTGGAAGTTATCCAATCAGAATTAAACCAAGGGTATTTATACTTACCTTTCCTGTCCCTCAGTGCCCTGTTGTGGTCTTGTGATACCTGTAGCGTAGTGTTCTTGTGTTGCTCTCTGGTTACTGATTATTTGGCTCGTTATTCCGATTATCCTGTCTTTTCCACTCCTTTGACCTCGGCTTGTTTCTCGTTCTCCCGTTTTCTGGCTTCCTTTACTTGGCTTGTCTCCTGACTATTCTTAGCGTGCTTAGCCCGGCCACTCTAAGGTCCGGTACGGCACCTTTTCTGTGTGTTTGTGTGTGCCAGCGTGTTGGGTTCCCCGAATCGTGACATAAAGTGTATGCAGCATTCCTCTGATTGTTCGGTAAAATCACTCCAGTTATTATGTGAGTGAAACTACCGAACAATCAGACCACCCCAGGAATAAGTGTGCCTCCAATTACTGGCAATCAGTGCAGTGTGTGCTTTGTCCTCTGGGTGGCCGCCATTCGGGAGACTAACATGTGGCGGTGGCCATCTTAAACTCCTGAACAGCTGTGTTTTGCCGTTAGGCAAACACCGCTGAGACCTCCACACTGCCGTCAATTCGTGTAGGACCTAGGGGGTTTATCCGAATCCTCCCCAGTCTCCATAACCCAAGCCATTCGTGTATTTTATTCCCTTTTTCTGTGACCGACCACAGGGCCAAAATGCTGTTAACTCCAGCGTGTTCGGTCTTTTTATTACCTCCAGGAAATTCCCTGTGGCAAACCTAGCCACTTGGACAATATAAAGAGACTGTGCCTTTAAGGGTTGCCTGTATGTCTGTTGGGATATGTGTTTAACTAAGTATAATGTATGCTGGCTGTAATACCGTGTCTTTCCTGTATTAGCTATCTGACGAATGCAGATAGCTGTATTTCCTTTCGTTTCACGAACGGCACCTTTGCGGGCCGTTCGTGAACCGAAATAACCACCATGTAATAGCCCACACACTTAGAGATGTGTGGCGCTTGTTAACCGATTGCAACAATGTTGCAATCGGTAATTAGAGGCTCTCCTAGGTGGCCGCCGTTCGACTACCGACCATGCGGCGGTCGGCCATCTTGGATCCTTTGTTCCCTCAGCGGTGTTTGGTCGTTGAGCACATGGTACTAAAAACGGCTACTCGACGGCGCGAACACCACTGAGCTTCCAGGCCGTTCGGGAGTTCCGGGCCGTTCGGTATTATGTTCCCTAGACTTCAATCGGTCTTTTGAATATATATTTTAAGTAATTTTCGTGTGGCGTTCGGTTGTTTTAGCTGGGATCTGAGCGGTAATCTCACGAATGATGCGCTCAGACCCCAGCTATCTACCGAACGTCCATTCGTGCAAATCAACCTGATATTCGAAAAGTTGCATATTTTAATATAAATTGCCGGTTCTGCTGCACGGAGGGATAATCCACTTAACGGTACATTCCAGTGGGAGGATCCCTCTCGTGCAGCAATGCCTGATGGGAGAAAGGCTCTGTATTGTAAGTTCCCCATGTAGTCCACTCTGGTAATGCCCCTGGGATGTGACTCAGGAAACCCCTCACATGGGGAATTGTATAAATTGTGGAGCCTGGGAATAAAGCCTTCAGTTGACTCTCAGAACTGTGTTTCGTCCAGTTACTGGGAGATTTGGGATATTGCCTTGCTTTTCAGCGCTTGACTGTGGATTACTTCCTGAACCAGCGGAATTCGTGGATTTAATACTGCCGATCCGCAAAATTCCCGAACCCCTGATCTGATCTGGGTGATTTTTGAATATGCTTGTCACCCAGATCAGAGCTACCAGGGAATGCAATATTTAAAGGGGTACCCCTAAGTTTAGGGGTACATCCAGAAAACCAGGGGAACTGTTTACTGCATAATGGGATTATGATCATACTAAGGGGAGGGGATGTGTGGGTGGCAACTCATGTATGATTGGTGTATTGTATAATTACTGTAAATCCCTCCCTTGCATGGGAGAAAGCTTTAAAAGAAGGTTGAGTGATTAAAAGTTCAGTTCTGCTCCTGATGCTGTGTGTCGTCCACTCATTGGGATGGATATTGGGATATTATTGGATTGTCTTGCCTGCTGGAATTATTGCCTTATGGATTTTTAATACTTGTTCCTGAGCCTCACTGGGATCTTGAGTGGAGATAACCTGTGGAATATCAGCTCTCTGCGACACATACAATCCCTCCCCTCTGCCTGGGAGATAATTCAGTCAATTACTGTATCAACTCAATTATCTCCAAGCGAAAAAGAAAATAATTTACAGACAACACGAAAATACCCCAAAAACTCACATAGACCCCATATAAAGTATATTCCCTGATAGCCCCGCTCTGTATGAGCAACATATACAAAAATCACCCAGATCAGTTCAGGGGTTCGGGAGTTTTAGGGAAGTCTTATTTCTGACCGACCGCACATGAAGATCCTGCCCAGAATAGTTCCATAGATTTCAGGTTGTGCGGTCGGTCTCTTTTGGGAGCTTCAAATGTAATGTAATATCACAAATAACTGTTTGTGAGAAAGCTAGTCGTGTGCCCATTGTTCGGGAGTTTGGTTTCACCGAACACCGCCTCCTACGGATGACTTGGAATGAACATAGGTGATCCTGGAAGTCTCAGCGGTGTTCGGGCCGTTGAGTGTCTAAAAATAGTTCCACACACTCGCCGACCAAACACCGTTGGACCCGTTTGACAAAACAAGATGGCCTCCGCCACGTGTTCGTACATACGAACGACGGCCACCCAGTGAACTACTTAGAACGTTCAGTGTTGTGGTTAGAGCAAGTGTTAGTAAGGTCAATTGGGTCAATTGGTGGTACACGACTGCTCTGGGTGGTCCAAGTGTTCGGTACATTATTCGGTATACGGACCAGCTGGGGCAAATTTGTTCGGTTGGATTTGTATACCGATCCAGGCAAAGCAAAATTAAACTCTAGGAACGGGCATCTGTTACAAAGTGTGTGAACAAGATGCCCTTACTGTTCAAAGTAAGGTGTTTTCTTCCTGTTCCCATGGAAGAGACATTGTTCCTGTGACAGAACCATCTGTCTGTTTAGTGCTGGTGGATTCGTCTATTTTGCCCCGTTCATGTAAATGGCTGGTTCCTATAGCCCAGCCATACGAATGACCGTTTTTCCCGAACAAAACTACCGAACGGATGGCCACCCAGAAGAGAAGTGTGCTGCTGGTTAACCTATTGATCCCAATTAGAACGTTGTGGTTAACCGCAGACACTTCTCAATTAAACAAATTCAGGGTGGTCATCGTTTGTATGTCGACCACGAGGCAGTGGCCATTTTAAAACCACGCGAAAGCCCAGCGGTGTTTGGCTCTATTTCTATGGAACTAAAAACGAACACTTTTCCTGCCGAAAATCGCTGAAACAACGGAACGCCTGGCTGCCTCCACGAAAGCATACGAATACCGGCCGTTCGGGAGGTTTGAAGCATATGAAAGGACTTAACCCAGATAGCCTTCCCATGGAGTCATTCGTATACCGAAGGACTGTAAGAACTTTGACTCCATGGCGATTGAACTATGTGTGTGGGATCTGAGCGCTATTCGCTAATAATATGCACTCAGATCCAGGCTATCTGGGGATATGTGATGCAAATGGGAAATGTTCGGTTTTTGTGAAGTTATGTATTTTTATGTCTTTTCTGATTTTATATTTAAAATGGCGACTG
>OW240912.1:2310939-2330682 GCA_933207985.1 Pelobates cultripes
TTCGATTATCATCTGTAGGTGGATTTGGCTGTGGAGCCTGCACAGCGCCACCTGTTGGTTGCAAGGATCTAGCAACTACTGTCTGCACTACCTGAATAGCAAGGATTGCTAATTTGCATATTCGGGTAGATTATTTTTATAAATTCTTTATTTGTTTAGAAGATTTGTATTTTTACAGAAAAAAGAAGTCATACATCACACGACAGTTTCATCTTTAGTGGTTTACAGTTGCTTTGGTGTCAGCACCCTCAGAGATCACAGGCTCCTGTCCCACCTTTTGGAGCTGCAGTGTGTGGCTATGGTACTGCGCGGGCATTGTGGGTGCTCGGATATCTCCTGGGTGCCGTGTTTCGTCCCACAGGGGATCCTTTGAGCCGTGCATGGCTTGTTGCACTGGCCCTGCGGTGTGTTAGGCCCATGGCCTTCGGGGTAGTGTAAGGTTGTGTCCCCAGTGGCCTTGTTATGGCGTGTACTGCCGTGTGTGCAGGCTTCCTTATGAAGGGGAAGGGAGGTGGTAGAGGTGGGACTGTTGGGCCCCCTACGGCTCACAATGGTGTGCCTTGGTTTTCGAGTTTGCCTTCTGGGGAGGGTGAGGTGTGTTGAGGATATCGTGCAGGGTCTGTTGCTGGTGTTTTGCTTGGGGTTCCAGTGTGGACGGTGGCAGACCTACGGTCTGTTCGTGTGTTTCCCTCTTGTAATATGTGTGTCCTCCCTGTGTTTGGTGTAGGAAACCCTGTGTTTGGGTGGCGGGTTTTGAGGACAAAGAGAACAAAGTCCTTTTCCCATGCGGGGACCCCAGGGAGGGGGAGGAGCTTGAGGTGTATGTGTGTGTTGGAAACCCTTTGCATGGGGATATGCATAAAAGCCAAGTGTGGCACAATATATTGTGTTGTACCTCCAGAACTAGGACTTGTTCAGTTACTAGGGGGAAATGGGTATCTTTGCATTCTAAGTGGTTCCAGAGCTGCAGAAGGATGGCCATAGCAGAGGTAACCGATCGTGTTACTCGGAGTCCACTACATGGACGTTCCCCAACCTGGTTGTGAGGAGTGTCAGGTCCATTGGGCTTTGACGTTGTCCCCTTGGGGTTTGATTTCTCCCTGCCCTCTTGTTGGTAGTGTTTTGTTTACCCACCATTGCCTAGAGGGTAGTGTGGTGTGGGATCAGTTGCTGTCCCCGTGCGTTCAGGTTCCCCCCCCTCCCCCCCGATCATGGAGGGGCTTAGGAGGGAGAGAAGGGAGTGAGAGAGTTTCTACAGAGAAAGAAGGTGGAGAGAGAAGAAAAGGGAAGGAACTGGAGAGGGGGAAAAGAGGAAGAAGAGAAGACAGAAAAAAACAAAGGGGGGAAGGGTGGGTGTAGGTGGAGAGTGCCTTTGTTTGATGCCCTATTGAATGAGTCATGTATTTTTGCCATGAGTTCATCGAGGTCGTGTGTCTATTTCAGTTTGCCTATAACCGTTGCCATGGTGGCTATACATTGGTCTGCCCATAGTTCTGCGATCGCTGGTCTGGCTGCTAAGGTTATTCTGGTGGCTAGTTTGTTTTCACTCCTGTTGAGGGAGTCTGTAGGTTTGGTTAGCAGCATTGTCCAGGGGTCCACCAGGTTGGTCTTTGCGATAACATTTTCTATGAGTAGGTGTATCTCTGTCCACAGGGGCTTGATTTTGAGGCATTGCCACCAGCAGTGTAGGTAGGAGCCTGTTTCCCTGCATAGCTTCCAACATAAGCCGTTGGATAGTCTACCCATCTTGTGGAGTCGGTATGGTGTCATATACCAATGGTAAAAGGTTTTATGAACCTGCTCCTTATGAGTGACGCACACTGTGAGGGAGCCTATTGCTGCCAAAATCTCCGACCAGTTGCTCGGGTCTTCTGGTGGTTCGATGTCTTTCCCATGCTGCAACGTAGGTGAGGTTGATTTGGGATGTGTGTGTGGTTAAAGTATTGTAGATGTTGGATATCTGCCCTATGTGGATGGGTGCTGTGACGAAGTGCCCTTTGCCACTTGGTCCTGGAGAGGCCTACTTGCCAGCCTCCTCCCCTGTGACTATGACTCTTTCATGTATCTGGCTTTAAAGCCCCTAGTCTACCTTCAGACAGACTATTTATGTAGGCTGCTTTATTTATCTTATGTTTTAGTCACCCTGTACCCATTATAGGTGCAGGGTGTGTGTTATGTAATTGTTTATAGTGTGTGTGTGTGTACTGTGTAATGTATTGCCTGCTCTCTTGTATTGCTGAGGTTTGCTACCAACTAGGTGGGTTTGGCTATGGAGCTTGTCTAGTGCCCTCTGTTGGTAGCAACAGCAATATGCACTACCTGAATTGCAAGACTGGTTCATTTGCATATTCGGGTAGATTTGCATATTGCTAATTCTGCAGGCAGGTGAGATATTTACTGTTAAATATTGTCTCCCCCCACCCCTTTAAAAATGTGCCATTGTGTTGTGATAAGTCACTGTGTGTTGCTTGATATGGTTTGACTGTTTGTGATTTTATTGAGGTTTCACAACAATGTTATTGTGGTGACCCTATTGGCTGGTCCCAAGGGAAATAAAGGTTTTGACAGTTCTTCTTGATCCCTCTAAACGTAGCCTTGTCTCGTTATTGGAGGGAGCTGTTATAATCACACTGGGGATTGCTATGCTCTGCATGCTCCCCTGAGCTAGAATCACTTAGCTCTTTTAAGAGCTTGTTCCTGACATGCTCTTCTTGGAGGAGGGGTCTTCACCACACAGTCCTGGATGCTGGAGGTTCGTACAGGGTGGAAGGAAGAGTTCTTTCCCACACAGTCCTGGAGGACAGAAGCTGATCCAGGGTGGAAGGAAGACGCCGAGACTCCAGTCAAGATACAGCGGTTGCAGAGTCTGCAGTGGTTGTGGTGTCTGCTGCACTGCTTGGAGTCCTCAGGAAGCGCTAGGAGCATCCGTCAACGGACGGTACTCAGTTAGAGTACAAGGAGCTCCGTTACAGGTGCATTGAAGCATTGCTTTTTGAATGGCGTCGGAGGTGCTATCCCAGCCTGTTTGATCATGGTCATCTGTGCTAGGTCTCTTAATTGTATGTAGTGGAAGTAATCTGAAGTGCATAGTGATTCTGGGTTGGGGAAGGCATTGTATTAGAATATCTAACCTTGGCGGTATAGGTGGAGCAATCTGGAGATGTCCCTCTGATTGAAGTTGATGAAGTGGTCGGGTTCATTCCTGGTGGGAAAAGTTTAATGCGATAGATTGGTGTGACTGGCGAGAGAAGTGAGGAGAGGTCGTGTTTTGGGTTCAGTTTGTCCCACAGCGGTCTGTGTGCTGGGGGTATCCACATATACGACGGTGGAAGGTTTTATAGTATAGGGCTGTGAAGCTGTCCGGGCCAGGGCTTTTCATTGATTTCAGTGTTTTGAGTACCAGTGAGATCTCTTCTGCTTCCATGGGGGAGGCAAGGTGGTCCTTGGCCTTGGTGGGGAGAGAGGGTAGGTTAAGGGGTGCGAGAAAGGCGAATATTTTTGTTAGATGCTCCGGTTCTTGGGTGTGTAGAGGAGTGGTTATGTAAATTGGTGTAGTACTGTAGGAAGGTACTTGCTATTTTCTCTGGTCCATTTTTGAGCTCTTCTTCCAGTGTGTGTGTGTTTTGGAGATTTGCTTCTTTCCCCCCCCCTTTTTTTTTTAGAGGCAGTGTGCTAGGAGGGCGCCGGCCTTGTTACTCTTTTCATAGAACTTCTGTGTGGTCCACATGATGTTTTGCGGCACATCTGTCACCACTAGAGACTTTATTCTGTCTCGTGTGGCTGTCAGTTAGTCCAGGATTGATTTGGTTGGCTGTTTTTGGTGGATCGTTTCAATACTCAATAATTGAGTTTTGCTAGGGCGTCTGTTAGGTTTTGCAAGCATTGCCTTTTGAGGGCGATGGCCATCGAAATTAGATGGCCTTTGATTGTCGTTTTGTGAGTGTCCCATACCATGGCTGGGGAGACGTTGTCCGTGGTGTTTATAGCAAAGTAGTTTCAAATGTTGGTCGTCAAAGTGTAGATGGTTGCTCTATCCCAGAGTATCATGGAGTTGAGACACCAGGGGCAGACTAGGTTAGGTATTTTGATTGTCATGGTGACCTCTGCATGGTCCGACCAGGCTATGTTGCCTATGCTCGTTTGGACAGTGTGGTGAAAGTAACCTTGCCACTGGTTCTTGGAGGGGCCTGTTTGCCAGCCTCCTACCCTGTGACTATGGTCTCTGTGTTAAACCCTGGTGGAAACCACTGTTTGGGCCTTTTGGACTTCTGACATTATCTATTCAGTGACACTTCGAACTCCAAAGCGGTAGAAGTGGTTCGAAGCAGCACTTTGAACGCGTGGCGGTGGCCATCTTAAGCCGCGAGTACAATGAGCGGTCTTTGGTCAACAAATTCATAGAACTCAAATCGGACAATCGACGGCTTGAACACCGCTAATTATTTACCTTCCATGGATGTTCGGCTATTCGAACGGCGTTTGGTATTTTGTGTGCACTTCGAATCCCCGAAGTAGACCGACTGCACAGCCTAATATTCTGGAACTGTTTTGGGCATGGGACCATGCGTGCGGTCAGTCAAAATGTGACTTCCAGGAAATTCCTGAACTGATCTGGGTGATTTTTTTGGACATGTTGATCACCCAGATAAGGGCTATCAGGGGATGTAACATTTGTGGGGATATTATGTGTTTTGAGATACTTTTGGGACTTTATAGAAATGTGTGTTTTTTCTGCCTGGAGATAATTGGGTTAATACAGTATGTGACTCAATTATCTCCCAGGCAAAGGGGAGGGATTGTGTGCTGTATTTGGGAGTGCCGTGCCTTGTAACCTTATTGTAATTGGTTTGTGACTTTGTGCTGCAGTCCCCCACAAGGTCCAGGGGGGAGTGCCCCTTGCATGGGAACATGGAAGGGGCCTCTTGTGGCTGCCATTAAAGCATTCCAGCTTGCACTCCAAAACTGTATGTCGTCCTGTTATTGGAGAGAAAGAAGATTTACTCCTGTGTCTGCTGTTCCAGCTTGCAGGGGATTCTACGGGGAAAGTCCTTGTAAGGACTAGAGCTCCAAGGACTCAGTGTCGTCCAGTGCCATTTGGCTCTATGGCCGTGTTGTAATGTCAGGATTACTAGTTGATCCAGCACTCAGAAATAGTATCACACCTAGGACTAAGGGTAACGTCTCACCAGACCTTAGGATGGCCGGACATAACTCTCCCATAATGGATTGGCCCAAGTTAAGGCTTTACCTTTGAGTTGGTTTATCAAGTAACCAATCTTGGCTCTATCCGTGGGAAAAGATCCCGGTGAGGCCTAAAAATTGTACTCAATCTGATTGAGAAATCCCCAGCATTATTGAATATTACCATTTAAATGTTGGGGAGGAGATAGGGAGATAGTAGGTGCCTTATATACTATAGGTGGAGGTATATTACGCAAAGGTGACATAGTCTGAGGAATATCAGGCTATAAATGAGCTGTCCAAGTAACAAGCGTACTGAAAGCCTGGGCAAATTGATCCATACGGCGATCATTCTCCTCTAGATTTCTCTCGCAAGCTGCTATGTGCTGACACAATTCTGCAGGGTCTATGGCCATGTCGTAATGTCAGGATTACTAATTGATCCAGCACATAGAATGTATCACACCTAGGACTAAAAGTCTCCACTCCTTCAAAAAATTGTTAAAAACCCACTTCTTCATAAAAGCGTATCAATTAAACTTTTAATAGCTCCTGACTGATTCCTCTTCTGCAACTGTCACTAGTATAATACTATCCTTTTGTGTAATTTTACCCCACTCCCTCTAGCATGTAAGCTCATTGATCAGGGCCCTCAACCCCTCTGTTCCTGTGTGTCCAACTTGTCTGTTTACAACTACATGTCTGTTCGTCCACCCATTGTAAAGCGCTGCGGAATTTGATGGAGCTATATAACTAACATAATAATAATAATAATAATAATAACGTCTTACCGGGCCTTAGAATGGCCGGACTTAACGTACCAAAGAATAGTCTGGATACTTGTCGAGGTCAAGGACACAGAATGGGACGCAATGATAAGGGAAAGCCAAAAGTCAAGGATACCAGAATACAGGGAAGTCAAACAAAGCCAAAGTCAATAACCAGAAATAAACGCTCTCGGACAACCACTAAGGTTAAACACAACAGGGCAATGAGGGAAAGAAAAACTGAGTTTAGATAAACCCTTTACAAATTTGATTGGCCGAAATCGGCCTTTGACCCCAGAACGTGCACGCGCGTCTCCCGCGTGACGTCACACGCACGCCAACGTCGTCATTAATGTGGGTGGACGTGCTCACCGAGGAATTCCAGCACTTCACCAGACACCATAAGCACTGCAGACTCCACTTCCAGGGATGCAGCTGCGCTGGGGATCAAGCTTCAAGTCGTCAGACCTCTCCTATTCCCAGAGAGCGTAGCAGGAACAGCTCTTATTTGTGGTTGGGGCAATAAAGCCGTAATGGTTAGATAACTTATACCAATAGCATAACATAACTTATAACACCAGTGGGTTGTGGTGTGCCGGAACTGACAATGCAGTAGGCTTGTAATAAAAGAGGGCAAAAATGGTTGAGATATCGTTATTTATTCATACTACAATACATCAATTATTTGGACAAATCTAGAAAGGCCTGACGAGCCTCGGTGACTGGTACATATACGGTAGGTGAATTGAGGCTAAGCCTAGTTAACAGTATGCACACATATAGCATGAACTTGGACGTAGTGAGTGTGCACCCGTGTAATTCAAGAAGTGGTTGGTTAGGATGCTTATTGAAGGAGCTGAAGTATTTGTCTAACACCTGAACGGGACACCACTTATTGTAGGTCGGGTAGAAAGATATGTTAACTGGTAATCCCATTTGGTTTGTTTTGGTATGATGTAATGATCCTTGATTTTATGTATATTTTTAATAGTTAGGTAGTCAGTATCAGATAGCTTGATAGAGGTGAATTCTCTTGGTCTTAGGAAGCCGTAGAAAGCTAGGTATATAGCTGTTTTGATGACCATATTCATAATTGGTTCGAATGGAGAAGTATCGAATAAATTGGATAAGGACCAGAATAGTTTGCCTTGGATGGGTAGTCTTCTAGGTGGTAATATAGGGTCTGCTTTCTGAATGCCTTTTTAGTAAGGTTTTAATTTGGTAGGAAGAAAGAATTCTGTTTTATTAGGGTGTAATACAAGCATGTGATGTTGAATGCCGGTGAGGTATAGCTTAATAGTATTATAAGATAATTTCATTGTGAGGTGGCAAAAGGAAGTGAAACCCAATAATGAAACCATCGCAAATTTGTCGTGAATGTGATACTCCGTGGTGAATTTAGTAAATAGGCAAAAAGCCCTGTCATAGGATATAGTGTTGGGCGAGAGTGCAGAGTGGGTGAGGATCCGTGCATGTGACAATAACATATCTAATCCATGAACATGTCTCGAAATGGGGGGATAGGTTCTTGGGTGTGCAGGGAAGCCATGGGAAGAGTCTGATAGAATGTCTGTAAGCGGAAACAAGACAGATGGTCAGCGGGAACGTGCATAGAGGTGATAAAAAATTGGTCATTTGCTGCCACCTTAATGTGTTTCCTAAAGAACCTCATGACCGTCAGTGACGATGACCACCATTTGTTAATGATGTGGCAGGTAGCTAGATTGTCAGTGAAATATCTGACTGAGTGATCTGACCAATTCGGACCCCAGGTAAAAGCTGCCGCCACTATGGGATACAGTTCAAACAAGGCTGAAGTTTTAGAGAACCCGCGTATGGCTGTGACTTCGACAGGCCAAGGACCCCAGAGCCAATTGTTATCACAGATGGCTGCGAACCCAGTGTTCACTGCCGCATCTGTCCAGATTGTCGGGGAGCTGTCAGATAATGGTGGGAGAAACATTGCTTTCCCATTCCAATTGAGTAAAAAGGTGTGCCACGTGGCTAAGTCGGCCGTTGCATGAGGGTCCAAAGTGATACATGTATAGTCTGAGTGAAGGTCAGGAAGCAAACAAAGGAGGCGTGATATGAAAGACCTGCCTTGTGGAATATC
This sequence comes from Pelobates cultripes, assembly GCA_933207985.1. Classification (NCBI taxonomy): domain Eukaryota; kingdom Metazoa; phylum Chordata; class Amphibia; order Anura; family Pelobatidae; genus Pelobates; species Pelobates cultripes. Next base: position 2,319,001 of record OW240912.1, read on the forward strand.
CTCATGGCAAAATTGAACAAGCTCAGCAAAGACTGTAGTTCTTTCCTGTTGCAAGAACCCAGTCGCAAGTATAAGTCAATACTAGACAAGATTCGCTCAATTTTATCACGAGGAAGACATCCTAACCGAGTCCAGTTGAATCCCCAGGAAATTGACTACCGGATCGGGGCCTTCCGTCTTTTTAGGGGAGACAGGTATACCCAGGGATTCAAAGAGACTGATGATGGTCGTGAGACTGCGTGGGGGTAGGGAGTTGTCTTCGACTGTGAGGAAATTGTCTAAGTAGTAAATAACAGTTCGGCATCTGCACACATTAAGTAGCAGCCAGCATAGGGTTTCAGCAAAAATGTCAAATATTTTGGGGCTGCACTTGTAACCGAAAGTAAGCCTGGTGAAGAAATAGTATAAACCTTGCCACTTAATTCCGTGCAAATGTCAAAGTGAGGGTTGGATAGGAAGTAATTTGAATGCATTGACAATATCCATCTTACTGAGCCAAGCCCCTGCCCCGGCTGTGAGAATGGCCCAGATCGCATTGCCAATGGTGGAGTATTGTAATAAACATTCTTCTGAAGGTATAAGGGAATTAAGACAAGGAATCGTGGAGGAGTGTGGTGCTGATAGATTAATGATTAATCTGCGTTTGAGCGAAGATTTGCCAGTGACTATTCCAACAGGATTCATCCTCCATGAGGTGAAAGGGGGGGATCTGAAAGGACGGAGAAGGAACCCTTCTTCCAACTCAGTCTTTAACAGTTTGTCTACCGAGTCTGGTTTTGTCACTGCTGACTGCAAATTCTTGCACTCAAATGCACCAGATAGTAAATGGATGATGCCGGTGTGAAAACCTTGTGTTAAACCATCAAATAAAAAGTGTACCAAGTGCTGTGAAGGGTGGCTCCTCAAAAGTGAGGAAAAACATACAACAATGCTCGTCAGATAGTGTTTGGGGAAGAGTTCATTTGGGCACATTGTTTTAGCGTGGGCCCGGAAACAATATGAACAAATGTGCGTCAGTCTTCAAGCGCTAAACCCACAAGTGCCAGCATTGAAATTATTGCGAAGTGGATGTGCAAACTGAACAAGCCGGTGTCCTGAGGCCCACAAAGTGCTTGCTGAACAGCTCGTTATCCAATATACTCCAATCCGTACTGAAATTGAACTGAGCCAGAGCTGCAGCGACTTTTGCGGAAAAGGAACGGTGGTAATCGTAGAAAGCAATAACACCGTATTTGTACTCCAGATCCACCAGCTTGTACATGTACACATCTAGTTCTTCTCTCTTATCAGGATAAGAGGAACAATAAACATTCCTATATATGCCAAAAGGCCAAGACAAATTTGGGTAAGGATAATTTCTTATTCAGCCTTAGGTCTCTTGCTTTCATTACCACGGAAATATCCCCATAAGAATATGTCCGGTTCTCAACTATATCCTGGGAGGCTATCAAGAGAGACACCAGGTTAACATCCTTGCCCTCCAGGATGTCCTTTTTGAGATGGGCAGGATCATATGCGAGGGTGTGATGCCCTCAGGGACCCCCATGGTACTGGACAATTACCCGGGTTTGTAGTAGCTGATGCTGAAGGGATGGCCTGTGTGGCAATAGTGGCCGGGTTATGAGAGCTGGCTGCTTCTAATTGTCCCAATCTATCATTGATCAGTCCAATTGAAGAAATCAGTGAAGTTAACATGGCATGGCCATCAGGCGTTTGGGATCCACTAGGCACTTCCCCAGCATCAGAGTCCTCTGTGTTGACTTTGAGTAGTTTGAACAACTCAGACTTCCTGGTAGACTTCCTGGTAGTAGCCGGCAATGATGCATGGTGTACCCCAGGGATAAAAGGGGTTAAAACCGTGTAAGATGCTCCTTTCCTGAATACGAAGGCAACTACCGATCACTCCAATCAGCCGAACAGGAACCATACGAATCATACACACTCCAAACATCCGAATGAGAATAAACATATAAATAAATCCCCCCAAGTACGAGACAACGCTCCATATTGAGGGTCAGCAGGTGTGACGAAGTGCCCTTCGCCACTTGGTACTGGAGAGGCCTGCTTGCCAGCCTCCTCCCCTGTGACTATGACTCTTTGATGTATTTGCCTTTAAAGCCCCTATTCTACCTTCACACAGACTATTTATGTAGGCTGCTTTATTTATCTTATGTTTTAGTCACCCTGTACCCATTATAGGTGCAGGGTGTGTGTAATGTAATTGTTTATAGTGTGTGTGTGTACTGTGAAATGTATTGCCTTCTCTCCTGTACTGCTGAGGTTTGCTACCAACTAGGTGGGTTTGGCTATGGAGCTTGTCTAGTGCCCTCTGTTGGTAGCAACAGCAATATGCACTACCTGAATTGCAAGACTGGTTCATTTGCATATTTGGGTAGATTTGCATATTGCTAATTCTGCAGGCAGGTGAGATATTTACTGTTAAATATTGTCTCCCCCCACCCCTTTAAAAATGTGCCATTGTGTTGTGATAAGTCACTGTGTGTTTCTTGATATGGTTTGACTGTTTGTGATTTTATTGAGGTTTCACAACAATGTTATTGTGGTGACTGTATTGGCTGGTCCCAAGGGAATAAAGGTTTTGACAGTTCTTCTTGATCCCTCTAAACGTAGCCTTGTCTCGTTATTGGAGGGAGCTGTTATAATCACACTGGGGATTGCTATGCTCTGCATGCTCCCCTGAGCTTGAGTCACTTAGCTCTTTTAAGAGCTTGTTCCTGACACGCTCTCCTTGGAGGAGGGGTCTTCACCACACAGTCCTGAATGCTGGAGGTTCTGGAGGACAGAAGCTGATCCAGGGTGGAAGGAAGACGGCGAGACTCCAGTCAAGATACGGTGGTTGCGGAGTCTGCGGTGGTTGTGGTGTCTGCTGCAGTGCTTGGAGTCCTCATGAAGCGGTAGGAGCATCCGTCAACGGAGGGTACTCAGTCGGAGTACAGGGAGCTCCGTTACAGCAGGAATCTGGTTTAATGTGGGCTACCTGCCCGGTATTTATGCAGGTCTTCCACCAGGTGGACACTCCCCTAGGGGACCTGGTGGAAAACTGGGACCAAAATATATAGTAGCCAATCATAAACGTACATGTATAACCACTCCCATAGATACATTGTAATCCCTCCTCTCTCTGGGAAGTAACCCAATTATCTCAGAGGATAGAGCCCAAACTCCATTTTACACGTGATAATAAAAATACATAAAAATACATAACTTCCAAACTAATGAATGTAATACACACATTTAACGTATCCCCAGATTGCTTAGAGCACATTATTACCGAATGGCGCTCAGATCACATACATATAGTTCAATCGCCATGAAGCCAAAGTCTTTCACATAGTCTTTCGTTATAGGAATGGGCTCCATGGGATGGCTATCTGGGGTGACTCCATTCGTAGGCAAAAGTACCGAACGGGCCGGTGTTCGTATGAGAAATAGAAGAAGGGAGGTTGGCGGTTTCAGCGGTGTTCATGAGAAATGGTGTCCGTTTTTAGTTCCAGGAAATCGGTGACGAACACCGCTGGACATTCGTACATACAAGATGGCCGCTGCCTCGTGTTCGTGCATACGAACGACGACAACCCAGCCGGCATTCCACAATTAGGAAGTGTCTGCGGTTAACCACAATGTTCTAATGAGGCCAAGAGGTTAACCAGCAGCACACTTCCATTCTGTAAAAGGGGAATAAAGCATGGGGACTGTATGGACAGGGAAACAGCCGAACAAACAGACGAACTGTAATGGACCGTTTTGCACACAAGAGATTAAAACCCATTTAGGCAATATTCCCCTTCCAGATGCACAGGCAGCTACTGCTAGCACCAATCTCTCGAACTGCAAACTACATGAATCCTCCAACTCCCGAACAGGAAACACACAAACACTGGAAACAGCTGAACAGGAAGAGCATACAATCAGATTACACTCCTGGCAATCAGCATACAATCCAATCTCCCCCCCAAGAACGAGACGACACTTCGTTTGAGGGTCAAGCAGAACTGATTTACTGGGGCTACCTGCCCAGCTTTTATGCAGGTCTTCCACCTGGTGGACACTCCCCTAGGGGACCAGATGGAAGACTGGGAAACATATTGGACATTGACCAGACATACACCTATAAACACTCCCACAATTACATCACAATCCCTCCTCTCTATCCTGGAGATAATTGGGAAGTAATCCAATTATCTCCCAGGACAGAGGCAAAACTCCATTGAGCACATGTTAGTAAAAAGACACAAAAATACCCAATGTTGCAAATAATTAATAAAACACATACATTCTACATATCCCCAGATAGCTTAGATCTGAGCACACATTATTACGATTGGCGCTCAGATCACATACATACAGTTCAATCGCCATGGAGCCAAAGTCTTTCCCATAGTCTTTCGTTACACGAATAGGCTCCATGGCATGGCTATCTGGGATGATGCTGTTCACCCGGTTAAACTACTGAATGAACAGGCATTCGGTTATACTAGGAGGCTGGCGGCTCAGCGGTGTTTGCGCAAATAAGTGTCCGTTTCCACTTCTATAGTTTGGGCGCTGAACACCGCTGGCGGTTCGGGAGTTAAAATGGCCACTGCCACGTGTTCAGCAAACGAACAAAGGCCACCCAGCGTTCGTCAATTAAGCTGCGGTTAACCACAGCTTCTGGGCGGCCAATTGACCGCACACTCCAGTTCCCAGATGGTCGATCGCTCGGTACTTTGTTCGGTTGATTGAATCTACCGAACACCCCGGCAGAAAGGCACAAATAAGCCTTTCTACAGGGAAAATAAAAGGTTTTAAATGCCTGGCCATAGTCTAAAGGGAGCAGGCGAGCAACCAGGCTCCTCCAGTGCACAGTGGCGAGGTTGGTTCCGAAACACATAAAAGCAGTTTTAAAGACAGATGGTTCTGTCACACGTGGGATAGTGATGGAGGACTAGTTGCTACTATCCCATGGGCAGGAGTCCCAGACCTAGCAGGGGTGCTGGGAAGTGACAGTTCATCTGGAATATCCGGAGTTTGAGACATACTAAAATATAAAGAGGTACTTGTCAGTGTGAACCCTGATGCTACTGGCATACTACCTAATGCCAAGTGGCAAAAATTCCACTAGGGGTGACAAGTGAGGCTCTGCTAGTTGCCAAGCGGCTAGAGAGGCTCTACCTATGCGTTGGCCGAGGGGCTTTGTGACTTGAGCGTTGTGGTGGGAGTTTGGCCTCTCTGTGAAAAGAAAACAGCACATAGTGCAGGAAGTATAAAGTAAAAGAATGATAGGTGAGGTCCTCTCTATGCGACAATGTGAGGCAATTAATTATGTAATAGTGCCGATGGGTGCGGGACCACTTGCCTATGGCATGAAGGCCGAGAATTTATTACCTATTGGATACCTAAATCCCTACTAGCCATTAGATTCTACAATAGTGAATCATTGTGGAACTAAACGTAATTGTCGTACGTGAGACTGTAAAGTCTGAACATAGGTATTGTGACGAAGTGCCCTTCGCCACTTGTGCCTGGAGAGGACTGCTTGCCCGCCTCTTGCCCTGTGACTATGGCCCCTGGGATGTATTGCCCTTTAAAGACATGATTTGGGCATAATGGATTTGTGTTGTGCTGCTGCTGCCCTTTAAGAACCATCTGGGGACATACTGTGGAGTTACTGGGTGGCCACCATTTCCTGTATCAGAAGCACATGGTGAGAACAATGGATGGCGGCCATTTTAACTCACAGACACTGTTTGGACTTTTCAACACGGTGCCATCTCGCCAGTATTTGGTGCACAGAGACATTGTGCAGTGGTTTTGGACTATACAGCAGGGGACACATTATACAGTGATTGTTTTTCATTTAGCCTGTATATGTTCTGCAGAATCTGCATTAAACTGTATTTTCCAAAGAACGGATCTGGGTGAATTTTGGATATGTGGTTCACCCAGATCCCCCGGTTCCAAGGATATACTTTTTATGGGGTTATTGCATGTTTTGGGGTCCCTGTGATGTATATTTTAGAAGTTATGAATGCTGTAAAAATTGTAATGTTTCTGGCCAGCAGATAATTGAGCTTTGTGTATTGTAGAAACTCAATTATCTAGCCTGGCCCAGAGGAGGAGTTTTGTGTTGCATAAATTGTGAGTTCTGTGTGCCAGTAAATCAGTCTTGTTCCAGCATTAAGCCTTGGCTCATGTTTGGGGGAAGGGATACCTACACTCTGGGGATTGCTATAATCACTTACTCCCCAGAGGAAGCTCTTGCAATAGCTTGATTTGTTCCTGTTCCTGCTCTCTGGGGAAAGAGAGGTTCACCCACTGGAAGCTGGATCCTGGCCTTGGGTCCAGGGTGGGTGGAGACAGCAGAGACCCCGGCGCAGTTGCATCGCTGGAAGTGGGGTCTGCAGTGCTGATGGTGTCGGTTGGAGTGCTTGGAGTCCTCGGCAAGCGCTAGGAGCATCGATTGGCGGAGGTACTCAGTCGGAGTGTCAGCGTTCCGTCACAGGTATGATAGTAGTACATGGAACCTGAGCCTTTACTGGCAGATTAGCTAATGCCAAGTGGTGAAAACTACCACTAAGTGACAGGTGAGGCCTTGCTAATTGCCAAGCGGCAGGAGAGGCTCTAACTATGCATTGGCCCGAGGGAAAATATGAGGCCACATGTAACGTTGTGGCAGGGTGTAGGCCTCTCGGTGACAAATCACAGCAGAAAATAGACTGGCCGTGTCAGTGAAGCCCTCTCTATGCAACCATGCGAGGCGACTAAATATGCGTTGGACCGTATGGGCGTGACCTCCGAGTATGAGGAAAATTTTTTCGGTAGTAGCCGTCCGTCCCTAAAAAGGCTAATACTTGCGTTTTGGTACGGGGTTGGGTCCAATTAGCTATGGCCTCTACTTTAGCCGGCTCTGGACGTTTCTTACCGGAACTTACCCTGTACCTCGGCCATACCTACATGGCATTTGTCACGTTTTAATGTGAGACCTGCTAGGTGAATTCGTTTGAGTACCCTGGACACGTGCCCCAGGTGGTCCCCCACATGTGCGGTTGTACGCACATGCATAGTCCTGGAACCCCTCCAAGAGCCTATCGGCCATCCTCTGAAAAGTAGCCGGGGCATTCTTCATCCCAAAGGGCTTGACCTTGAACTGGTATAGTCCAAAGGGAGTGACGAACGCGGACTTGGGAATGGCCGTAGGCTCCAAGGGGATCTGCCAATACCCCTTGCACAAGTCCAGGGTAGTCAAGTAATTCCCCCCAGCCATACGGTCTAATAGCTCATCAATTCTGGGCATAGGATAGGCGTCAGTTATGGTGCTATCGTTGAGTCTCCGATAATTCTACACAGAAGTGCGTGGTGCCGTCGCGCTTCGGTACTAGTACTATCAGTGAAGCCCAAGAACTCTGTGAGGGTTCTATAACCCCTAGCTGTAGCATCAGGCACTGCTCTCCACGCTTCAGCTGCTCTGCCGAACAGCTTGCTTCTAAGTACTGCAGCCCATTTTGTGGAGTCTAATCCCTCCAGTGCACATTAACGTTCAAAGTCTTGCAAATAACTGTCAATTTCCATTTCAGTGTCATTAAAACTTTTAAATGCTGCATAATTTACCTTCTTTGGTAGGTCATTGGTACTTCCCTGGGAGTGTAGAAAATCTCCCTGTAACGGTCTGTCTCGGTCCTCTCGCTCTTTTTGCGCTTGCCTGGCTTGTGCCATGACCTGCAGAACCGATTCTGTTGATGGATTGGGCCCCAATACACTGAGCATCCATCTGATATCTTTCTGCATCTTGGTTTCTTCCTCATGCTCCATCTTTGTATTGCTGGTTCCGTCACTCTGTATTAATTCTGCAATTAATGTGGCTTTTGTCTTGTTACTTGCCACTACACCTCGAGCTTCCAGTAAATCCTTTAGCGTGGTTCTCTTAAGTAGCTGGTATTGCTGAGCCATTCATTCCCTTGCTTGGTTCAGGGCGTCCATTCGGGATTCGAATCCATCCGCTTGCCACCAGTTATAAGGAAACCAAGTTTATTTAAACCTCATTCGGTAGTTTCCTCCCGAACCGCCAGAGCATTAGTGATTAGAGCTCTCTATTCGGTAGATAAAGTAGACGAATTGTATAGTAATCCCAGTAGTTTCATAAGATAATTCCCTTAGTGAAACACACGAATCCCCAAACATCAGCCGAAGTCAAGAAGGGTACAACTGAACTGACTTTTAATGAGTGCACACAGGCTTTTATGCAAGTCCCTATGCAAGGGGACATCCCCCAGGGAGGGACACAGATTAACCAATCAAGTACCATAAAAACATAACACACACCCGCAATTCCCTCCCCTACCCCTGGAAATAATCAAGTCTGATAAATCACATTTTTCCCCAATATCTGAAACACCCCTTTATACTTGAGGTATCCCCACAAATAACATGTCCCCTGATAGCCCTGATCTGGGTGACCAACATATTCAAATTTCACCCAGATCGGTTCAGGGGTTCTCAAAAACTGTGGAAGTCTTCTGTGACCGGCTCACCCTAGGCTGGCTGCCCAAAACAGTTCCATGAGTTTGGTGGGTTTTGCCGGTCACTTTAAAAAAAGGGAAAAAATGAATAAAGTACTGAATAGATCCCCCTGGCTCTTAGCAGCGATTGTTCCCCTCTGTCGAATGCACCAAAGTACCGAATAGCGCTCTTCTAGCTATTCGGTAAGTAGATTTCCAGCGTTCGTCTGTTTGAGACCGGTGTTCTGGAAGTCAAGTGTCCGATTTTAGTTCCAGACACTCGACAACCAAGTCCTGCTGCCTTTGTTCGCATGCCTTTGTTCACACTCGACGACCAAGTCCTGCTGCCTTTGTTCGCATTGGTTTTCTCAGCCACGTGGCGTTCGGTAGTATGAACGCTGGTCGCACAGATAAAGGGATTAATTGAAGCAGTCTTTGAAGTTTAACGAGCCAGGGTGGTGTCTTTGTTCGGTAGTTAAATCTATGGAATGCAATTGGGAAAAAATATTGTACAAAAGGGGGATTTCTTCACAGTCTCCTCTCCCAGTGAGATGCACTGCCGCTGGGAAGAGAGACTGGTTGTCTCCTCTCCCTGTAACTCCAGCTGCCGCTGGTTATCTGGGCTGGCTGCCCAGCATCCCTGTAGGGCCATATCCACCTTCCATTTGAGGTTGCTCCCAGTGCCAGTCTATGAGGTACTCCATGACTTGGGAATAAGGACCACCTGCCTTCTCTCCCGGTAGCTCCGGCTGCAGATGGAGATCTGGGCCAGCTGCCCAGCATCCCTGTAGGGCCTGTTGAGAGACTTTGTCGGGGTTCCTCACAGGACCAGTCTATTAGGTCCCCTACTTTGGGTACCACCGGCTGCCTCTGGGTAGAGAGGCTAACCTCCTTTCGTTGGATACTTCTTTTCCTCGCTTTAGCCAGCAGGAACTCTTGGCCCCTCTTCGTTTGTCTTTCGACGGTTACCTGGTGTAGCAAACTCAACTCTTTAAGAGAGTTTGCCATGAGCTTTTGGAGGGGATTGCTTGCCCACTTCCTGTCATATGACTATGGCCCTGGGGGTATTGCCCTTTAAAGACAGTATTTGGGCATGATGAATTTTTATTATGCGGCTACTGGACCTTTAAGCACAGTGTATGGACTTATATTAGACTGTGTATAGGAAGGTGTACCCCTCCCCTGTTTCCTGTCCTATTGTTCTCGAGCAGGGCGTTGTCCCAGGCACAACGTTGGTACGTGATACGCAGACTAGTTGGAACTGGTTTGGGCTGGAAAGTTTGGGCTGGAAAGCCATGCTTTAGTGGGCCTAAAGGGACCTCCACAAAACTTTAAACCCCCATAACTCCTGAACCCCTGATCTGATCTGGGTGATTTTTGGATATGTGTCTCACCCAGATCAGGGCTACCAGGGGATGTAATATTTAAAGGGGTACTCATAGGTTTAGGGGTACATCCAGAAAACAAGGGGAATTGTGTCCTACATAATGGGATTATGTGTCACACTAAGGGTAGGGGATGTGTGGGTGGCAACTCGTGTATGATTGGTGTATTGTGTAATTACTGTAAATCCCTCCCTTGCATGGGAGAATGCTTGAAAAGAAGGTTGTGTGATTAAAAGTTCAGTTTTACTCCTGATACTGTGTGTCGTCCAGTGATTGGGGAAAGTGATGGGATATTATTGGATTGTATTGCTGATTGTGCTGGATATTCTATTGGATTTATTACTTGTTCCTGCATCCTCTCAAAGTACTTGGTGGAGTTAAGCTGTGGGAAATCAGCTCTCCGCTACACCTGGTTCCAGAGCGCCTGGAAGGTATTCATGGACACATCAGGGCCATACCAGGCCACTCGCTGCCTCACTTTGGCCAGTAAATCTTCGCAAGAGGCAGAGTATTGCCTGCTCCAAGTCAATGGACACCTCTGCTTCCAGGGGCGCTGCACGAATGCTAGCATTGCCCTCACTATGATCAACATGTTAACAGTGTCTCCAGGATGCTTCTCCTTGCACTAGGACGCCACCCCGTTGCTGCCACAAATTGTGTCGGACTGCCTAGCATTCCAACTGAGTGCCTCCGCCAATCGATGCTCATAGTGCTCACCAAGGAATTCCAGCACTCCACCAGACACCATAAGCAGTGCAGACTCCAGCGATGTAGCTGCACCGGGGTCTCGCCGTCTTTCACCCACCCTGGACCCAAGACTGGGATGCAGCTTCCGGTGGGCAGACCTCTTCTACTCCCAGAGAGCGTGGCAAGAACAGCTCTTAATTCCTGGAGAGTATAGTGATATAGCAGTCTCCAGGATAGATACAGCCTTTTCCCCCACACATAACATGAGACTATGTTGAGGGTAAGCAGGAACTGAATTTTAATGGAGGCACACAGTTTCCCAACAAGGGTGACACCCAGGTGGACCTTGTTTGGCACAGGGACACAAATTGAATAAACCAATAAAAACAGAGTCATACAGTGAGACACTCCCATACACAAACAATAGAATCCCTCCTCTGTGTTTGGGAGATAATTGAATCAGGAACTGTACTAATCTAAGCCAATTATCTCCAAGCACAGAAAAACATCCAATTTTATGAAACCCCAAAAAGTACCTTTAAAACACACATAAAACCCCATAAAAGTTACACCCCCTAATAGCCCTGATCTGGGTGAACAACATATCCAAAAATCACCCAGATCGGTTCAGGGATTCAGGAATTTCCTGAAAGTCATAGTTTTGACCGACCATGCACATGGTCCTATGCCCAAAACAGTTCCAGGGAAATCAGTGCTAACAGTCGGTCAAGTTCTGTAGTCTTTTTCAGGCTTCCCTACAGGGCCCATAGTCTGTGGGTAGGAGGCTGGCAAGCAGGCCCCTCCAAGTACAAGTCGTGAGGTTACTTTCGCCACAGTCTGTAATTGGCTGTCTCTGACCCCAAAACGTGGGTGCGCATCTATGACGTGTCTTTGATATGGGCGAAGGTAAATTCTTTAGAAAAGTCCAGTTCACAGCTTCCGGCGTTCCTAAGAACGTCGCACCTACTGGGGACCAGAACGGAGGGAGACCGGGTAGCTGCCTGTCGAGCCCCAGGTAAGTTGAAAACATCTCTGACGGCGTGGCTGTTATGTTTGAGTGCAGCCACGCCGGCAGAGATGTCAGAGTCTGTGACACTCAGTTCCAGAATCAGATC
>OW240912.1:2330782-2385167 GCA_933207985.1 Pelobates cultripes
CTGTCCTGTTATATCCTGAATTCCAGTTCTTGTTTCTCTCTCAGTTCCAGTGTCAGATCCTGTCCGTTTATACCCTGAATTCCAGTCCTTGTTTCTCTCTCAGTTCCAGTGTCAGATCCTGTCCGTTTATACCCTGAATTCCAGTCCTTGTTTCTCTCTCAGTTCCAGTGTCAGATCCTGTCCTGTTATATCCTGATTTCCAGTCCTTGTTTCTCTCTCAGTTCCAGTGTTGGATCCTGTCCTGTTATATCCTGAATTCCAGTCCTTGTTTCTCTCTCAGTTCCAGTGTCAGATCCTGTCCTGTTATATCCTGAATTCCAGTCCTTGTTTCTCTCTCAGTTCCAGTGTCAGATCCTGTCCTGTTATATCCTGAATTCCAGTCCTGGTTTCTCTCTCAGTTCCAGTGTCGGATCCTGTCCTGTTATATTCTGAATTCCAGTCCTTGCTTCTCTCTCAGTTCCAGAATCAGATCCTGTCCTGTTATATTCTGAATTCCAGTCCTTGTTTCTGTCTCAGTTCCTGTATTGGATCCTGTCCTGTTATATATTGGATTCCAGTCCTTGTTTCTCTCTCAGTTCCAGTGTCAGATCCTGTCCTGTTATATCCTGATTTCCAGTCCTTGTTTCTCTCTCAGTTCCAGTGTTGGATCCTGTCCTGTTATATCCTGAATTCCAGTCCTTGTTTCTCTCTCAGTTCCAGTGTCAGATCCTGTCCTGTTATATCCTGAATTCCAGTCCTTGTTTCTCTCTCAGTTCCAGTGTCAGATCCTGTCCTGTTATATCCTGAATTCCAGTCCTGGTTTCTCTCTCAGTTCCAGTGTCGGATCCTGTCCTGTTATATTCTGAATTCCAGTCCTTGCTTCTCTCTCAGTTCCAGAATCAGATCCTGTCCTGTTATATTCTGAATTCCAGTCCTTGTTTCTGTCTCAGTTCCTGTATTGGATCCTGTCCTGTTATATATTGGATTCCAGTCCTTGTTTCTCTCTCAGTTCCAGTGTCGCATCCTGTCCTGTTATATCCTGAATTCCAGTCCTTGTTTCACTTTCAGTTCCAGTATCGGATCCTATCCTGGATGTCTCATGCCACATGAATGGCAGTGCTGTGATCTCCTGCCAGGTACAGAATGGGTCAGATCCTGAATACTCACTGAGTGTGAATGGAGAAATGCCAGTGATTATAAACTCGAGTGTGATTTCTATTATCGAACCCTCATCTGCTCCATGGAATATAAACTGCTCTGTGAGAAATAGGATCAGTCGCAGAGAATCCAATTTGACAGCCAAGAATTGTCCAGGTGAGTGACATTATAAGCAGGTATTGGATGAAAACTGTATGGGCATCAGAAACATACTATATCACTGCTGTGTAATGTAATAACCTCCATGTTCCCTCTCTTCTAGTACCAGTGTCAGTTCATCTCTCTATATATAAAATTAATTATACAATAACCACCATATTCCCTCTTTTCCAGTACCGGTGTCAGTCCGGCTCTCGGTCTTTAAAATAAATGATACAATAACCGCCATGTTTCCTCTCTTCCAGTACCGGTGTCAGTCCGGCTCTCAGTCTATAAAATGAATGATACAATAACCACCATGTTCCCTCTCTTCCAGTACCGGTGTCAGTCCGGCTCTCGGTAAATAAAATTAATTATATAATAACCGCCATGTTCCCTCTCTTCCAATACCAGTGTTAGTCCATCACTCTCTATATAAAATGAATGATACAATAACCACCATGTCCCCTCTCTTCCAGTACCGGTGTCAGTCTGGCTCTTGGGCTATAAAATGAATGATATAATAACCACCATGTTCCCTCTCTTCCAGTACCGGAGTCAGTCCGGCTTTCGGTAAATAAAATTAATAATACAATAACCGCCATGTTCCCTCTTTTCCAGTCCCGGTGTCAGTCCGGCTCTCGGTCTATAAAATGAATGATACAATAACCACCATGTTCCCTCTCTTCCAGTACCAGAGTCAGTCCGGCTTTCGGTAAATAAAATTAATAATACAATAACCGCCATGTTCCCTCTCTTCTAGTACCGGTGTCAGTCTATCGCTCTATATAAAATGAATGATACAATAACCACCATGTTCCCTCTTTTCCAGTACCGGTGTCAGTCCGGCTCTCGGTAAATAAAATGAATGATACAATAACCACCATGTTCCCTCTTTTCCAGTACCGGTGTCAGTCCGGCTCTCGGTAAATAAAATGAATGATACAATAATCGCCATGTTCCCTCTCTTCCAGTACTGGTGTTAGCCGTCTCTCGGTCTATAAAATGAATGATACAATAACCACCATGTTCCCTCTCTTCCAGTACCGGTGTCAGTCCATCTCTCGGTATATAAAATAAATGATATAATAACTAGGCATGTGCATGGGGAAAATTTTCGATTCGGTTCGGCATTCCGAAATTCGGGATTTTTGCAATTTGGGACTTCGGCAATTCGGCACTTCAAGACTTCGCAACTTCGGAAATTCGGTAATTTCTGAACTTCGGGACCTCGGCAATTTGGCACTTCGGCAATTCGGACATTCAGAAGCACCTGAATGTCTGAATTGCCCGAAATTCGTCCGAATTCATATTCGGACCGAAATGAATTGCACATGTCTAATAATAACTGCCGTGTTTCCTCTCTTCCAGTACCGGTGTCAGTCCGGCTCTCGGTATATAAAATGAATGATATAATAACCGCCATGTTCCCTCTCTTCCAGTATTGGTGTTAGCCGTCTCTCGGTCTATAAAATGAATGATACAATAACCACCATGTTCCCTCTCTTCCAGTACCGGTGTCAGTCCATCTCTCTATATATATGTCACGTTTCCGGAACCTAAAACGCTAACCGGTCACAGAGAGGAAGGGTGCTATACCGGTCCTTAGAGTGGCCGGGCTAAGCACACTAAGAATAGTCAGGAGACAAGCCAAGTAAAGTGAGCCAGAAAACGGGAGAACGAGAAATAAGCCGAGGTCAAAGGAGTGGAGAAGACAGGATAATCGGAATAACGAGCCAAATAATCAATAACCAGAGAGCTAGACGAGAACACTACGCTACAGGTATCACAAGACCACAACAGGGCACTGAGGGACAGGAAAGGTAAGTGTAAATACCCTTGGTTTAATTCTGATTGGATAACTTCCAATCAGAATTAACAATCACACATGGGGGATATCTATACCTCCCACTGTTCCTTTAATGCCGGGTGTAGCGGAACGCCAATATTAAATCCACGAATTCCGCTGGTTCAGGAAGTATTCCACAGTCAAGCACTGAAACAACAAGGCAATATCCCCAACCTCCCAGTAACCGGACGAGACACAGTTCCGAGAGTCAACTGAAGTCCCCATGCAAGGGGTTTCCTGAGTCCCCTCCCAGGGGCATTCCCAGAGGGGACTACATGGGGAACTTACAGTACAACATATTTTTCCCATCAGGCACTGCTGCACGAGAGGGATCCTCCTCCTGGAATATACCGTTAAGTGAATTATCCCTCCGTGCAGCAGAACCAACAATTTATATAAAAATCTGTAACTTTGCGAATATACAGTTTAATTACACGAATGGACGTTCGGTAGATAGCTGGGGTCTGAGCGCATCATTCGTGAGATTACCGCTCAGATCCCAGCTAAAATAACCGAACGCCGCACGAAAAACACATTTATTGAGAAACATATTAAAAAGACCGATTGCCTTCCAGGGAATGAAATACCGAATGGCCTGGAACTCCCGAACGTCCTGGAGGCTCAGCGGTGTTCATGTCGTCGAGTAGCCATTTTTAGCACCATGCGCTCGACAACCTAACACCGCTGAGGGAACAAAGGATCCAAGATGGCCGACCGCCGCATGGTCGGTAGTCGAACGACGGCCACCCAGGAGAGCCTCTAATTACCGATTGCAACATTGTTGCAATCGGTTAACAAGCGCCACACGCCTCTAAGTGTGTGGGCTATTAGGGGTAGTGTTTTCGGTTCACGAACGGCCTTCCAAAGTGCCGTTCGTGAAACGAAAGGAAAACCCCATACAAATAGCTATCTGCATTCGGCGGATAGCAATTACAGGCAATTCAAGCTATTACAGTCAGCATACAATACACGTAGTTAAACACATATCTCCCCCGACCTACAGGCAACCCTTAAAGGTACAGTCTCTGGTTATAGTCCAAGTGGCTAGGTTTGCCACACCGGGTCACGTGACCCCGGCGTTTACATAAGTCAGTGACCGTGCAGCGTTATACATGCTGCCGCTGGGGGCGTGGAGGA
Source organism: Pelobates cultripes (assembly GCA_933207985.1). NCBI lineage: Eukaryota > Metazoa > Chordata > Amphibia > Anura > Pelobatidae > Pelobates > Pelobates cultripes. The sequence goes on from OW240912.1 coordinate 2,335,044, forward strand.
CGCGAGCGGCAGAGAGGAGACACCGCTCGCCGACAGGTAAGCAGAGGGGAGACCGCGGGCGGCGACGGACTGAGGGTGAGTGCTGCAAGTGGCGTGCAGCCTCCCCTCCTAGCCGCCCGCGGATCCCTGACATAACCCCCCCTCGAGGCCAGCCCAACGGGCGGGAATCCAAAGGCTTCAAAGGGAACCGCGCATGAAAGGAGTGGATCAAAGAGGGCGCATTCAAGTCAGAGGCAGAAACCAGATACTGCAACCGACCCCGAGAAAAACGAGAATCAAGCAGAGCAGCCACTTCGTACACGTCATTAGAGACAGCTCGGAGGGAATCTGGACGCCTGAGAGGACCAGAGAATCGATTACAGAGCAGGGAGGTGTGGAAAGTGTTAGGTATACGCATGGAAGGAGGCAAGGCCAGGGAGTAGGACACAGGATTGACCCTACGCAATACCTTATAGGGGCCAAGGAACCTGGGCATGAATTTCATTGAGGGGACCCTGAGGCGGAGATTCTTAGAGGACAACCAAACCCTATCACCCGGGACATAAGAGGGAGCAGCACCCCTACGACGATCAGCAAATCTCTTCTGAGTAGCAGTCGCACGAGAAAGAGTAGCATGGACCTGATCCCACATCTTCCGTAAGGAGGTGATGTGCTCGTCCAAAGCGGGTATTCCCTTGTCGGAGAACACGCCGGGAAGGACAGAGGGTTGGAACCCATAAGCAACCATAAAAGGACTTAAGCCAGTGGATGAATGAGTCACAGTGTTCCTGGCGAATTCAGCCCAAGGAAGGAGATGAGACCAGTTGTCCTGGTGTGCATTCACGAAGAAACGTAAATATAACTCCACAGATTGATTTGCCCGTTCGGCCGCTCCATTAGATTGTGGATGATAGGAGGAAGTAAACGACAAGGAAATCCCCATCTCAGCACAAAAGCCCCTCCAAAACCGACAGACAAATTGAGGACCCCTGTCAGATACGATATCCTGTGGTATACCATGCATGCGGAAAACCTCTTTGGCAAATACCTGAGCCAACTGAACCGCAGAAGGTAGTTTCTTAAGCGGAATAAAGTGTGCCATTTTAGAGAATCTATCAGTCACAGTCAAAATTACTGTCATTCCATCGGATGAAGGAAGATCCACAATAAAGTCCATGGATAAGTGGGCCCATGGTTTCTTGGGTACGGATAAAGGCATTAGGAGTCCCGGGGGTTTGACATTAGGGGACTTACACTGTGCACAAACACGACAAGCCTGCACATAATCCACTACGTCTTGCTTAAGTGAAGGCCACCAAAACTGTTGAAGGAGGCCCTTGTATGTTTTGGTAACCCCTGGGTGGCCAGCCGTTTTGGCGGTGTGAAATAAAGCTAACAATTTCTTTCTATCTTTCTCTTTCACGCATAATCTACCAACAGGTGTCTCAGAGGGTGCTTGGGTTTGGTATGCCTTGACACCATCAAGGAAAAGAGACTAAATAACTAAACGGGTAGCAGCTATTATCTTAGACGTGGGTACAATGGGTTCAGGAGCGGGGGCGATTGACTCCAAAGGTTCGTATTGCCTATATGTAATAATGAACTGAAAGCGTGAAAGAAATAAGGACCATCTGGCTTGACGAGAGGACAACCTTTTAGCATCAGCTATATAGGAGAGATTCTTATGATCAGTTATAACCAGGATTTTGTGTCTAGCTCCTTCTAATAAGTACCTCCACTCTTTAAAAGCCATCACAATAGCTAATAGTTCCCTATTCCCGACGTCGTAATTCTTTTCCGAATCAGACAGTTTTTTAGAAAAGTAACAACAGGGATGGAGGGGTTCGTTATAGGATAATCTTTGTGATAATACAGCTCCTATACCTGATTCTGAAGCGTCTACTTCCATTATAAAGGGAAGGGAAGGATCAGGATGGTGTAGCACAGGGGCAGTGGCAAATGCCTTTTTGAGAGTTTCGAAGGCTTTGATGGCTTCAGGAGTCCAAACCCTGGGGTGCAAACCCTTTTTAGTTAGTTTTGTGATAGGAGAAATGACCGATGAAAAGTTTTTAATAAACCTGCGATAATAATTGGCAAAGCCTATAAATCGCTGTATTGCCTTAAGGCCTTGAGGGAGAGGCCAAGACAATATGGCTTCTAATTTAGAATGATATATGCTGAACCCCTGTTCAGAAATGATGTACCCTAGGAATTGTACTGATTTCTGGTCAAATAAACATTTCTCCAATTTACAATAAAGACCGTTCTGTAGCAATCTCTTAAGTACCTTCCTCACATGGGCATGATGTGACTCCAAATCAGGAGAAAATACAAGTATATCATCGAGATAAACCACAGCACAGACATGCAGTAGATCTCTAAGGACATCATTTATGAGGTCCTGAAAGACATCAGGAGCATTTCACATTCCAAAAGGCATGACTATATACTCGTAATGCCCACTGCGTGTATTGAACGCTGTCTTCCATTCATCATTTTCTTTTATACGAACCAAGTTGTAAGCCCCCCTGAGGTCTAGTTTAGTAAAATATCTAGAACCTTTAACACGGTCAAACAACTCAGTAATGAGAGGGATAGGATAAACATTTTTAATTGTTATATTATTCAGGCCCCTATAGTCTATACATGGTCTCAAATCGCCCTCTTTCTTGGCAACAAAAAAGAAACCAGCACCAGCTGGAGAGGAGGACCTTCTGATAAAACCTTTACGTAAGGATTCCTGTATGTACTCCTCCATGACCTGGTTTTCTTTCTCAGAAAGCGGGTAGACCTTACCCCTAGGAGGCATCGTTCCAGGTAACAGATTTATGGCACAATCATAATCCCGGTGTGGGGGTAGTTTATCAGCTTCCCTCTTTTCAAAGACCAATGCGAGGTCTGCATACACAGGAGGCACAGAAACAGAAAGTGGTTTAGCTGTAGGCACATTAAGTAAACAAACGGGATGTAAATGGGCCATACAGTCTTGTTGACAAGATACCCCCCAGGAGAGTATATCTAGAGAACCCCAATCAAGTACCGGGTTATGCTTAACTAACCAGGGGAAACCCAGAATGATGGAAGCTGTAGGGGAGTCAATTATTTGGAAGGTTATCCTTTCTTTGTGTAAGGCACCCACGACCATAACCATTTCTTGGGTTTCATGGGTCACCAGAGGTTTATCAAGTGGTCTACCATCTATGGCCTCAATGGCCAAGGGTGTGGCCTTTTGGATCAGATTCAAGGCTGCGGTTTTAGCAAAGTTCTCATCCATAAAGCTGTCTGCAGCACCTGAATCGATCAAGGCTTTAGTTGTTATCGTGGTTTTATTGACCAAAAGAGTAACTGTAATAAATGGTCTGGAGATGGACATATGAGGGGAAAAAACCATAACACCCGAGGCCGACCCCTCTCTAGGCCTTAGGTGCTGGAGTTTCCCTGCAAACTAGGACAGTTTCTTTGGAGATGCACCCTCTTACCACAATAAAGGCACAAACCCTCCCTTCTGCGGTACGTTCTTTCAGCTTCAGATAAGCCTACAGCACCTAATTGCATGGGTTCGGGAGGTGGTTGATTAGGGGGAGGTAATGCTAGCAATGCAGTACTGGGTAAAGCAGGTAACCCCTGAGTATTCATCCTTCTTTGACTACGCCTCTCTCTAATACAGTTGTCAATTAGAATGACATAATTTATTAGATCATCCAGAAGAACAGGCATTTCCCTGGATGCTATTTCATCTAATATGTAAGCGGCCAAACCCTCCTGAAAAGCTGTTACGAGAGCGTCGTTATTCCAGACCACTTCAGCTGCCAGAGTGCGGAATTCAATGGTATAATCCGCTACAGATCTATTACCCTGTCGAACCCTAAGCAGAGCTTTGCCAGCAGAAGCAACCCAGCCGGGTTGGTCAAACGTACGTTTAAAAGCTGTTAAGAAGTCTGAAAAGGACATTGGGGACGTATTCTCCCACATGGGATTAGCCCATGCTAGAGCTTTTCCGGACAAATGGTTAATCAAAAAAGCTATTTTGGTTCTGTCAGTGGGGTAGGAACAAGGATTCATCACCAAATGAATATCAATTTGGTTGAGGAAACCACGGCACAATGCAGGATCACCGCTATAGCGCTGAGGTGGCGTCATGTGAACCACGTGAGCAGGAGCGGGTACTGGATCAGGAATGGGTTCTGGCATAGCAGCAACAGCTTCTTGGATGGCAGGTTGCAAGTGGGCAGTACGAGCCAGTATGGTTTGTAAAGCCTGAGCAAACTGATCCATACGGTGGTCTAAACCATCCATTCTAGCCTCCTGATTTACTAACAGCTGTGGAATGTCAGCAGGTTCCATGGTGGCCCTGTTGTAATGTCACGTTTCCTGAACCTAACAGGTCACAGAGAGGAAGGGTGCTATACCGGTCCTTAGAGTGGCCGGGCTAAGCACACTAAGAATAGCACACTAAGAATAGTCAGGAGACAAGCCAAGTAAAGGGAGCCATAAAACGGGAGAACGAGAAACAAGCCGAGGTCAAAGGAGTGGAGAAGACAGGATAATCGGAATAACGAGCCAAATAATCAGTAACCAGAGAGCAAGACGAGAACACTACGCTACAGGTATCACAAGACCACAACAGTGCAGAGGGACAGGAAAGGTAAGTATAAATACCCTTGGTTTAATTCTGATTGGATAACTTCCAATCAGAATTAACAATCACACATGGGGGATATCTATACCTCCCCACTGTGATTGTGGTACTGTTCCTTTAACGCCGGGTCACTCACGTGACCCCGGCGTTTACATAAGTCAGTGACCTCCCAGCGTGCAGCGTTATACATGCTGCCGCTGGGGGGCATGGAGGACGCGAGCGGCGAGCGGCAGAGAGGAGACGCCGCTCGCCGACAGGTAAGCAGAGGGGAGACGGACTGAGGGTGAGTGCTGCAAGTGGCGTGCAGCCTCCCCTCCTAGCCGCCCGCGGATCCCTGACAATATAAAATGAATGATACAATAACCACCATGTTCTCTCTCTTCTAGTACCGGTGTCAGTCCATCTCTCTATATATAAAATGAATGATACAATAACCGCCATGTTCCCTCACTTCCAGTACTGGTGTTAGTCCATCTCTCAGTATATAAAATGAATGATATAATAATCGCCATGTTCCCTCTCTTCCAATTCCGGTGTTAGTCCATCTCTCTGTATATAAAATGAATGATATAATAACCGCCATGTTCCCTCTCTTCCAATACCAGTGTTAGTCCACCACTCAATATATAAAATGAATGATACAATAACTGCCATGTTCCCTCTCTTCCAGTAGCGCTGTCAGTCTGGCTCTTGGGCTATAAAATGAATGATATAATAACCGCCATGTTCCCTCTCTTCTAGTACCAGTGTCAGTTCATCTCTCTATATATAAAATTAATTATACAATAACCACCATGTTCCCTCTCTTCCAGTACCGATGTCAGTCCAACTCTTGGTATATAAAATGAATGATATAATAACCGCCATGTTCCCTCTCTTCCAATACCGGTGTTAGTCCACCACTCAATATATAAAATGAATGATACAATAACTGCCATGTTTCCTCTCTTCCAGTACCGCTGTCAGTCCAGTTCTCGGTCTATAAAATGAATGATACAATAACCGCCATGTTTCCTCTCCTCCAGTACCGGTGTCAGTCCAACTCTTGGTATATAAAATGAATTATATAATAACCGCCATGTTCCCTCTCTTCCAGTACCGCTGTCAGTCCCGCTCTCGGTATATAAAATGAATGATACAATGACCGCCATGTTCCCTCTCTCCCAGTACCGATGTCAGTCCGGCTCTCGGAATATAAAGTGAATGACATAATAACCTCCATGTTCCCCTCTCTTCCAGTACCGGTGTCAGTCCTGCTCTCGGTCTATAAAACGAATGATACAATGACCGCCGTGTTCCCTCTCTTCCAGTTCTGATGTCAGTCTGGCTCTCTGTATATAAAATGAATGACATAATAACCTCCATGTTCCCTCTCTTCCAGTACCGGAGTCAGTCCTGCTCTCGGTCTATAAAATGAATGATACAATGACCACTGTGTTCCCTGTCTTCCAGTTCCGATGTCAGTCCGGCTCTCTGTATATAAAATGGATTATATAATAACCGTCATGTTTCCTCTGTTCCAGTACCAGTGTCAGTCCCAAGTCTTAATGTAACCTGCCATACGAATGGCAGTGTGGAGATAATCTGCTCAGTACAGAAGGGTTCTGATCCGGTGTTTTCTTGGATCCTCGATGGGAAGATAAAGAATGTAGATTCCAACCTATCAGAAAGTGCGATAATCCTTCCTGCGGGCACATTTGGCAATATTACCTGTACCGTGAATAACAGCATCAGTCAAGAGAGTAACGTGACTAGTATCACCTGCCCAGGTAAGCAAGTCTGAGTCCCTGTACAAGGTTTGTTTTTTCTGATATTTACTGACTGATACAAACACAAATGTAATAAAACAAAGGATTCATCAACAAAAAACAAATAATATAAAACAAGTAAACACATAAAAATATTTGTAAAATTATCATATCGTTCAAGCTATCATTAATTATGTAAAATGGTGCTCGCTCATTGATCTCAGTGCCAGTGATTTCAGTCTGCTTTAGTGGTTATGGTACCATGAGGCATGACACACACACTCTGCCAATGGATTCCAAACAAACATGGACAGAATTGATATTAGTAATTAGTGATGTCCCGAACGGTTCGCCGCTGACTCATCATTGAGTAAACTTTGACCCTGTACCTCACACCTCACAAACTTTGACCCTGTACCTCCTGGACAGCATCCATTTTACATTCATTGTGAAGCTGCATTCTTAGTGAGCTGTCCAGGAGGTGGGAGGGTCTGGGAGGGAGGGTCTGCTGCTGATTGGCTGGAATGTGTCTGCTGACTGTGAGGTACAGGGTCAAAGTTTACTCAATGATGAGTCCGTGGCAAACCGTTCGTGGCAAACCGTTCGTGGCAAACCGTTCGCGAACCGTTCGGCAAACCGTTCGGGACATCACTATTAGTAATCTGAAAGTGAAACTCCCAATTTAATGATATCTGTGATGGAAGCCAAATGCCTTGGCCACTCAGCTAACAGTCAAACTGTTCAAAATGGTGGGACTCCATGTAAGGTATGAATTATTCATTTTGCAGTGTGTATAAGTGTATAACAGAGCTTCACAGCAATACAACTCACAGTAATGTGCAGTGTGTATGACTATCACAGAGCTCCACAGCAATAAAACTCACAGTAATGCAGTGTGTATAAGTGCATCACAGAAAATTTAAAATGTAAAATAAATTTGAAATTAACAGCTATATTTTGCACTGCAGATGTTTATGAATCCCATATCACATCGCTCTCAGCCAGCCTGAGCATTGTTTTGATATGTAGAAAGTTTCAGATTAAGCTGGCAGAGCGTCCTGTGAAGTGCAGTTCTGTAACATTGTTTGGCAGTGCCAGACGTTATGTCCGTGTCCCGCAGGTTCCACTTGATTAATGTTTTTACATAGAATATGTTACTCTGCAGACGGAGTGCGACATTCTCAATCTTTACATCATGGGACCCGGCTGAGATAAAAAGGTTAATATTAATTATGTTAATATTATTAATAAAGCATGTTAGAGCGTTCCTTAGTGGATTTAGATTATCCCCCCATACCTAAAATAAAACCCACCATTTTTGTTGACCTTTTATCCAGATCTGGGTCTGTCGCTTTGTATGAGATCACCCGATAATCTCTAGTTCAATACACTGATTATCATTGGGAATCCTCTGTCACCCGCAGCCAATCAGGGGATTCTCATAGAGAAACATTACATTCAAGCTTTCAGTATTTGGTGACATCATGCTGGGAGAGATGGCTGAGCGTGAGGACTTTAAATTCTTTACATTCTTCATTAGGAACTGTCTGTAGCTGTCTCTCTGACTGTCATTAGAGACCAATACCGAAAAAATGACACTGGCATATCTCAGACATAGTGATACAAAAAGTGTATTGTGATTAAGTGGTTTTGGTGTTTAATATCCCTTTACTTGTCATTGGTGGGGAGAAGCGATGATGTAAGATGTGGTTATATTTATGGTGTCTGTGGCAGACCTCCCTGCCTCTGGATTATTATTTAAAACCTATTTCATCTGTTTGTTCGTCAGTTCCCGGTTGTTCGTATGTTTCCTGCTTGCATTTGTCAAAAGACGAATGAACTACCGAATGGCAGGCCACCCAGCAGGGAACTGTGCTGCTCGTTAACCTTTCTGTCCTTATTAACATTGGTGTTAACCGCAGACACTTCCAACTCCCAAACGGTAGGCTGGGTGGTCGTCGTTCGTATGACCGAACACATGGCGGCAGCCATCTTGGACAGTCGAACGCCCATCGGAGTTCGTCATCAACCACATGGAACTAATTTTGGACACTGCTCCCCAAGAAAACCGCTGAGATCATCAACCATCCATCGCTTTTTCCCAATTCATAAGAACGCCGTGCCATTCGGTAAATTGACAATACATGAAGGGAACTGTACCAGATAGTTAACCCATGGAGCTCATTCGTTTTGTCGAACGCACAATACTTTAAATCCATGGGGATACTTGAGTGTGGGGGTTCCGTTCGGTATATTAGAAAATATGTATTTTAATGTGTTTTTACTATTATTGTAAAATGGGGATATTCTCTATCCCTGGAGGTAATTGAGTTACTTCAAGCACTTAACCCAATTATCTCCAGGATAGAGAGGATGAGTTGTACTGCTTATGTGGGAGTGTTTCCATACTGTACTTGTATGTGATTGGATATTTTAAAAACTGTTTCAGTCTTCCACAAGGTCCCTATGGGAGTGTCCCTTGCTGGAAGACCTGCATAAAAGGCTGACATGTAGCCACCATTAAACAGATCCTGCTTGACCTTCAACACAGAGCCTCGTCTCTTGCTTAGGGGGATAATTCATATGATTCCTGTTCGGCACTTAGGAGTGTTCGGTAGCTGACTTTGTATTCGGAAAAAAGAACAGCTTTGGCAGTGTTAACCCCTTCACCTACCCAGGGTGCCATTACAGTGTCAATAACAGAGGGCGTAAAAGAGATGTTGAAGTGAGTGAGCTGGGAATGAGGGAGGTAGTCGTCTTTCGGCACGCCATTTTCCAGTTTGGCTTCTGGCTGTTTGCTGAACGTCCTGAAGAACCCAACATAAAACTGTTCCTGATACATTGTCCACAATTGTCTTACAACCATGTAGCGGCCGAGAGCCCTGCTGATAAAACCTTTATCGAGTCACTGCCCAATACTGGGGAGTTCAGTACTCAGAGCTTCTGACAAGTTGCTTATCTTCTTTATTTATTTACAAGCAGGGACTTTGATGAATAGTAAATTTATGGCTCCAATTAACGTCATTGCAAATGGCATAGTGAGCTCTGAGGTTGAGTGTTGTTGGTGGCCTAGGCAAATATCTGATTGTGGATTTTGGAACATGGAAGCCATGAAAGGAGAGTAGCTAAGCTGAGGTTCAGTGGGATGTTGGTTGGTTCCACTATTGTTTAATCATTTAGATCTGGTGAGACCTGGTGGATCTGTTTTTGGCTGTCTAAATTACTGCTATAGTAGACAGCTATAGTAATATTGGTCTACGCTCCTATTGGTCCAACCATATTGAACTTTAAGAATTTGAAGCTCCAGCATTGTATACTACCAACATTGTAGTTGGATCATTGATTGTAACCCCTACTGTCTGGAGAACAAATATAAGAAAACAAAGTTAATTGAAACAAATCCAGTTGGGTGTATACCTTGTTACCAATTTATGTGACAACCTCTGCTGAGATTCTTTGAATCTAACTTACCAGACACAGCTGTGAGTTTACCATAAAACATGTGTGTCACAGTGCCTGATCGGTACGGTCACACTAAAGAAGGAAGCGGTTACTCACCTTACCTCCAGAGCCTCTCCCTTCCGTGCAGTTTGTAAATCAGCGGCCGGGTCCAGTGTTAAGAAGGACCCCGGCCGCTGCAAGGCAGCGCTAATTAATAACGCCGCCCACAATGATGTCACTAGTGACATGAACGTGCGTGCGGCGTCACATTTTTGCCGTGCACGCACGTTCTGGGGTCATGGGACCCAAATCAGCCAATAGCAGCATTTATTGGGTTATTTAAACCCAAACCTGCAGTTGTTCAGTGCCCTGTCGTGGTTTCCATCCTGTTGGTTATCCGAGAGATCGTACCTGATTCTGATTATTGTTTATTGATCTTGGCTTGGCTTGACTTCCCGTATTTCTGGTATCCCTGACCCTTTGGCTTTGTTCTTTCTGTATTTGTTCCTTTCTGTATTCCTAATCTCGGCTCGTGACTGGTCGTTCTATTACGTTAATTCTGGCCATCCTAAGGTCCGGTAATACGCTGCTACTGTTTGTATTTGTTACGTGTTATACTTAATTCTGCGTGTTTTAATCTCATTACCTGAATTTATTAGGCCCCAAAGTTGAAGCAAACTCCCTAACATTAGGCGTGAACTGGGTGTTTCTTGTATTTTTTCTAAATATCCTTTACTTTCTGGAAAACAAATATAAGAAAATTATTAATTGAAATCAAACCCAATTGGATGCTGGCTCTTCTCTGCAATTTATATGACCAGTTTTGCTGAGACTCTTTGATTCTGATACTTTTATTGTGGACTGAACTACCATAAACTGTTATAAATGCATTGTTATAAAAATGCAGATAGGTGCTCCTACTGTCTGAATAAATTGAGCTTGAAAACCCCTAATTCTGAAGCGAGCTCCCCAACACAGGGAGTAAGGCGTTGGTTGCTTTTTTTTTTATAAAAAATTTTTTATTCCTCTCTCTGTGCTGAAATATACTATGGCAAATAGGAAGAACCTCGATACAAAAAAATAAACAAGAAAATAAACCTGAGAAACGCTTATCTTACTCCAAACAAATGAACATACTAGATCCAGATAAATACGATGTGGGGGAAACGCCCTCCAATATGACCGACCCAGTATAAACAAATTTACAGATTCGATTAAAGAATAACAAAGCGTTTTCTACAGAAAGTTTTTTGAATCTCAGCTGAAAAGATTTAAACTAGAAATGAACAACACGATGAGGGAGATTAAAGATGACCAAAGTAGGTTGAGGGAAAAAAAATAAAGACTTCCTGATATAATTAAATACAGCTAGACCGCAATACGATGAGACGGTCAAAAAACAATATCTCAAAATCAACGACCTAGAAAAGAGGGAGCTGAGCTGGAGGACAGATCCAGAATTAATAATCTGAGGCTCAGAGATATCCTAGAGTCCATTATTCAAGATAAATCCAAAGCCTTTTAGATTGAATGTATACACTCCCTTGGTATAGACACACCTGGATATAAACATTTTTCGAAAGATGTCACCGGACTATGAAACCATCAGGAGCCCCTATGTCAAAGCCAAGAGATGTCGTTATCTGCTCTGTATCTTCCAGACTCAAGGAACAAATTATAAAAGCTGGAACGGACTCTTCTCTAACATTTCCTTTTGATCAAATAGTTTGTGGTCATTCCGGTTATGTATACCTGCACTCAGAGCAGTTCGTGGTCGTTTCGGTTATGTATACCTGCACTCAGGGGAGTTTGTGGTAGTTTCGGTTATGTACGCATTTTTTACATATTAGTTGTTTGGGTGGATGGACTAGACATAGGCATGCGCACATATACACACACACTAACAGCACCCTCACACATACATCGCCCTCACACACACAGCACCCTTACACACACACACACACACACACTAATAGCACCCTCGCACACACACACAGTGCCCTCACACTCACACAGAGCACCCATACACACAATAGTGTATGTGTGTATATATATATATATATATATATATATATATATATATATATATATATATATAAACAAAGTCAAACAGGAGCACTCTCTTAGTTTTTCCAAAGTGTATTTCAAAAAGTGTTCACCACCTTTACATCAACGTTTCGGCCCTTCAGGGTCTTTATCAAGATCAGGTAATATTGTTTCATTTATATTTTTGGGGGGTTGAGTGCCAGAATCTGGATATATATATACACCGGTGTGTATATACACATACACACAGCGTCTGTGTTTGTGCTTTAGGGTGCACACCCTAATGCAATAGGCTGCGCACGCCTATGTGACTAGAGGCACGAAGATGGAACAGGAAAGCATTGTTAAGGGAATCTAGTTAGATTTGCTACTGGTTTGTAAAAGTATTAACTTTACAATTATTTTTATGGAACAAGATATGGAAGGAAGATTATCATAGTCTGTGAGATCAAGAACATTCTACATACATCAGTTCATCTCTATTTCTCTAATAACTCACTCCTTTCAATAATTACAAAAAAAAAGTCATAGAAGGAGTTCTGTTGTTGATGGGTGACTTTAATAGTGTATTAGAACCACAGTTAGATAAAAAAGACCATAACTGGAGAGATGAAAGCTAAGGTTAGAATTAGACAAGCTCGTAGATTTAGATCCCTGATGCAAAGCCATTAATTGTAGATTATACTAGCTTTAGTGTACCTATAATCTTAATTTTATTAATGACAGGAGGCGAGTATTTGCTTTAGTCTCTCTTTACTAGAACTCCACAGCAGCACAGAAAACAACCAATCAGAATAAAGTTAGGTTCTATAAAACTCCCCTCCCCATTGCATCATTTCCTATTTCAAGCTGCGACAAAAACAGAATAAAAGGCAGAAAACACAATGGGGAAGAAACAAAGTCCTAGATACAATGACAACGACAATGTCCAACATCAGAGAAGAACTGCCGAACTTGATAGCGTTGATGGACTGTAAAATAAATAAGTCAATGTCCACCATCCGTGAAGAAGTGCCACACCAGATAGCATTGATGGACTGGAAACTGAAACGAGAGAAAAACAGAATCGAACAGGTTGATTATCCAATGAAGTGTAATCTGAATAAAAGTGTAGATACCCAATGTAGCAACCAAACTTACCTTAACCCCTAAAGGACGGAGCCAAATGTACACGTTGTGAACGAAACAAAATGTAAACAAAACCTGGCATTTGCGCTACATGTCTGTCCAACCGTAATACACCTCTTTCATATTAAATGCACCCACCCTTATTATATAGCATTTTATTCAGGGGAAACAGGGCTTTCATTTAATATCAAATATTTAGCTATGAAACATAATTTAATATGAAAAAAATGGGAGAAAATAAGATTTTGTTCTTAAATTTGTTTAGTTCTACATGACATTTTAACTGTCAATGTCATAATACTGTTTGCTTTTATTGCAATAAAATACACATATTTGTATTCAGCAAAGTCTCACGTGTAAGACAGTACCCCCTATGTACAGGTTTTATGGCGTTTTGGGAAGTTACAGGGTCAAATATAGCACGTTACATTTGAAACTGAAATTCACCAGATTGGTTACGTTGCCTTTGGGACTTTATGGTAGCCCAGGAATGAAATGTACACCCATAATGGCATACCATTTGCAATATTAGACAACCCAAGGTATTGAAAATGGGGTATGTCCAGTCTTTTATAGTAGCCATTTGGTCACAAACACTGGCCAAAGTTAGCGTTAGTATTTGTTTGTGTGTGAAAAATGCCAAAAAAGCCAACTTTGGCCAGTGTTTGTGACTAAGTGGCTACTAAAAAAGACTGGACATAACCCGTTTGCAATACCTTGGGTTGTCTACTATTGCAAATGGTATGCCATCATAGGGGTAATTTTCATTCTTGGGCTACCATAGGGTCTCAAAGGCAACCTAACCAAAATGAAACGCAAGCCTTATATTTGATGCTGTAACTTTTGAAAACACCATAAAACCTGTACATGAGGGGTACTGTTGTACTCGGGAGACTTCGCTGAACACAAATATTTGTGTTTCAAAACAGTAAAAAGTATCACAGCAATAATATCGTCCGTGTAAGTGCTGTTTGTGCGTGAAAAATGCAAAAAACATCACTTTTACTGGCGATATCATCGTTGTAATACATTTTACTGTTTTGAAACACTAATATTTGTGTTCAGCGAAGTCTCCCGAGTAGAACAGTACCCCCCATGTACAGGTTTTATGGTGTCTTGGAAAGTTATAGGGTTAAATATAGTGCTAGCAAATTAAATTCCCTTTACTTTCGGCATGGGTTGTCAGGCAGGTCTCGCTAATTGTAATTAATTAAGATACTTAATTATGTAAAAATATTACATAAATATATATGTAGAATTAATATATGTATATATATATATATATATACGTATGTGTATGTAGCGGATGGCCCTGGGCTGTCCTGAGAATTTCATGTATTTTAATGCATTCGTGTGAAAACAGCAAAGTTCTATGTATTTAATGTATTGTATTCGTCTGAATGTTAGGTAGTTTCATTCCCTTAGTTTGTTCGAATGAAACTACTGAACAGTCAGACCTCCCCTGTGTGAAGTGTGTCCTCAATTACCCGTTGCAACATTGTTGCGAACGGGTAATTGACAAGCTAAGTAGCCGTCCTTTGTTCTTGGGGGTGGCCGCCATTCAAAAAACGAACACGTGGCGGCGGCCATTTTAAAACTCCCGAACAGCGGTGTTTTGCTGTCGAGTGTCTGGAACTCAAATCGGACACTCGACTAGGCGAACACCGCTGAAACCTCCACAAGCCCGGTCCGTTCGGTTCCTAACTACCGAACGGCCCCTCGTTCGGTAGATAGAAAGAACCGAATGAGGGGATTCAGACGAACCCTCCCTAGCCTCTGTAGCTAGAGGTTTTCATGCCATTTATTCCCTGACTCCAGGACTGACCGCAGGGCCCATTCACATGGAACCGCATTCGGCTGTTTCACCCAGTGCGGTCGGTCATTTTATTCCCTCCATAAATTTCCCGAACCCCTGGTCTGATCTGGGTGATTTTTGGATATGTTGTTCACCCAGATCAGGGCTACCATGGGATGTAGGATTTAAAGTGGTACCCCTAAGTTTAGGGGTACATCCAGAAACGGGGGGAATTGGTGTGCTGGATAAGGGGATTATGATGCAGGCTGAGGGGAGGAGATGTGTGGGAGGTTACCAGAACAGGATTGGCTAATGTACTAATGAAGGAAAATCCCTCCCTTGCATGGGAGCAGGCTTTAAAAGGCCACTGTCTGAATTGCTGTTGGGATACTGCTGTTATTTTGCCTGCTGGATACTTTACCCTATGGATTTATAATTGCTTGTTCCTGAACCTCCCTGGGATTCAAAGTGGAGATAGGCTGTGTAATACCAGCTCTCTGCTACAGTGTATATATATATATGTATATATCTATATAATTTTTTTAAAATATTTTTATTTATATATAGGTATATATATATATATAGTGATATATACGTATATATTTATGTATATAGATATATATATTTCGTTCTACGTGTATTTTGATATAAATATATATATATTCATTTCACAATACAGTTAGAACAAAATAACACACATCTATATATTTTTTAATTATTTATTTTTAATTATTTTTTTAATTTTATTTTTTAACGTATTTACATATTTATTTTTTTATATTATATATAAATATATATATAACAATAATTATATTTATATTTAGTCAGTATCAGTCTACGTGTAATTTGATATATATATATATATATATATTAATAGTAAAATACACCTAAACAGTGTACGTGTGTGTATGTATATGTGTATATATATACTTAGATCATATATATATATATATATATATATAAACACAAAAAGAATTCAGCGCTAGTAATCACAAAATTAGTCAAGGTAGGCAGCAACCCAAATGAAGGAAAACCCCTCGGCTCCTTCGGTGGATAGATACAAAAAGATATGGAAGGGCTGCGCCAAATAAGGGTAGATAGTCCAGTAAAGTATTGCTAGGGTGCCAATAGATGGTCTAGGATACTTGATAGAGTTCCTCTGTGGATGCGTCTGGTGTAGACCGTTCCGTATATGTAAATACAAGAGAGGTAGAGGCGACTAATGGTATTGTATGAAAGTTCAGGGTGTGATAGGTAACAAAAAGTAAAGAACTCACATTCAAGAGAGCTATGGCCAGCTCTGGTGTGGATTGCGTACAGCGGTATAATCCCCGCTTATGGGATATGTAGGGAGGGGGTCTCCGTCAACACCGTCTGGTAGTCCAGAACTCAGAAAAGAAAGACAGAAAGCAACAATAGTGCTCTCAATTTTGATGTGGTTCAATGTGCAGATAAGAAGAGGTAAAAAACTCACATTTGAGGGAGCTATGGCCAGCTCTGGTGTGGATAGCGTACAGCGGTATAATCCCCGCTTATAGGATATGTAGCGGCGATACGTCCGTCAGCACCGTCTGGTGATCCAAGGCTCCAATATAGAAGAATAAAAAGCAGCAATAGTGCTCTCAATTGTGATAGGTTAAGAGAGTAGTAGAGAAAATAAAATAATACTCACAAAGATAGAGCAGAGGTACTGCTCTATGGATAGGCGCCGGTGGTATGATCCCCACCTAGGATTTCTTGGAGTACTGGAACTTTAAAATTGCCAGTGGAAGTAAAAGTAACCAGGAAAGGTTAAAATGCCAGGAATAGGTAAAAAAAAAGTTGTTTAAAGTGCATAAAGAGTGCAATAAAAAGAGGATTGGTACAATAAAGTAGCCAAAAAACTTTTATTGATCTAAAATACACAGTAAAATACAGAATTAATAACCATAAACGCGTTTCACCATAAGTGGCTTCTTCAGAATGGGATCCCATAGTGTGCTGAGTGTATAAGAGAGCCGCGCTCTCTAATCATGTGACCGAACTCCGTGTCAGCGTCCAGCTGATCACCTGAGTGAGCCGCACCCGTTAGTAACAGTAGAGTCTACACACGTGACCTGTTCTCTCTACAAGAATGTGTCACTCAAAACATTACCTCGGTATGCAGCTCAATAACGGGCTACATTATTTGTCGTTTCCCCTAAACATTAGACAATACAATGTCCGGTTCTGTATATGAGAGGGGTTCGCTCTCTGTTCGTGAAAATAAAAAATCATTCTCGGATCGAGGTGATGGAGGGCCGCACCCTCTCATAATTCAGACTAGAGTCCCTTAGAGACTCAGGGTGACCCACTGCAGGGGTGCGCCATTCAATAATATCAGCATAAGACTGAGACCTTGAGGTGGGTCTCTCACTGACTACGAGACCTCTCTCTGAATCGCTGAAATCAACTGGCAATAAACCGGACCAATGGAAGATGGAATAGTATACAGCCGTCCATAGTTAATAACAGAAAGGGATGGTGAGAAAATGTAACCTTCGGAAACAATGATGGAAACTACCAACTGACCGCCTGGATCCCTTGCGCGCACGCGGGTTCCAGGATGACCGTTGGTAGCCTGAGGAAAGCTGGAGATGTTCTCCTTAATCCACGAGAGCCCGGGAGGTCGGAGGAGGTCAAGTCAGGCCTCTCGACGACCCGAGCGATAGGACAATTGGAAGGCTAGAAAACCAAGAAACTACAAATAATGTAGATAACTGTAAATACGTACCTCGGAGGGCAGGTAAATAGCAGATCGGAACATCAAGTCAGGTAAACCCAACTGAAAGGGTCAGGAGCTAAACATAATGTAGGATTAAATACCAATACCTAAGATGGATATCGGGACGGTAGCTAAATGGCTAGTTGCTGAGGGCAAGGCAACCGTGCTCCCCTGTTGGGGTCTGAACACCGGTCCCTGTTTGTGCGAAATTCTCTTTGGAGATGTGCCGACGCCGGGTAGGTGTAAACCATGGTTGCGCGCCCGGGAATCCTCAAAAAAACCTTGCCCCTCAGGGTATGAGGTTTAGAGTCTTCATCCTTCCAATCATATTGAGGTGCCCGTATAATGGTGTCCTCTTATATTGTAAGGCAGCAGAGCTTGCCTGGACACCTACCTATCACCATGTCAATAGTGGGTACTGGGCTGTTCTCAGTGATATTCTCCCAGGCCTGCGGCAAAAGGGATTTGGGGCCCAGATAGCTCAGGCTGAACAAAGGGCACAGAACAGAAGAAAGGGATCAGCGCTCTCTATCTATACAAAATACAACAGAAACAATAATAAATAAGTAAAAAGTGGCAGCACACCTAAAAAGTAGGGCTCCCTCACAGGCCTTACAACAGAAATGGTACAGAAAAAAGAAAGGAAGGCAGCGCCACTATAAACCACATAAATTAAAAGAGCACAGAATAGGCAGACTAGAATACAATATATATGATAGATACTAAGCAAAATAGAAGTCCAGAATAAATAGTCTGACTGGTAGATGAATCAAACAACGAGGTATATCCTTGTAGAGGTGAATACAGTCTTTTGTAGTGGGGGATTCTTCAGAGTGGTGTAGATGCGTCTTTGTACATCATATGAAATGAGAAAATAACAACTGATGGTATAGTATGTCCCGAAAGGGGTAGAAGCAATAAAAGAGTATATGGTCCTACTCACGTTTTCAAGAGCTATGGACTTAGCTCTAGTGTTGATAACGTACAGTGGTATAATCCCCACTTATGGGATACGTGAGGTCTTAGTATTCTTTCTTGATTAGGGGACCATATGTGGAAATAAAAGCAGGAACAACAATGGTGCTCAAAGTATAAAATGCCAGAGGTGAGAAGATAAAAAACCAAGTGGTTACTCACATTTAGTTGAACAGACTGACTGTTCAATGAATACAGCTTGAGTGGTATAATCCCCACCTAGGATTCTTGGGAGTAATATCCTCACTGGAAAGTAAAAACACTTCTGTGCCGGATAAAAGGATGGTAGTAATAAAAAAGTAAAATAATAATAGTAATAAAAAGTAAGATGGCTAACTCACAGTAAGAAAGTGGCCAAAATACCTTTATTTAAAACAATATAGTTTAAAAAACCACAACGCGTTTCGCCCTTAGGCTTTATCAAGTGGAGATCAGAAAGTACATCCTGTTACATACAGGTTTATATAGGCAGTGAACATATTAGAAAATGGCGCCAAAATGATGTCATAATTTTTTTTTTTTTTTTTCTCAAAAGTGCTAAATTTTATATGTGTAAGTGAGTACATACCTATATGTAAAACATGTGATAGTTTAAAATTAAAAACGAGGTTTTAAACTCACAATACCTTACATATTCTATTTAGATACAACAGTCACATGATCGGTGGCCATTTTTTTTTTTTTTTTAAAAGTGCTAAACTTTATATGTATCAGTGAATACAAACCTATATTGGAGACATGTGATAGTCTAAAATTTAAATTAAAAACAAGGTTTTATACTCACAATACCTTGCATATTATTTAAATAGAACAGTCACGTATATAAGTCACATTGTATAAATATGTACTTCATGCACAAAATAATTATAAAAGATAATAAAATATAAGAAATATATTATAAAAAATTAATTATAAAAATTATAAAAAATTATAAAAAATTAAACAGGTCGAACTCTACATTAAGACCTTCGGGGGTAAGGGTTTTTAAAAGGAACACCCAGTGCATTTCTTTTTGTCCCAGTAATTTTTTGAGGTCACCTCCCCTCCAGGGTAATTTACATCTTTGGATCCCAGTACATTTTAAAAATTTAGGGTCTTTGTTGTGTTGGATAAAATGCTTTGAAACAGAGTGATTAGGGTAGCCTTTGATAATATTTCTACAATGTTCTGCTAACCTTATTTTTAAGCATCGTGTGGTCATACCCACATACTGGAGGCCACATGGGCACTCCAATAGGTATACAACATTCTTAGTAGTGCAACATATTAAGTCTTTAATAGGGTATGTAATACCGGTTTTGTTTGAGGTGAATTGTGTTGTCTTTGATGTGCTGTTTTGGTCAGTGGATCTGCAGACAATGCATCTGTTGCATTTGAAAAAACCTTTAGAATTTGATAAAAATGATGGATTGCTTGTATTGGCTTTTTTTGTATAATTTTTAGTAAGCATTGTCTTTAGGTTTGGGGCCCCTCTAAAAATGATATGGGGTTTATCTGGGATGAGTGTCTTTAAAATTTCATCTTGTTTTAAAATGTGCCAGTGTTTTTGAATAGTTTTTTCACAATTTTATTCTTATTGTCAAAGTTAAAGATGATCGGTATGGATGGTGGGTCTTTATTTTTATTCGTATTATATTCTAAAAGCTCGAGTCTTTCTTTTTGTTTCACTGCTTTGAGGGATTCTTCTAGCTTTTCTTTTGGGTAATTTTTGCTGATAAATTGAGCTTCTAGTGTTCTAGCTTGTTCGTCAAAATCTGTATTAAGGGAACAGTTCCTGCGAAGACGTAGGAACTGACCTTTAGGGACCCCATCTAACCATGGTTGGTAGTGGCAGCTTGATCTGTCAATGACTGTGTTGGTGCACACTTTTAAAAAAAAAGTTCTAGTGTTAATATTCCCATCCTGGATAAAAATTTGGATGTCTAAAAAATTTATTAAATCTTTGCTGTGTTCTGATGTTAAAATGATGCCACTATTGTTGTTGTTTAGATGATTTAAAAAAAGTTTAAGTGAGGTTTCAGGACCTTTCCAGATAAAAAACAAATCGTCTATGTATCTAAAATAGGATACTAGGTTTGCTTTCCAGGGGTGATCTCCCCAGATTGCTTTAGACTCCCAATTGTCCATAAAAAGATTGGCATAACTTGGTGCAAACCTAGTACCCATAGCTGTGCCTTGTCTTTGAATGTAAAAAGTGTCTAAAAACCAAAAATAGTTATTTGTTAAAATCATTTTTATCCCTTCTAAGATAAAATTAATTTGTTTTTCTGGAATTTTATTATCCGTTTTTAATCTATTTAAAACTGCTTCACACCCTAATTCGTGGGGGATTATGGTGTACAAAGACTGGACATCACAAGTGACTAGAATAAAATCTGGATGCCAGGTAAAATGTTCTAAAAAACGTAAGAGAGACATGGAATCTTTTAAGTATGACCTCATAAGTCTGACTGATGGTTGTAATAAAATGTCAATATACTCTGATAAGTTTGATAAAACAGAATTGATCCCGGAGACAATAGGTCTACCTGGTGGATTGGTCTCATTCTTGTGTATCTTTGGTAAAAAGTATATGACTGGAATTTTTGGATGAGGTATATTTAAATAAGCAAATTCTTTTTTGTTGAGGATATTGGAATTTAAGCCTTTGGTTAAAAATGATATAAGGGAGTTTTGGATGGTATGGGTTGGGTCTGATAGTAGCTTGTCATATACTTTGGGGTCATTAAGCTGTCTAAATGCTTCTTTGATGTACATTTCTTGTGAGAGTATAACTAGGCCGCCCCCTTTATCGGCTGGTTTGATGACTATTGTGTCATCTTTTTTAAGATCTGTGAGAGCTTTCCTTTCTTGGAAGGTTAAGTTATATTGGTTATATTTATGATATTTGTGGTTGTTTTTTTTGGAGGTATTAATTTTTTCTAAGTCTTGCTTTACCAAATTCTCAAAAACTTCTATCGGGCCAGATTTGAAACTTGATGGGTAAAAATTAGAGTTATTCTTAAGGGTGGTGTTTTTCACTGGTATCTCGTCATTAATACATGGAGGTGTGGGGAATAGTTGGTCTGTCCCTGGTTAATAGATTGATTCTCAATTCTGCTGCTAAAAAATCTTTTTAGTGTAGCTTTCCTAACAAACTTATTTAAATCTAAAAAGGCTTGGAATGGTTGATAGGGATTGGTAGGTGCAAATCTGAGGCCCTTAGTTAAAACCGATATTTGGGTAGTAGTTAAAATTTTATGGGAAAGGTTAAAAATTCCATGGGGGTTGTCTGTATTAGTTAGTGTCTCTCTAGTCTTTCTCTTTTGAAATCTTCTGCCACTTCTCCTTCCTCTAGGCTTAGATTTCTCTTTTTTGTTCTGGGTAGGTAAGGTGTGGCAGTAAGTGGATTTGGGCCTAGTTCTAAAAAATGATCCTCAGTGTCTGTGTCCAAATCTGTAGATAACACTTGGTATCTGTTAGGATGGTGTGTGGAGGGTAGGTGAGGGGGTGTGCTGGGATGGGTGTGTTTGAATGTATGTCTGAATCTTTGAGGTCTGGGTGTGAGATCAGGTCTTTGTGGGATAGTCATGAGTGGGACAGGTTTGGTGGGCCTGGGTTTAGGATAGTTGGAATAGGAAGGTGAAATGGTTGGGGGTGAGATGTGGTGGGAAGAGCTGTGATACTTTTGTGGTGGTGGTTGGTGGTAGTTGTGGTGCCTTTGGTGGTAGGGGACGTGAGGTGGTTGTCTGTGATGGATGTAGCGTGGGTGGGGTCTGCTGGGGTAATGTGTAGGCGCATGAGGAGGATAATCTGAATAATAGGAGTGATGGCGAGTGTGGGAGACAATAGGTCTTCTGGGATCTTGTTGGTTAGGGATGGTGGAGGGGTGATTGAAGGTCTGAGATGTGTATTTGGACTTATTGTTGAGGTGGTAAGTCCTTACTTGGTTCTTTGTGTAGTCATGTTTATCTCGGATATATTTTTTTACTTTAATGTGTTTAGTGTCCATCTCTACTTTTTCTATTTTGTTTTGAATGATAATAGAATTTTGTTTGAATACTTGTGTCTCTGTGAATGGTAAAAGTTTGTCCTGAAGTTTTTTTATTTCAGCGTCTAATAATGATAATTTTTTACTCTTTTTTAGAATTAAAGTTTCCATAAGACCGAAAGTGCATGACTCGAGCTTGTTGTTCCACTCTTGCATGAACTCATAGTCATCTTGGTCAGAGGTTGGGAGTTTGAAAAATCTAAGGCCTCTGGGGGTTATTTGTTCTTCTATATATTTTTTTAGAGTGGCTATCTCCCATTTGAGTTTTATCTCAGATGTTAAAACTTTTTCGAGTGATATAAATAATTCCTGTTGATTATATGTCTCTATTATAGTGGGAGTGGGTAGTATATCTTCAGTATTAAAAACATTGTTAATGTCAATAATGTGGTTGTTCCTAAAATCAAATATGGACATGGTGCAGGGATAGTATAGAGGGCAGCTCTCTCCAGAGGGATTGTAGGAGTATAGAACAGAAGAAAGGGATCAGCGCTCTCTATCTATACAAAATACAACAGAAACAATAATAAATAAGTAAAAAGTGGCAGCACACCTAAAAAGTAGGGCTCCCTCACAGGCCTTACAACAGAAATGGTACAGAAAAAAGAAAGGAAGGCAGCGCCACTATAAACCACATAAATTAAAAGAGCACAGAATAGGCAGACTAGAATACAATATATATGATAGATACTAAGCAAAATAGAAGTCCAGAATAAATAGTCTGACTGGTAGATGAATCAAACAACGAGGTATATCCTTGTAGAGGTGAATACAGTCTTTTGTAGTGGGGGATTCTTCAGAGTGGTGTAGATGCGTCTTTGTACATCATATGAAATGAGAAAATAACAACTGATGGTATAGTATGTCCCGAAAGGGGTAGAAGCAATAAAAGAGTATATGGTCCTACTCACGTTTTCAAGAGCTATGGACTTAGCTCTAGTGTTGATAACGTACAGTGGTATAATCCCCACTTATGGGATACGTGAGGTCTTAGTATTCTTTCTTGATTAGGGGACCATATGTGGAAATAAAAGCAGGAACAACAATGGTGCTCAAAGTATAAAATGCCAGAGGTGAGAAGATAAAAAACCAAGTGGTTACTCACATTTAGTTGAACAGACTGACTGTTCAATGAATACAGCTTGAGTGGTATAATCCCCACCTAGGATTCTTGGGAGTAATATCCTCACTGGAAAGTAAAAACACTTCTGTGCCGGATAAAAGGATGGTAGTAATAAAAAAGTAAAATAATAATAGTAATAAAAAGTAAGATGGCTAACTCACAGTAAGAAAGTGGCCAAAATACCTTTATTTAAAACAATATAGTTTAAAAAACCACAACGCGTTTCGCCCTTAGGCTTTATCAAGTGGAGATCAGAAAGTACATCCTGTTACATACAGGTTTATATAGGCAGTGAACATATTAGAAAATGGCGCCAAAATGATGTCATAATTTTTTTTTTTTTTTTTTCAAAAGTGCTAAATTTTATATGTGTAAGTGAGTACATACCTATATGTAAAACATGTGATAGTTTAAAATTAAAAACGAGGTTTTAAACTCACAATACCTTACATATTCTATTTAGATACAACAGTCACAGACAGAGCAGGCCAATCACATGGACACAGACATAGCAGGCCAATCAATGGGGCACAGACATAGCAGGCCAACCAAAGGGGTACAGACATAGCAGGCCAATCCTGGGTGCATCTGAACGAGTAAGGAGGGACCCCTGTGTTTGGGCAGAGTCCCCTAAACATTAGTAAATCGTCAGGGTATGGGCAGAGTCCCTTAAATATTTGCCAATCTTCAGGGTACTCTGTGATGTAGGGCCCTCAGACGCCTGTCCCTTTAGACAGCGTAATACTATGTTAATAACATAACTGGGATACGTAGTCCCTAAATGCCCAGCAGGCAAATAGTGGTCTTCCAGCTGTATTAGGCATAAGCTGAAGATGTTCCAGTGATAATAGTGCCCATAACAAACATGATATACTGAGCGATTCTTTAACGGAGAATAGGTTATGCACATGAGTATGCATACCAGTCCGAGATTTCTTCATCCATCTATGCATCATCCGCCTGCCACCCGAAGGTTATTGTACCAATGGAATATATTCAGGAATAGGGTAAAACAATAGCCAACTTAATGCATCCTCTTATTGAGCTTGGAAGGGATCACCTTCCACTCTACTAGTCACATAATCTGATAGGATTGAATCAGTGTCAGCATAGACTGGTCTCCCATACCAGTTTGAGCCAGAGTCAGGTCTACTTAACTTTATATATTTGTCATGGGCAGTGAATATCATCCTAGAGTAATCTCATCTCTGACTCAAGAGATGGACCAGGAACATATATACTGATGCATAAGGATATGCACCTAAGAACACTAGATAATAGTGCAATATGCAGGCTATCACATACTTGGTTTGAGACAAAACCAACTGGTTAGCAGAGCCTATAACATGCTGACCCCTGATTATGGAAACAACCCACATTGAACCCCCAGAAGCAAGATACTGTATTCATCAGAAATACATATTGTGCTACTATATTTTAAGCCACTGAGCAGATGCAAAGCCAGAATGCAAGCAAGGAAAAACAAACTTGCAGTCCGATCACCGTGTCTGGAGGAGGGGCTGCAAGCAGGCTACCCTCCTCTCGCTGGTCGGACGCACGCAGCGCTATGAAGAAGACGGCCGCGGTGAGGCAGCCACGTGCGTGAGTGGACCCGCCCGCCGGGTACTCGCATCCGACCGCGAGAAACCCCGGGTGCTGGTAAGCTCACACTGGAGCTGGAGGAGTCAGAGAAGGCAGCCAAGCGGCTAGTCTCCTGACACCCCGAGCATGCGCCCGTAGCCCGCGGGGGGGGCTAATAGAAGGGCGCTAGGTAGTGGGGTGGGGGGGTGGAGAGGGGAAGAAAATTACAGGAATCCCTAGGAACCCCCTTAAAACAATATGAAAGAAAACATCCCCAAGAACAGGGGAAGTAAGGTGTAAAAAACGGGCAGTAATCCCGAAATAAATAATAAATATATAACAAAATAAAATAAATAAAATATAACTAATAAATAAATAATATGAAGTGAAATATAATAGATATAACTTTTTTTTAATATAGAATTTATTTAATTATTATTTTCTTTTTATATCAAGCATACATATATATACATATCATATTATACATTGCATACATATCATACAATGCATATAGAATAAATACAATAAATACAGAAATACATATAAACTAACAGACATATAACAAAGTTGACCATCCTGTCCTATTTATTCAGCTCTACCCTTAGATTACATAGAGTTAGATTAAATTTCCGCTCCTTCAAAGATTACCGATAAATTACTGAACAATATATACATTCCAATATTTAATTCTCAAGGACCTTTATCCAATCATCCCAGATCTCAAATTGTCTTAAATTAGAAGCTATTCCCCTTTCCATTTTGCATTGAATAATAATAGATGCCTTAATTTGTGGCCATGAATCAATTGTTGTCCCCTTCCACTTTTTTGCAATAGCCATTTTAAATGCCATCAAAGCCTGAATCAGCAGATCTCTCTTATCTTTAGTAAGTTGCGGTAGGTTTAAATGTAAAAGCAAATTATCTGGGGTCCAGGAGTGGGTTATATCCAGCAATTTATTTACTTGGTCCATAAATTGAACCCATGCTTCCTTAATTGGTGCGCAATCCCACCATATATGCAATTCATTTGCTCCCTCATTTCCGCATCTCCAGCATCTAGATGTCCCTGCCTTTGCAAATTTCTGGATCTTATTGGGAGTCATGTACCATCTATTAAGTATTTTAAAATGTGCTTCCCTAATATTTAGACAGTGTATCGTGGAATAGACTGATTGTAAAGCCTTATACCATTCTTTTATATCAAATTTTATTATCAAATCTCTTTCCCATTTACCTTTAGCTATAGGATAAACAGGTCTTTTTATAGCTTTTATAATCTCAACGCATCTAGTTAGTATTTTAGTATTTATCTCTGAGTCTATCAGGACATTTAATTTAGTTAATGAGAAAGAGCTCGTGTTGCTTCCAAGGGCGCTTTGCAGAAAACTTTTAATTCTAATATAATTAAACGTTTGTGAATACGAAATACCATAGATTCTGCGTATCTCAGCGAAGGGCATAATCTTCCCATCTACTAATAAGTCTGCTAATTTTTTAACACCAAGTCTAGTCCATTCGGATGTAACCATGTTTCCATCCATGTATCTAGATTTTTAAAGGTCAAAGCAGGTAAGACTTTGTTTTTCAAGTCTAAAAGATTTTTAATATGTAGCCAAAACTTTAAGAGCGGTCTAGTTATCAAATTATCCGTCGTGCATTTTATATTTTTAGTTCTACTATTATTTCTTATGGCCCACATTAATCTAACAATATTGTATGGGTCTATAATATCCGCACCTTCTATTTTGAACCAATCTTGTGAACACGAATACTGCTTAATTAAGGGAAGAGTATGAATCAACTGTGCCGCTTGAAGGTATAAAAAAATATTTGGAAAACCAATCCCTCCTTCCTTATGCTTCAAGTA
Organism: Pelobates cultripes; assembly: GCA_933207985.1. Taxonomy (NCBI): domain Eukaryota; kingdom Metazoa; phylum Chordata; class Amphibia; order Anura; family Pelobatidae; genus Pelobates; species Pelobates cultripes. Next base: position 2,362,139 of record OW240912.1, read on the forward strand.
TAAGAGATCCTGGCCTATTCTCGGTTTCTTATCAGACCAGATGTAATCCCTAAATAACTTATTCACAAGTCTAAGCCGTTGGGGGTGGATCTGTAGAGGAATCATCCTCAATAAATAAACTTAGGAAAAACATATGACTTAATAAAGTTAACCCTTCCCCACCATGATAACTGCAAAGCGTTACATTGTTTCAGAGAGTGGATACATTCTCTAATAAGAGGAATTACGTTGGCCTTCATTGTATTTTCTGGGTCTTTCACTTTATTGATTCCAAGATATATAAATCCCTTTTTTTCCCATTTAAAGGCAAAATGTTCTTTTAGCTGTTGCAATTCTTTTCCTTCCCTATAAAAGGGTAATGCCAATGTTTTTTGAACATTAAGTTTATAATTTGACAAATAACTATCTTTCGATTACTTGCATAATAGCTGGCACAGACTTACTTGGGTTGGTTAGCGTTATCAGAGTATCATCGGCATATTGACTTATCTTGAAGTCTTTATCCCTATTTTTAAACCCAGTTATATCCATTTTATTGCGTATTTCGTGTGCTAAAGGTTCAGCCGTTAGGATATACAATAGTGGGGAGAGAGGGCATCCTTGTCGGGTACCATTTGATAGCATAAACCACTCTGACTTAATCCCCCCTCCTACTATCCTGCTAGATGGTGAAGAATAGCAGGCCATTATCGCCGAGAGAATCTGACCAGAAAATCCAAAAGCTTTTAAAGTTGAATACATAAAATTCCAGCCGACCCTGTCGAATGCCTTTTCTCCGTCTAAGGCCATCGCTAAAAAAGGGGTTTTATTCTCATGGATCTTAGTAAATATATTTAATATCCTCCTAATATGATTAGAGGACGCTCTTTCTGGTATAAAACCCACCTGATCCTCGGCAATCAAGAAAGGAATTATATTCTTGATTCTTTTCGCAATGATTGAGGCATAGATTTTATAGTCATTATTCAATAAGGCAATAGGTCGATAATTAGTTATTTCTTCTGGGTTTTTATTATTCTTTAAAATAGGAGTAATATTGGCTACCAACATTTCCTTAGGTAATTTACCAGTGTTGATCGCTAAATTATAACATTCTACCAACCTCTGTGCCAGTCTATCCTTATACATGTTAAAAAAAGAATCCGTAAACCCATCTGGGCCTGGCGCCTTATTTTTTTTCATAGTATCTATTGAATCAATAACTTCTTGTAAAGATATCTCTGCATTTAATTGATCTAATTGTAGCTCGTTAAGTCTAGGAATATGAATACTCACAAAATAATTATTTATATCCTCTTGGGATGATATCGTCGGTAGATTATATAGATTATAATAATAATCTCTAAATACCATTCCAATTTTCTTAGGGTCTAATATGGTATCATTTCCCTGTTTTATTTTTGTAATTAGTTTATTTTTTTGTCGATTCTTCACTTTATTCGTAAGAATCTTATCAGCCTTGTTCCCCCTATAGTAGTAATTCATCCTCATAATCTGTAAATTTCTGTTTATTCTAGACATCAAAATTTCATTAATTTTGTTTTCTAAAATCCTGATCTGATTTGATATAGTTCTTAGAGGGGCGGCAATATTTTCCTTATAACATTCACTTAATTCAATATATAGACCAGATAAAGATTCTTGTCGATTTTTCTTATCTTTTGCTTCTAGACTAATTAGGTGGCCCCTGATGACGCTTTTAAATGCGCACCATTTTATATCAGGAGACACTTCATTATTGTCATTTTCCTTCCAATACATGTCTATCTCTTTAGCAATCTGTTCCCTATTCACTTTAGAGATTAATAATCTATTATTTAATTTCCAGTCTGGTCTTTGCTTTAAAATATTATTATTTAGCTGTATTTTGACCAAATTATGGTCCGACCACGTGACCGTACCTATATTTGTAGACTGCACTTGTTCCAATAAACTTCGATCTCCGAAGATGAAGTCTATTCTTGAATATGAGCAATGCGTCTTACTAAAACACGTAAAGTCTTTCTCTGAAGGATGAAAAATCCTCCAATAATCATAAAGCCCTTCATTTTGAATAATATTACGATTTTTTTTTGCCAAATTAATAGCATTTCTAGAGGGACTTTTAGTCCGTTCAGAGCTTCTATCTAAATTAGGATCAATTGTCAGATTAAAATCGCCCATAACAATAGTACGTCCTTGCTTGATTTTTGTAGCGGAGATGCAATATTACCCAGGTTATCTCCGCTTATAATCCAAGTGGGACTCAGGAACAAGTAAATAGTAAATCCACAGGCAAGGCTTCCAGCAGGTAAAATACAGCAATATCCCAACAGCAATCCCAATAACTGGACGACACACAGTTTCAGGAGCATAACTGAAAGCCTTTAATCACAGTCTCCTTATAAAGCATGCTCCCATGCAAGGGAGGGATTTACAGTAATTATTACAGTAGCCAATCCTGTCCTGGTAACCTCCCACACATCTCCTCCCCTCAGCCAGCATCATAATCCCCTTATCCAGCACACCAATTCCCCCCGTTTCTGGATGTACCCCTAAACGTAGGGGTACCTCTTTAAATCCTACATCCCCGGATACCCCTGATCTGGGTGACCAACATATCCAAAAATCACCCAGATCAGACCAGGGGTTCGGGAAAAGTATGGAGGGAATAAAATGACCGACCGCACGAACTGAGATAGCCGAATCCGGTTCCATGTGAATGGGCCCTGCAGTCGGTCCTGGCATAAGGGAATAAAATACACGAAAACCTATAGCTATAGAGGCTAGGGAGGGTTCGCCTGAATCCCCTCGTTCTGTATTTTCTATCTACCGAACGAGGGGCCGTTCGGTAGTTTGGAACCGAACGGACCAGGGCTGTGGAGGTCTCAGCCTACTCGAGTGTCCGATTTTAGTTCCAGACACTCGACGGCAAAACACCGCTGTTCGGGAGTTTTAAAATGGCGGCCACCCCTGAGAACAAAGGACGGCTACTTACTGTTCAATTACCCGTTCGCAACAATGTTGCAACAGGTAATTGAGGACACACTTCACACAGGGGAGGTCTGGTTGTTCGGTAGTTTCATTCGAATAAACTAAGGGAATGAAACTACCGAACAATCATAGGAATACAATTCTCTTTAATACATAGAAAACACAGCAGATACACGAATGCAGGTATATACAGTATATTTGTAGGGTCGCCTTGTGCTATCCGCTACAATTTTTTCTAATTGTGCAAAAAATTTATATAGGAACTGAATCTGAGAAGTATTCGGCACATAAATGTTTGCAATTGTATATAATTGATTTTCTATTGTACATATAAGAATAATCCATCTACCCATCTTATCAGTTTTCACATACTTTATAGAGAGGTTTAATACAGCGGGAAAAAAAATAGCTACTCCCCTCTTTTTTCTATCTTTAAACGAAGAACAGACTGAAATAGGAAAATCTTTAAAGCTCAATTTTATCTTATCATCTCTCCGCCAGTGAGTCTCTTGTACTCCGACAACTTGCGCATTTTCTTTTTTTGCACGTTCAAATAGTAATCTCCTTTTTTGTGGAGAATTCAAGCCCTGTGCGTTTAGTGAAACAACACTAATCATGTGTTTCTAATCCTACTTTTTCCTTCTCTTTCCATAATCTCTTATCTTATCTTCTAATTTATGTAATTGGGTTTTATCTTTCCTGGCAGAATGCGTCAACTTAAGACATACCAAACAACATATAACACTTACAAAAAACACTAAATATAAAAAAAAACATCCCTTAAGGAAGTGTGGATGGTCCTGTGATTAACCCTTTTTTTCACAGAGCCTCCTATTCGGGATCAATATTTTGATGCTGAACCGCCCCCTTCGGGGAGTATTTTTAGTCACATTATATTGCCTTTAGTCATAGAAAGTTTTCAAATAACCAATCCTAGATATCCCACTAACATAAGGCATCATAAAGAGAGAGAGGGAGAGAAAAAAAAAAAACTCTATGAACCTAATTTATTATCATTATGGATTATAATTTCTGAACCGTATTCTATTTCTCTCATCAAGAAATCAGATATTTATATAAACTCTATTTATAATCATTTATCATTCTCAAGGTCTCTATCATCCACTTTCCTTTTTATCTGTGACCAATATCAATATCTGTGACCAATATCATTATCTGTGAGCCAATATCATTATCTGTGACCAATATCAATATCTGTGACCAATATCAATATCTGTGAGCCAATATCATTATCTGTGACCAATATCAATATCTGTGACCAATATCAATATCTGTGAGCCAATATCAATATCTGTGAGCCAATATCAATATCTGTGAGCCAATATCATTATCTGTGACCAATATCAATATCTGTGACCAATATCAATATCTGTGAGCCAATATCATTATCTGTGACCAATATCAATATCTGTGACCAATATCAATATCTGTGAGCCAATATCAATATCTGTGACCAATATCAAAATCTGTGACCAATATCAATATCTGTGACCAATATCATTATCTTGTGAGTGAACATAAAACAATCATTAATCACACTAGTGAGTATCTGTTCCTCTTACTTGCCTTTAACTATTCACCTTTCTCCCCTTTCCTATTCATATATATTCTTATTTCCTATTTTATTTTATTTTCAGTGTTCCAAACTTTATAAATATTGACTATTAAGCATCCTCATTTAAGTGAATTTTCCCACTCCCATTTTGAGTGCGCGTACTTATCATAATACATCTATATTGCATTTGTTCCCTCTGTAAATCATTATCCCTCCTAATTCCATTAGTGATTTTTAGCATTTAAAGTGTCCAGTATAAAAATCATTACAAATATTTGTCACCTCAAGAATGTCCGATTTATATTTTTTTAGAGATAAGGTAGAGGTAATTTTTTAGAAATAAGGTAGAGGTAATGTCCCTCCTTTTTCGTCTTCTCCTCTTTTTCCTTATAATATTATACCTTCTAAGGAAGTCTTCTAAGTAAAAAAAAAAGAGTCCTTTGTATTATATTGTTTATCTTCTCTCCTTCATCCTTTGTCTCCCTCCATTGAGTTAGTCTGATCGAGGTTCTGCTGTCTAAACCATTTTGAAATTGCCATGACATCTGAAAAAGAATATGTCCTTGCCTCGTAAGAAATTATTAATTTGCAGGGATACCTCCAGGAGTATCAGATATTCTTCTGACATAGAATCTTTGTATATAGTGCGAACGGTTTTCTTTTAGCCTTAGTATAATATGAAATATCCGGAAAAATCATGATATTAGTATATGGATCATTCAATTTAATGAGCCTAGCTGCTTTTAAGGCTTGTTCTTTCATTTTATATGTCGAGCAGCAGATCATTACATCTCTAGGCTCACCTTGCGCCACAAAATCTGGTTTCATAATTCTATGGCATCTTTCCAGAAAATTCAATGAATTTGTCATTTGAATACCTAATTGCACTAAAAGCTCCGTTATGTGATCTTGCAGTATATCATTATGAACAGATTCTGGGATACCACGGATTCTTAAATTATTACGTCGAGACCTGTCTTCAAGATCTGCAATTTTGAGTTCCAACTCAGCTATTTTTTGATTTGCTTTTCTCATATTGTCTTCTACAGAGACTTGCTGGAATTCCAGAGCTTCTAATTTTTCTTCATTTTGCTTTAAAAATTTTTCCAGCTGTATTAACTCCGTTTTAAATTCCATAAGGCCTTCATGGATCCCATTTTTAATCTTATCTAATTGCTGTTCAAAGCAAGACTCAAGATAGCTATGTAGTTCGGAACTATATTCTTTAGAGGTCAGTTTTCTCTTTGGTAGACTGTTTGGTGACAGATTCTCAAATTCTTTGGGTGATTGGGGTGAAGAGTCCGAGACATTCTGGTGGTCTATTTCCTGTTTCTGTGTTAACAGCGGCGCTGAAAAGGAAAGCCTCCTATCAGTTTTGCCTTCTTGTTTCTTTTCTCTGTCTCTCTTGGAAAGCTGTTTATTGTCTTGGCCTTTCCTTGATGCCATGGCAGGGCAAAAAAAATAAAATATATATATCCGATATATATATCTTGCTTTTTTTTTTCTTTTATCCTTTTTGAACCAGGTTCACTTATTTGCACTGAGGAATGTTATACAGCTTGGTGTCTCCCTTAATCCGAAGTACAGAGGAAGTGCTTCTTATCTTGAGCAGTTATTTTGAACAGTTATTGAGCAGTTATTAGTATGTTTTTTAAAACCTTCAGAGTACTACTCCACTGTTCAGATATCATAGGTTATCATAGGTTATAGGTCTTATAAGTCTTAGAAATCTCTAAAGAGCCTATTATACAGCTCAAGTTCTCATACAGGGCCCCCCCATTTTTTGCAATACTTCTGTGCCCTCTATTTCATGTCCCTGTCTCACAGGACTCACTTGTTTACCAGTTGTAATTGGGAAAAGCCAGTCCATCCAGTCTTCCTCTCACTGGGCGTCCTCAGTATCCGCCACTCCACCTCTATTGCTTACTCGAGTACTTGTTAGACTCTACAGCGCTGTCCTCTGACAAGCCTGCATCTTCCTGCAGCCATGTGCAGAAAAAGAAAAAAATAATTTTTTTTTTTTCACGAGTAGTCACTCTCTAGTGCTCAGCTAAGCTACGGCTACAGCTGAGTTACGGCTGGGCAGCGGATTTTCAGCGGGTGTTCAGTGCGTCTCGGCTTCGGCTCTCATGCGACTCAAGCGGCTTCCCGATCCGTCGCTGCTTCACTCCCCTAGGGTGTCAGCATCTCCACGAGGAGGACGTGTGCTCCCGTACGTGCGCTTCCGTCCTACATCATCGCTCCTCCCCCCTTCACATTGAAATATAATAGATATAACTAAATACCATAAACATAAAATATATATAATAAATATAATATATCATATATAAATAATAATAAATATAGATCCTAAATAAATCACACTAAATCCCAAAGCCACCCACTAGAAACAGGAGGCAGTGGTACTCTGACCTGTACTGACTGCGGAGCAGCAAAGAAAGAGGAAATAATGCAATGGGGAGGGGGTTTTATAGTACCTAACTTTTTTCTGATTGGTTGTTTTCTGTGCTGCTGTGGAGTTCTAGTAATGAGAGACTTAAGCAAATACGAAGCCTCCTGTCATGTTATAAAATTACCTGATCTGTGGGATTTTGCATCCATCTGAATTGGATTTTACTTGGTTTTCAAAGTCATATTGTAAATATTCTCGTGTTGACCTTATTTTTGGTTATCATACCAAACCAAGTCGGTTAAGATAAACAAAATATCTTGGTCAGATTACAATTGGGTACTAGGAGCAAGTATGATTCACCAAGGACAGAACGAAGACTAAATACATATATTCTGTTGAAATCTGAAACTAGATATATATAAAAAAAATGACAGACAGAATATTATTTTAAAGAAAATTTTATAGAAATTTCTCCTCCTGTAGTGTGATAGGCCTATATCGAATTAAAAAATAAAATTAATAATAATTTAATAAATAAGGTTAGTGAATCAATGGAGAGACTAAAACCATATAGTATTATAAAGGTAACAGAGCTGATAGATTGCTCTCCAATAAATTGGAAAATAGGAATAAATCAAATGACATTTCAAAGATTATTAATAGAGGTGAAGTCTGTCAATCCCCTAAAAAGATTGGCAAGGCTTTTGATGATTATTATTACAAACGACATCATTTTCCCCATAACACAAAAAGATCCAAAAGATATTTTCAAAAATAAAATCTTTCAAAGGATCTCCCAGGAACAGCTAGAAGAATTAAATTCTCAATTCACCTTAGAAGAAATATACACAAGGATAGATCATTTAACAAAATTATAAAGCATTTTGATAGCTCGTTCTATAAAATATTTAAAATATGATGTTTCCCCTAATATGGTAGCTTTTAATGATTTTGCTGTTAATGCTGAGATCCCTAAAGAATTACTTAATTATAATATTCTCTTGATTCTAGAAACTGGTTAGAAGCTAGATCACCTATCGTCCAATAATTTAAATGATGATATTAAGATCGTGTACTCGCAGAGAGAATGAAGAATGTGATCTGATATTTAGTGATCAAGAAGACTTTGTACCAAACAGATCCTCAACAAATCATTTAAGAAATATTATTGGGATACTACAACAGTCTAGGAAAGAATGTCCCCATGATGGCCCTGTCATTGGAAGTTGGGTTTTTTGAGGGATTCATTGGAGATCTCAATTATGGCTCTTTATAAAGGTCTGCAAGGTAGAATCATTGGCTTGGATATAAAATGTGATTAGTTTAATATCACAAATGGCACATGCCAGGGTTGTCCTTTGTCCCCACTATTATATTTACACTCCATTGAATCTCTGGTGACAGAAATAAGATCTGTAACGGCACCCAGGGTATAGAAGGAGTTAACGCCGTGAAAAAGTTTATTTTCCCGAATGCGAAGTCAGGTACCGAACACTCTTAAGCGCCGAGCAGGAAACATGCAAATAATCCCCCCAAGTACAAGACAAGGTTTTGTATTGATGGTCAAACAGGATCTGTCAGCCTTTTATGCAGGTTTTCCAGCAAGGGACACTCCCATAGGGACCTTGTGGAAAACTGAGACAAGTTTTACATTAACCAATCACATGCATTTGCAATATACAAACACTCCCACAGGAACAGTGCAACTCCTCCTCTCTATCCTGGAGATAATTGGGTTAAGTGCTAGAAGTAACTCAATTACCTCCAGGGATAGAGAATATCCTCCACTTTATATCAACAGTAAAAAAACATAAAAATATATATTTCTAAATGTACCGAACAGAATCCCCCCATTCATGATCCCATACATGTAGTTCAATCGCCATCAAGCCAAAGTCTGGTACAGGGTGCTTTCAACGAAACGAATGAGCTCCATGGGATGGCTATCTGGGACAGTTCTGTTCGTGCATTGTCACTTTACCGAACAGCACGGCGTTCGTATGAACCTTGAACAGACGATGAAGGGTCGGTGATTTCAGCGGTGTTCGAGGGAAGCAGTGTCCGAAATTAGTTCCAGGAGTTTGTCGACGAACACCGCTGGGCATTCGACTGTCCAAGATGGCCACCACCACGTGTTCGTACATACGAACGACGATCACCAAGCCAACCGTTTGGGAGTTGGACGTGTCTGCGGTTAACCACAATGTTAATGAGGGCAGAAAGGTTAACGAGCAGCACACTTCCCTGCTGGGTGGCCTGCCATTCGGTAGTTCATTCGTATTTAGGTGAATGAAGGCAGAACCAACCCGCAAATACCGAACAAACAGACAAAACAGTAATAATCCAAGGCAGAGAGGTTTGCCACAAGATCAAATCAAAAGATTATAGGCTTGGGTTATAAAGACAGTCAGAAAATTTAATTATATGCAGACAATATACTGTTGACTATTAGAAATCCCATTTATTCGATGGATGAAATTATGAATGTTATTCAGAACTATGGTATATATTTAAATCATACATTAAACAGAGAAATCCATGGTACTGTACTTAAATATAAATCAAACGGGTTTTCATATTATAGAAGATTTTAAAAATCCTTCACTTATCTGGGTATTAAAGATTGTTTTTTAAAAATCCAGAGAAGTAGATGGAGCTTGAATGGTTACTTTTGATTAAAGAAATAAATCTTAAATAAAAAATATGGAAAAATTGACATGTTCTGGATGGGAAAAAGGAAATCTTGCAACTAATTCAAGATACTGAGAGGGGATATGATAACATTATACAAATATATTCAGGGCCAATACACACCATTGTGTGTAACTCTATTCACAAACCGGACTTTACATAGGACACGAGGCCATGCATTTAGACTGGAAGGTAGAAGATTTTGTCTAAGGCAAAGGAAATGTTTTTTTACTGTTAGAACAATAAGGATGTGGAATTCTCTGCCTGAAGAAGTGGTTTTATCAGAGTCCATACAGATGTTCAAACAGCAACTAGATGCATACTTCCAAAAAACAGAATATTCAAGGATATAATCTTTCAATGTAGGGTAATAACTGCTTGATCCAAGGATAAATCTGACTGTAATTATGTAACTATGTAACTATATTTTGGCCCGAAAAAAGATGAGTGTTTGAGGATCCTGATTATTCAAAATACCGTATTGGCAAATGCAATGCATGTTAATGCATACATGTATTAATTATTAATAAAAACAAATCTAAGGGAAAAAACTGGTATATGTTGGAACAGAATTGCTCCTACTATGGAAAAGACCTTAGAGCAGTGTTTCCCAAACCAGTTCTCAGGACCCATCAACAGTCCAGGTTATGTTAGCATCCCCATTGGAATAAAACAGGGAAATACATAAATCCTGAACTGTTGGTGGGTCATGAGGGCTGGTTTGGGAACCACTGCCTTAGAGCATATCTATAGTTGGTTAAAAAAGAAGATATTCAATCCATTAAGAGCTCAAACTGTTTTGTAATTAAACACATTTTTCCATCTTGGATTTCATTCAAGATTGGTCTAAAAGAAAGGATAATTCAGTATTATCCTTTCTTTTAGGCCACTCACCCCTTTCCCCTAGCCACACTCACTTTACCACATAAACCCCATCCAATTCTGTCCTCCACACTTTCCCCCCAAACCTTGCCACACTCCACTCCCCTCGATCTGCCAAACTTGGCACATTCACCCTGTGATACATTTCTTAACTATGCCACACACACCATGTCACATTAACCTCTTCCGATCCTTCTCCAATCCTCCAAGTCTCATTTACCCCCTCACCCTGTCACATTCACTCTGCCATAGTTACCCCTTTACTCACCCAGTCACAGCCACTAACTGAAGTCATTAATCAAAGACACACACAGTCATGAAACATAGCTTTTGCATAACACAATGCACAAAGGCCACAGACAGCCCCCATAAACACAACACAGGCAAGATACTACCACACACACACATATACAATCCCAGACACATACTCACAAAGACATACATTCACACCCTAGGATACTCTGTCACACACACTTGCAGGCACATGCACAGTTATATCCTGAATTCCAGTCCTTGTTTCTATCTCAGATCCAGTGTTGGATCCTGTTCTGTTATATCCTGAATTCCAGTCCTTGTTTCTCTCTCAGTTCCAGTATCAGATCCTGTCCTGTTATACCCTGAATTCCAGTCCTTGTTTCTCTCGCAGGTCCAGTATCGGATCCTATCCTGTTATATCCTGAATTCCAGTCCTTGTTTGTCTCTCAGTTCCAGTATCAGATCCTATCCGGTTATATCCTGAATTCCAGTTCTTGTTTCTCTCTCAGTTTCAGTGTTGGATCCTGTCCTGTTATATCCTGAATTCCGGTCCTTGTTTCTCTCTCAGTTCTAGTATCAGATCCTGTCCTGTTATATTCTGAATTCCAGTCCTTGTTTCTCTCTCAGTTCCAGTATCAGATCCTGTCCTGTTATATATTGAATTCCAGTCCTTGTTTCTCTATCAGTTCCAGTGTTGGATCCTGTCCTGTTAGATCCTGAATTCCAGTCCTTGCTTGTCTATCAGTTCCAGTATCGGCTCCAGTCCTGTTATATCCTGAATTCCAGTCCTTGCTTCTCTCTCAGTTTCAGTATCAGATCCTGTCCTGTTATACCCTGAATTCCAGTCCTTGTTTCTCTCTCAGGACCAGTATCGGATCCTATCCTGTTATATCCTGAATTTCAGTCCTTATTTCTCTTTCAGTTCCAGTGTCAGATTCTGTCCTGTTATATCCTGAATTCCAGTCCTTGTTTCCCCTCACAGCTCCAGTGTTGGATCCTGTCCTGTTATAACCTGAATTCCAGTCCTTGCTTCTCTCTCAGTTTCAGTATCAGATCCTGTCCTGTTATACCCTGAATTCCAGTCCTTGTTTCTCTCTCAGGACCAGTATCGGATCCTATCCTGTTATATCCTGAATTCCAGTCCTTGTTTCTCTCTCAGTTCCAGTATCAGATCCTGTCCTGTTATATATTGAATTCCAGTCCTTGTTTCTCTCTCAGTTACAGTATCGGCTCCTTTCCTGTTATATCCTGAATTCCAGTCCTTGTTTCTCTCTCAGTTACAGTGTCGGATCCTGTCCTGTTATATCCTGAATTCCAGTCCTTGTTTCTTTCTCAGTTCCAGTGTCAGATCCTGTCCTGTTATATCCTGAATTCCAGTCCTTGTTTCTCTCTCAGTTGCAGTATCAGATTCTGTCCTGTTATATCCTGAATTCCAGTCCTTGTTTCCCTCTCAGTTCCAGTGTTGGATCCTGTCCTGTTATATATTGAATTCCAATCCTTGTTTCTCTCTCAGTTACAGTATCGGCTCCTTTCCTGTTATATCCTGAATTCCAGTCCTTGTTTCTCTCTCAGTTACAGTGTCGGATCCTGTCCTGTTATATCCTGAATTCCAGTCCTTGTTTCTTTCTCAGTTCCAGTGTCAGATCCTGTCCTGTTATATCCTGAATTCCAGTCCTTGTTTCTCTCTCAGTTCCAGTGTCAGATCCTGTCCTGTTATATCCTGAATTCCAGTCCTTGTTTCTCTCTCAGTTCCAGTGTCAGATCCTGTCCTGGATGTCTCATGCCAAATGAATGGCATTGCTGTGATCTCCTGCCGGGTACAGAATGGGTCAGATCCTGAATACTCACTGAGTGTGAATGGAGACATGCGGGTGAAGTCTAGTCACTCAGTGAGTGTGAGTGGGGTTAATATCACCGAGTCCTCACCCCCTCCATGGAATATCAGCTGCATTGTAAATAACTCAATCAGTCACAGAGAATCCAGCATGCAAGCAAGGAAATGTCCTGGTGAGTTTTAATGTAATTAACATGTCTGGTGTTGAATCCGGGCAGCCAGGCACTAAATGGTGAAAAGATTTTCCTGCCACGTGAATCATTTCCAATTGAGATATGTAAAATCTCAGTGGGAATTTTCTACCATATGGGGTAAGATCCAGGTCAACCGTGCTGATTTTTTTAATGTATATAATCATTTTTAAATAGTTATCAAATTAATGACTGATTTCAATATTTATTCTGGCCATTCTTTGGGAAATAAACTTTGTTTGAATCCAGTTCCTTAGAAAAATAGTTGTTAGAATTACAGAAATAGCTGAAAATGTGAATTATTTAAATTTCTCTTCAATTCTGGGTACTAGAAGTATTTCATCTAATTGAAGTAGTTATAGTGTCTGGAGTCGCCTGGCGCTGTCCCTCCATTCGGTGTTACAACAACCACTTTAATTAAATTGAATGGTTTGACGGATCCCCTATACTCGAGCTGAGTATTAGAAGTCTCCCTAAATCCCAAGTGAAACAGTGATCAGAGTTCTTAGCTATCCAAACAGCCAAGACTCGATGAAGGGTACAACAGGAATGTCTTTAATGGGACAAGGTACAGCTAATTTATCCAAAACATGGACCCAGTCAAACCCACCCTGGAACACTCCCACAGCACGCCCATAACACTCCCACAACACGACTGTGCATAAAGAACATAAAGCATAAAAATACCAAAAAACATAGCAAATACATATATACATAATATATCCCTAAATAGCTCCTGGTCCCAGCTATGATCCCTGCAAATAGTGGAGCTATCGGATGTACAGAGCCTGAGAAATCATCGTATAAAGTCTGGGCTTGAGGTTCTGTACATACTCGAAAATAGTTCCACAGAATCACTTGTTGTAGGCCGGTACATTCAAACTTCTCACCTAAACCACGCTGGGACCAATCAGCACTCAGGGAGGGGAGGGGTTCCAAGCTAAGCCCTTTAACATGCGCTGGACTGCTATATATTTTGGCACTGGAACCATAAGCAATAAAAATGAAAGAAAAATCAACAAATCAAGAAATTTCAGACTCCAAATAGTTTCAGCAAGATAAATCTATATGCAGATGACATATTGATGACACTAGAAGACCCAGAGTCCTCTCTGGAAGAATTAGAGAATTGGGAGAGTACTCAAAATATTCAAGTTATACAATTTTGGATAAATCCATCTTCCTAATGACAAAATATCAAAAACAAAAGTAGAAAATTGTGTTGGAACATATGGCTTGGGTATTTATATCATACCAACTCCGGAGACCCTAATGGAAATACACTCTCTCCCTCTGCTGAAACAAACTAATAAGAATCTACAAAGTTGGACACATTTAGGTTTCTCCTGATGGAGTAGAATAAACATCCTTAGGACCTACATACTACCTAAAAAAAAAAATAGCACAAATCTGAAGCTACATTATTGGAAAGCTAGTTCCTTATCTTTACAAATTTTGAAAAGCAAATATAAGAAAATATTAATTTGGAAAGCCGGCAGTATCTCTACAATAGAAGATATAGTTAACAATAAAAAAATAAAAACCTTACTTAACCTTGTTTTAGATTTTAACTTTCCAGAAAAAGTCAAGCGGTGTCCAAGTAATATATAAAATAGGCCACAGAAGAGAACATACTGCTATAAAGAAATGAGAGAGAAAGCTTTCTATTAAGATGCATCAAGAATCATCCTTGGTTAATACCCATAGACACAAACACTGACTTACATTTAACAGAGGTACAGTATAAAGTACAAAACAGATGGTACTTGGTACCAACCAGATTAGGAAAAATAAAAGGACGTTTTGGTAGTAACTGTTGGAGATCTGAAAATGATATGAGAAATAGCAAGATTTTGGGATGAAGTCTTTGCATATATAGTGGAGAAATGTGGGGCAGAGCCTGTTAGATGCCCTGAGACAGCGAAAGGGAACTTGTAAAGACAATCCCTGTAGCATTACATATACTGACAGCTGCATAGCTTAGGACAGCCAGATATCTTCCAATATCCAAATGGGGCGGGTTTCGAGAACAAATCATCTGGCAATGTAGATTGGCACTGAGCTGCACAAGGTTAGTAAATTGGAGATCATACAAGACAGATATGTGGGAACACTGAATAAAAGATTGGATCCCAGTAACGAGCTTAAAAAAATATAAAAAATGAGTCATTTGAACTATTTGCAGGAATATTTCCATTTGCTTCTCTCATGACTTAGGACAAATAAATAATTTGAGAGGTTGGAAGACGATAGTCAATGTATAATCTATATCTATGCTTCTTCTATGTAGCAATGGGCGCCATGATTTACTGATTTACTCTCAGCCAATCACACCTGCTAATTACTGCTCAGATTAATCCTTCCTGGGCCCCTGGGGACTCTTGTTTAGCATTAAAATTAATTTAAAATGGTTTAACATTGAATAGAAGGACAATGCAGCAATGAAAACAAGCATTTACAGTGACGTCAGTGTCCCTTTCACATATTCTGGGACTTGAGTTACATATATACACAAAATATATATTATATTATATATAGCTCGCTTAGTGACCTATTATTAAATGATCTCAGTGATCCGTTCTATTATTATTAAACGATCTCAGTGACCCGTTCTATTATTATATAATGATCTCAGTGACCCCTTCTATTATTATTAAATGATCTCAGTGACCCGTTCTATTATTATTAAACGATCTCAGTGACCCATTCTATTATTATTAAACGATCTCAGTGACCCCTTCTATTATTATATAATGATCTCAGTGACCCCTTCTATTATTATTAAATGATCTCAGTGACCCGTTCTATTATTATTAAATGATCTCAGTGACCCGTTCTATTATTATTAAATGATCTCAGTGACCCCTTCTATTATTATAAAATGATCTCAGTGACCCGTTCTATTATTATAAAATGATCTCAGTGACCCGTTCTTTTATTATATAATGATCTCAGTGACCCGTTCTATTATTATATAATGATCTCAGTGACCCGTTCTTTTATTATATAATGATCTCAGTGACCCGTTCTATTATTATATAATGATCTCAGTGACCCGTTCTATTATTATATAATGATCTCAGTGACCCGTTCTATTATTAATAAATGATCTCAGTGACCCGTTCTATTATTATAAAATGATCTCAGTGATCTTTTATACAGTTACAAAATAATCTTAGTGATCCGTTCTACAATTATTATTGTTAAATTATAAACACAACACTTTTGTTTTTGCCCCCATTTTTCATGAGCTGAACCCAAAGATCTAAGACTTTTTCAAGTACACAAAAGGCCAATTTCTCTCAAATATTGTTCACAAATCTGTCTAAATATGTGTTAGTGAGCACTTCTCCTTTGCCGATATAATTCATCCACCTTGCACGTGTGGCATATAAAGATGCTAATTAGACAGCATGATTATTGCACAGGTGTGCCTTAGGCTGGCCACAATAAAAAGCCACTCTAAAATGTGCAGTTTTACTCTATTGGTATGGTCCGGGGGGGATCTGGTGTGATCACCATTTGCTTCACGCAGTGCAACACATCTCCTTCGCATAGAGTTGATCAGGTTGTTGATTGTGGCTGTGGTTGATCAGGTTGTTGATTGTCCTCTTCAATGGCTGTGTGAAGTTGCTGGATATTGGTAGGACCTGGAACACGCTGTCGTATAACCGATCCAGAGCATCCCAAACATGCTCAATGGGTGACGTGTCCGATGAGTATGCTGGCCATGCAAGAACTGGGATGTTTCCAGCTTCCAGGAATTGTGTACAGATCCTTGCAACATGGGGCTGTGCATTATCATGCTGCAACATGAGGTGATGGTCGTGGATGAATGGAACAACAATGGGCCTCAGGATCCCGTCACAGTATCTCTGTGCATTTAAAATGCCATCAATAAAATGCACCTGCGTTCATTGCCCATAACATACGCCTGCCCATACCATAACCCCACCACCACCATGGGCCACTCGATTCCCAACGTTGACATAAGCAAATCGCTCACTCACATGATGTTTGCCATCTGCCCTGTACAGTAAAAAAAAACATGATTGCCAAATTGCCAGACGCCATCGAATGTGAGCATTTGCCCACTGAAATTGGACTGAAGTAGGACTGACGAACTGCAGTCAGGTCGAGACCCCGATGAGGATGACAAGCATGCAGATGAGCTTCTCTGAGATGGTTTCTGACAATTTGTGCAGAAATGTTTTGGTTATGCAAACCGATTGTTGCAGCATCTGTCCGGGTGGCTGGTTTCAGACGATCTTGGAGGTATAGATGCTGGATGTGGAGGTCCTGGGCTGGTGTGGTTACACGTAGTCTGCGGTTGTGAGAACAGTTGGATGTACTACCAAATTCTCTGAAATGCCTTTGGAGATGGCTTATGGTAGATAAATGAACATTCAATTCACGGGCAAGAGCTCTGGTGGACATTCTTGCTGTCATCATGCCAATTGCACGCTCCCTCAAAACTTGACATCTGTGGCATTGTGCTGTGTGATAAAACTGCACATTTTAGAGTGGCCTTTTGTTGTGGCCAGCATACGGCAGACCTGTGCAATAATCACGCTGTCTAATCAGCATCTTGATATGCCACACCTATGAGGTGGATGGATTATCTTGGCAAAGAGGCAAACACGACAGGGTGTTCCAGGTCCTGCCAATATCCAGCAACTTCGCACAGCCATTGTAGAGGAGTGGACCAACATTCCACAGGCCACAATCAACAACCTGATCAACTCTATGCGAAGGAGATGTGTTGCACTGTGTGAGGCAAATGGTAGTCACACCAAATATTGACTGTTTATTACTATAAAACCAAAAGATAGGTTAAGCGCAGTATGAACAACTGTAAGATACCAAAGAAAAGACTGCAAACACTAAATGCAAGGGATACCCTCAAGCCCTTACTAAAGAAAAAACAACACAATACAGTCAAAAATAGGTTGTGCCAATAATGGCATAATAATCCTGTTCTATCCTGAATTCCAGTCCTTGTTTCTCTCAGTTTCAGTGCCGGATCCTGTCCTGTTATATCCTGAATTCGAGTCCTTGTTTCTCTCTCAGTTCTAGTGTCGAATCCTGTCCTGTTATATCATGAATTTCAATCCTTGTTTCTCTCCCAGTTCCAGAATCAGATCCTGTCCTGTTATATTCTGAATTCCAGTCCTTGTTTCTGTTTCAATTCCTGTATTGGATCCTGTCCTGTTATATATTGGATTCCAGTCCTTGTTTCTCTCTCAGTTCCAGTGTCAGATCCTGTCCTGTTATATCCTGAATTTCAGTCCTTGTTTCTCGCTCATTTCAAGTGTCAGATCCTGTCCTGTTATATCCTGAATTACAGTCCTTGTTTCTCTCTCAGTTCCAGTATCGGGTCCTGTCCGTTTATACCCTGAATTCCAGTGTCGGATCCTGTCCTGTTATATCCTGAATTGCAGGCCTTGTTTCTCTCTCAGTTCCAGTGTCGGATCCTGTCCGTTTATACCCTGAATTCCAGTCCTTGTTTCTCTCTCAGTTCCAGTGTTGGATCCTGTCCTGTTATATCCTGAATTCCAGTCCTTGTTTCTCTCTCAGTTCTAGTGTTGGATCCTGTCCTGTTATACCCTGAATTCTAGTCCTTGTTTCTCTCTCTTAGTACGAGTGTCGGATCCTGTCATGAATGTCTCATGCCAAGTAAATGGCAGTGCTGTGATCTCCTGCCAGGTACAGAATGGGTCAGATCCTGAATACTCACTGAGTGTGAATGGAGACATGCGGGTGAAGTCTAGTCACTCAGTGAGTGGGGTTACTATCACCGAGTCCTCACCCCCTCCATGGAATATCAGCTGCGTTGTAAATAACACAATCAGTCACACAGAATCCAGCCTGCAAGCAAGGAAATGTCCCGGTGAGTGATAAATTATTATTTAATATAAATTCTGAAAATCATTGATCTAACCAAGTGCCAATTGTTCTGGTAATGAGTCAGATACACTGTGTAAATGGCTTCATTGTAAAATTATATTGAGATAACTGGGTGAAATTATAGAATGATAAAGTAGTCTCTCTGTCTGGAGAGAATGTATCACTCACTGTCTGATAATGTGCAATGTTTCCCCCTCCTGGCCATCATGCTGTAATACACATTGTAATGTTCATTATGTCGCAGAAGCTCAGTTTCAACTTATAAACCAGCTCTAAGTAAAACAGCATACAGCAATATAATCCCCACTGACTGATAAAACAATGCATTTCACCAGTATAAGGTCTTCTTCAAGAGTGAACACTTGAAGCCCTTATACTGGTGAAACGCGTTGTGTTACGATTCTATTTTTTTTAGCATTAAAGTATATTGAATCAGACTAATTAAGAATCAGTGTTGAGTTTATTAAGAAGCATTAGGACCTTCATTAGTTCCCAATACATTACATACAGTAATTTATAGTAATTTGAGACTGATCTTTTTTTTGAAACCTGAAAACACCATTTAGTTGATATATCCCATACACTGAATTGAATTACGTTTGGTAAGAGCGAATGGATTAGCTCTTACTTTTTTAATCTAACCTCTTAACATCTTCTTTCCCCTATAACTACCGGTCATTCATTCTAATCATTTCCCCTCTGATGAGCCTGGTGGCGAAACACGCGCAGCAGGGGCTCTAGGACACCCATCGACATTTGATCAATCTATATCTGATTTTGCTATTAGGCATTAACTGGAGTTTTCCTTTCTCTTTTTGTTATTTTTGTTTAAGCTAGCATTTTTAGCAGTGGAGGAGGTAATCTATTTCTTTAGACACAGTTTAGCAACTGGAGGGGTCCTTTTTTGAGGTGCCCTCAAAGGCACAGATAGGGCTGAGACGTTTTAGGTAGTGATGGTTCTAGCTTTCTCGTTATTTCATTAATACCATATACATTTCTCTCTGCCTCTTTTTACTCTCTGGATATCTTTTACTATAGATATTTTCTTTCCTCTCTCCAATTTTAAAATGTAATTTCTTTCTATCCTCTTATTTGAGAGGATACATTATCATCATCAATTTATACTTAATAAAAGTTAAGTTTTGTTGTTTATAGCCTTAAAACACCCACTTCTGTGTTCACACACTCCATTTTGTCTTGTTTTCTGCTTAATCACTTAGGGTTACCCCCTTCACAGGAATCGTTTGTCCAGTATTAAGCACTTTTTGTTTTTTCGTTGCTCAATTAAAACTGCCTAGGTGGTATAATCCCCACCAGGGATATATTGGAGAGTCAATTCTCCAGATAGTTATCCTGACCAGGGTACAGATGTAGGGTAGATACTCCAAGGAACAGAATAAAATCAACAAAAGTAATAAAAAAGTATAAAAAGTAAAATAAATGGTCAAACACACAAATGAGCGGATGCCAAATATGCTTTAATGCTAAAGAAAATATTATAGTAACAACGTGTTTCACCAGTATAAGGGCTTCAAAAGTTTACACTTGAAGAAGCCCTTATACTGGTGAAATGCATTGTTTTATCAGTCAGTAGGGATTATAATCGCTGTATGCAGTTTTACTTAGAGCTGGTTTATACCCTGAATTCCAGTCCTTGTTTCTCTCTCAGTTTCAGTGTCGGATCCTGTCCTGTTATATCATGAATTTCAATCCTTGTTTCTCTCTCGGTTCCAGTGTCAGATCCTGTTATATCCTGAATTGCAGGCCTTGTTTCTCTCTCAGTTCCAGTATCGGGTCCTGTCCGTTTATACCCTGAATTCCAGTCCTTGTTTCTCACTCAGTTCCAGTGTCGGATCCTGTTATATCCTGAATTGCAGGCCTTGTTTCTCTCTCAGTTCCAGTGTCGGATCCTGTCCGTTTATACCCTGAATTCCAGTCCTTGTTTCTCTCTCAGTTCCAGTGTTGGATCCTGTCCTGTTATATCCTGAATTGCAGGCCTTGTTTCTCTCTCAGTTCCAGTGTCGGATCCTGTCTGTTTATACCCTGAATTCCAGTCCTTGTTTCTCTTTCAGTTCCAGTGTCGGATCCTTTCCTGTTATATCCTGAATTCCAGTCCTTGTTTCTCTCTCAGTTCCAGTGTTGGATCCTGTCCGTTTATACCCTGAATTCCAGTCCTTGTTTCTCTCTCAGTTCCAGTGTTGGATCCTGTCCTGTTATATCCTGAATTCCAGTCCTTGTTTCTCTCTCAGTTCCAGTGTTGGATCCTGTCCTGTTATACCCTGAATTCTAGTCCTTGTTTCTCTCTCTTAGTACCAGTGTCGGATCCTGTCTGTTTATACCCTGAATTCCAGTCCTTGTTTCTCTTTCAGTTCCAGTGTCGGATCCTTTCCTGTTATATCCTGAATTCCAGTCCTTGTTTCTCTCTCAGTTCCAGTGTTGGATCCTGTCCGTTTATACCCTGAATTCCAGTCCTTGTTTCTCTCTCAGTTCCAGTGTTGGATCCTGTCCTGTTATATCCTGAATTCCAGTCCTTGTTTCTCTCTCAGTTCCAGTGTTGGATCCTGTCCTGTTATACCCTGAATTCTAGTCCTTGTTTCTCTCTCTTAGTACCAGTGTCGGATCCTGTCATGAATGTCTCATGGTGATCCTGTCCTGTTATATCCTGAATTCCAGTCCGTGTTTCTCTCTCAGTTCCAGTGTTGGATCCTGTCCTGTTATACCCTGAATTCTAGTCCTTGTTTCTCTCTCTTAGTACCAGTGTCGGATCCTGTCATGAATGTCTCATGCCACGTGAATGGCAGTGCTGTGATCTCCTGCCAGGTACAGAATGGGTCAGATCCTGAATACTCACTGAGTGTGAATGGAGACATGCGGGTGAAGTCTATTCACTCAGTGAGTGTGAGTGGGGTTACTATCACCGAGTCCTCACCCCCTCCATGGAATATCAGCTGCGTTGTAAATAACACAATCAGTCACAGAGAATCCAGCCTGCAAGCAAGGAAATGTCCCGGTGAGTGATAAATTATTATTTAACATAAATTCTGAAAATCATTGATCTAACCAAGTGCCAATTGTTCTGGTAATGAGTCAGATACACTGTGTAAATGGCTTCATTGTAAAATTATATTGAGATAACTGGGTGAAATTATAGAATGATAAAGTAGTCTCTCTGTCTGGAGAGAATGTATCACTCACTGTCTGATAATGTGCAATGTTTCCCCCTCCTGGCCATCATGCTGTAATACACATTGTAATGTTCATTATGTCACAGAAGCTCAGTTTCAACTTATCTTCATTAAAAATTCACCCCCACCTTGCGCTCATTAACTATTTATCCCCCCTTGCTGATGCGCTCCTTGCTACGTATACCAAAACCTTCTTAAATGCTAATTGTCTTCATCGTAGCTTAGCTCAGCTTCGTTCTGTGATTTTATTCTAGATATTGTACCCCAGGCATGAACCAGCACTAGCCACATATTCTCTCACTGTGTTTCTTAGTTTCTTCGGCCTCCACTGACCCAGGTTGTGCCCACTACCCTTTCAGTCATAGAGAGATGGCAGCGCCCACCACTAGGAAACAGGTTTAATTTCAGCAGCATATATAGTATGTGATGGTTTAACCTTTCTCAAGCAGCTAACCACCAATGTGTGTGTTTCTATAGGTGCGTGCATTCGAATGGGATTCTGTGTCTGTGTATATTTGTATGTTGGTATGTGAAGGACAGCATAAAATCTAGCCTAATAAAAGTTAGTGAGGCGAACATAGAGTCTGTTTGGGTTACGTTAGAATTTGGTAATCACACAGTAACTCGTGTAGGTGTGATTTATAGGCCCCCAGGACAAATAGAAGAGTTAGATAATCTACTAGTTGAGGAAATAGCTAAAATGACAATGAAGGGGAAGTTATCATCATGGGTGACTTTAACCTTCCTGATGTGAATTGGAAAACTAAAATAGCTGCTTGTGCCAGGAGCACACATATTCTAAACTCCCTACTGGGATTGTCTCTAAAACAAGTCATTGAGGAGCCAACTCGTAAGGAGGCCATACTAGATTTAGTGTTAACAAATGGAGATTTGGTATCAGGTATTACTGTAGGTGAAAGTTTAGGATCCAGTGATCATCAGTTAGTGTGGTTTAATGTAAGAATAGTGACTGAGTCACACCACACAAAAACAAAAGTTTTAGACTTTAGAAAAGCAAACTTTTCTAAAATTACAATAAGTGTAAATGAGTCCTTATCAGATTGAATCAATTTAAATGAGTCCAGGAGACATGGACATATTTAAAAGTCGCACTGTTGAAGGCAACAGAAAATTGTATTAGAC
>OW240912.1:2393873-2408562 GCA_933207985.1 Pelobates cultripes
CACTCCCTCTAACATGTAAACTCACTGAGCAGGACCTCAATCCCCCTGTTACTGTCACTATACCCCACTCCCTCTAACATGTAAACTCACTGAGCAGGTCCTCAATCCCTCTGTTACTGTGTCACTATACCCCCACTCCCTCTAACATGTAAACTCACTGAGCAGGGCCCTCAATCCCTCTGTTACTGTGTCACTATACCCCACTCCCTCTAACATGTAACCTCACTGAGCAGGCCCTCAATCCCTCTGTTACTGTGTCACTATACCCCACTCCCTCTAGCATGAAAACTCACTGAGCAGGCCCTCAATCCATCTGTTACTGTGTCACTATACCCCACTCCCTCTAACATGTAAAGTCACTGAGCAGGGGCCTCAATCCCTCTGTTACTGTCACTATACCCCACTCCCTCTAACATGTAAACTCACTGAGCAGGGCCCCCAATCCCTCTGTTACTGTGTCACTATACCCCACTCCCTCTAACATGTAAACTCACTGAGCAGGCCCTCAATCCCTCTGTTACTGTCACTATACCCCACCCCGTCTAACATGTAAACTCACTGAGCAGGCCCTCAATCCCTCTGTTACTGTGTCACTATACCCCACTCCCTCTAACATGTAAACTCACTGAGCAGGGCCCTCAATCCCTCTGTTACTGTGTCACTACACCCCACTCCCTCTAACATGTAAACTCACTGAGCAGGGCCCTCAATCCCTCTGTTACTGTGTCACTATACCCCACTCCCTCTAACATGTAAACTCACTGAGCAGGCCCTCAATCCCTCTGTTACTGTGTCACTATACCCCACTCCCTCTAACATGTAAACTCACTGAGCAGGCCCTCAATCCCTCTGTTACTGTGTCACTATACCCCACTCCCTCTAGCATGTAAGCTCACTGAGCAGGCCCTCAATCCCTCTGTTACTGTGTCACTATACCCCACTCCCTCTAACATGTAAACTCACTGAGCAGGCCCTCAATCCCTCTGTTACTGTGTCACTATACCCCACTCCCTCTAACATGTAAACTCACTGAGCAGGCCCTCAATCCCTCTGTTACTGTCACTATACCCCACCCCCTCTAACATGTAAACTCACTGAGCAGGGCCCTCAATCCCTCTGTTACTGTGTCACTATACCCCACTCCCTCTAACATGTAAACTCACTGAGCAGGCCCTCAATCCCTCTGTTACTGTGTCACTATACCCCACTCCCTCTAACATGTAAACTCACTGAGCAGGGCCCTCAATCCCTCTGTTACTGTGTCACTATACCCCACTCCCTCTAACATGTAACTCACTGAGCAGGGCCCTCAATCCCTCTGTTACTGTGTCACTATACCCCACTCCCTCTAACATGTAAACTCACTGAGCAGGCCCTCAATCCCTCTGTTACTGTGTCACTATACCCCACTCCATCTAACATGTAAACTCACTGAGCAGGGCCCTCAATCCCTCTGTTACTGTGTCACTATACCCCACTCCCTCTAACATGTAAACTCACTGAGCAGGCCCTCAATCCCTCTGTTACTGTGTCACTATACCCCACTCTCTCTAACATGTAAACTCACTGAGCAGGCCCTCAATCCCTCTGTTACTGTGTCACTATACCCCACTCCCTCTAACATGTAAACTCACTGAGCAGGGCCTCAATCCCTCTGTTACTGTGTCATTATACCCCACTCCCTCTAACATGTAAGCTCACTGAGCAGGGCCTCAATCCCTCTGTTACTGTGCGTCCAACTTGTCTGGTTACAAATACGTGTATTTCAGTCCTCTCATTGTACAGCGCTGTGGAATCTGTTGGTGCTATATAAATAATAATAATGTTCTGATTCACATAACTGCACTTTTAATGGCATCTAGTGTCCACAACTGGAAGTGCAATGGAAGACAAACCGGGTCATTCAGGGTGAATTTAATATTTAAGGCAAGTTGATCTGACAGAGCCGATTAGAGACTATTTCTAGTTTGCTGTGAATATATATATGTATATGTTGATGATGTAAATACATTTCCTGAATTTCCCCACAGACTTCAATGGCGGCATTGCTATTCAGTAACCGTTTACTGGGCTGACAGGATCCGTCCCACGATGTTACTAATAAGGTATTAATCCGCAAGTTGTAATAATATTTAATAACATTACTCAGAATTTTTAGACCGGATCCGGCACATGATGTTACTAATAACAAGGTGTGGCGAAAGTAACCTTTCCACTGGTTCTTGGAGGGGCCTGTTTGCCAGCCTCCTGCCTCAGGACTATGGGCCATGCAAAAAGGCTCATAAAAGACCTCGTAGATTAGTGAAAACTAAGTTTAGATGATAACCCCCTTAATGTACACACAGTGCAGCGCTAGACAAAAGGCTTACCAATACAATATAGAGCGTTTCTCATATGTAGCCAAAAAAACAACTCAGTGCCTGAATTCATACGTATAAGAAAAACATTGCTTTTTCTTTCTTTGTTTCTTCATAAAAGACCTCGTGCCTTTTTTCTATTCTATTCGGTAGATTACCTGGAATCTTAGACAGGATCCGGCCCACAATCTTAATAATAGGGTATTAAAAAAGTTATAGTACTATTTAACAACGTTACTCTGAATATTAGATCCGTTTGGTGGTTTTGGATCGCCATCGCAGGGTAGTTGTGACCAGTCTAACACGAGGTTGAAGCCCAAAATAGTTCCAGGGAAATCATGACAAGAACCGGTCTTCGTTCGTGGAGTTTGGTGTGAAAACCATGCAAGCTGGATGAAAGCAAGTCAGTGGAAAATGCTCCCTATGTTTGGTAGTCTGTAACTTCTGAACGCAGTTCGTGTAGGTGTCGTGGAACAGGAACAAGCAGTGGGTCCATGATGACCGGTGTTCGCGTGAATGCCTGGCCAAAATGAGTTCCAGGCAGTCCTGCTGCCTGCGTTCGGGAGACAAAGATCCTACATTGTCTTGACCACGTGCATTTGTATGTACGAAATGGCGGCCATCCAGTGGAGCATTCAATTAGTTCGTTCTGTTGTGTTTTTCGCACAGGATACTTAACATTCCACATTCTAATGGGTCTCTGGGGTGGTCTCAATTTGGGAACGGAACAAACTAAACAAAATAAACTGGATAAACTTTGGTATCCAGTCAACAAAAAATACCTGAATGTGATGGGCCAGTCCTTCACAAACGGGGTCCGGACCACAATATTAATAATAAGATATTATTCTGCAAGTAATAGTAATATTTAAAGGGACACCGTAGGCACTGTATCTGCTTCAACTCATTAAACTGGTTATAGTGTCTGGAGTCCCCTGGTACCATCATTTCTTTCAGCATTAAACAGTTTTTAATGTTTTAATGCTAAACAAGAGTCCCCGGCAGTCTATCCCCCTCTGTGCTGCTTTGGCTAATAAGGAAGTATTACCCTGAGAGGCAGTGGGCAGCTGTGATTGGCTGAGTGTGTCAGCTGACTGCGTTTAACCTCTCAGAGCTCCAACTGATGGTATGAATGGGTATGACAACAAGGAAGTGTGTACAGAAGGGGCCAGACTGTGGGTGGCCAGGGACTCTTATTTTGTGGCATACTGCACAAACATTGTGCAACACTGAATGGAGGGACAGTGCCAGGCCACTCCAGGCACTATAACCAATTCAAAGAGACAAAGTGGTTATAGTGACTACAGTGTCCCTTTAATAATGTTAATCTGAATATTAGACAGGATGCTTGGCAGCAATGCGTTTCGTTTTATAATAGATCAGTTGCTAAGTGTTTACTGTCTGTCTGTTTATATACAATAGTTTCTGTTATAATGGCTGAATTATCGTCACACTCTGT
Source organism: Pelobates cultripes (assembly GCA_933207985.1). Classification (NCBI taxonomy): domain Eukaryota; kingdom Metazoa; phylum Chordata; class Amphibia; order Anura; family Pelobatidae; genus Pelobates; species Pelobates cultripes. The sequence continues at coordinate 2,397,690 of OW240912.1, forward strand.
AAATCCCTTCGGCGTTGTTCACTCTTTGATTCCATTGGCTGAGCCCGGTATTCCCGAATTATGATCTCTGGGTGTTCATGAATTCCGCTTCTCGCTCCACACAGGGTATAAACAGAACACAATAAGGGGCACAGTGCTTGCAAACAGCACCACGGAACCACCAATGATAGACTTGGCCAGGCAGCTCAGACAATTTGTTCCTGTGACTGAAAGAAGAAACATGGTAATAGTGAGCATGGAGCACACAGGAGCTGACAAACATTTAGCTTCACTTGATTAAAGGTAAATGCAGAGATCATATTATTTAAAGACAGGAACATAACCCAATCTTATCCGATAATCAGCAAATATACCTGTGACAGGGCTTCTCTCTGCGCTTCCCACCTTCAGGTGCTCGGGCATGGTGCACCCACCCAGTATTAGTGGGGACATATATAGCTGATCCTGGGTGGGTCACCGTGCCCAGGCGCCTGAGGGTGATGAGCGCAGAGAGAAGGGGGCACAGGCGGTGGTCAACTGGCCACCGTAGGGCGTCCCTGGTGCGATGTTTATTCTGTTAGGCAGAGGAGCCCCTTGCTTACCTGAATGGCGGGTGCCTAATCTTCCGAGAGGAGTCAGGCAGCCAGCGGCGGCGAGGGAGTGCTGATCTTGCAGTTCTACACTCCTGCACCCTCTGTGTTGCTGGGAGCAGGAATATGATGTCATTCTGATTCCAGCATACTAAACAGCGCGCAGTTAAAAAAAACTGTGTGTCTATCAGTGAGTGTACTTCAAATCAATGAAATTGTATGTCTGTCTGTCATTGCAAATGGATCAAAGTCACCAAAATATATATAGAACCTAGCTCCAGTTTGAATAACTTCTGGGTCCGTTTAGGCGACCCACCCCTCTATGGGATGTGTGTTCAGTCCTGGGGAAAATATATAACGTACGATAGGGTAGTACAGTAAGATGGAGTAATACTCAAAATAAGTGCCAATTGGGTACTTACAAGCACAGAGCCCCTGTGGCTCTGTAGTAGCGTTCTGTGTAGGTATAGGGCTACACTCTCCCTTTAAGCAGATATTTCTTAATAGTTACTGTTCGTTTTGGGTTATATCCTTGTAATAGTGTCCAGTTATTGTCCAAAATTTCTATCATGAACCAACAAATGAACCCTTGTGGGTCTCTCCATAAATCAACATGAAAGAATAAAAAGAGATATAACAATATAGACAATGATTAGCTGTATTTCTATTTATAAAAAATCTCATTTCATTTATATTTAGCAATAAAGCAATGTCAATGTTTAAGTAATATACCCATAGTGTTAAACATTCAGTGCAATTAGGAAGCTTTTATTCGTAACTAGAGGATTTAATTTAAGCTGTGGTAATTATTGCTGCCTATAAAACGCTACATTATATAAAGGTTAAGTATAGGTGATCTTTTTTAAAGGTACAGTATCCCTTTATAATATACAAAAAACTATTTGTTTAAACTATGAATTGATTTGCTTCCTACTTATCCATACATACTAGTTTAAATGAACAGTTAAAATGTATTAATATAAAATTAATGTAGGAGTATAATGTGTATTATAATTTATACTAATTGTAAAAATTTATAAAAAGGAAGGTTAATATATAAAAGATGGGGAGGTTAAACATCGACATTACTTTATTGCTCAATATAAATTAAATGAGAGACACAAAGGTTAATTCGTTGGTTCATACTGGAAATTTTGGACAATAACTGGATACTATTACAAGGATATAACCCAAAACGAACAGTAACCGTCAGACCACACAAGCCGGGAATCCCGCTGACGTCACGTTCTGAAAGCGAGGCTAGGAACGCTCGGAAGTAACAGCCCAGGGTAATTTTAACCTGATGGCGATCCAGCTGAGAGTGTTCGCCGGGCTGTTCAATTTACTATTGAAACGAGGTACGTACAATCCGATATGGTAGCCACGTAGCTCACAGTTGCAGAAAATCCCCTATTTAGGAGGATATATAAACAGAGGCTGGGAACCAAGACACACACAACGTTAATCCAGCTGAGGAAGCCACATCTAGTGGTGAAACGCGTACCAGTACATCTTTTATAGACATAGTCCTTCATTTTATTTGTGTTAACTTTTTAATATAATTCAATAAATGTGCTTTTATTTGGTTCCAGACTTCTAAGAAATATCTGCTTAAAGGGGGAGTGTAACCCTATACCTACACAGAACGCTACTACAGAGCCACAGGGGCACTGTGCTTGTAAGTACCCAATTGGCACTTATTTTGAGTATTATTCCATCTTACTGTACTACCCTATCGTACGTTATATATTTTCCCCAGGAATGAACACCTCTCCCATAGAGGGGTGGGTCGCCTAAACGGACCCAGAAGTTAATCAAACTGGAGCTAGGTTCTATAGCTCCTTGTTTGTGAGTGTTCTACCTAATAATTTTATCACACTACTCTCTGTACCTATAAGCTGCACTATGTAGTATTATTTGTGTTCCTTTAGGTCTAAGAACATACAACTACCATAACCACTGTTGTTAAGGTAACCTTTTGTATTTAAAGCGCTACACTGTTAAACTTTTTTTATATATAATAAATACATTGTAAAATAATTAGATATTTTTTATATTTTTAACATAGATTTTATTTTTAATAGGTCATAATTTAAATTATTACTTTATTTAGTAAATTGTTCTCAAATTATTCTTTGTTCATGTAAGATATATATGTGATAGTGATGTGCAAACTGAAGTGCAAAACCTATTAACCTTCAAATATTATAAAATGGGAGCTTTTATTTATTGACTAGATCCTTCCATGTTTATTAAGGTGACATTATGTTTCAGGAAACAAGCAAACGTGTACATAATGGTCTATTTCTAAAGACCATATCTGTCTGTCTGTCTGTCAGTGAGTGTCTTTAAAACATTTTTAAAAAGGAATCTGAGATTGTGTGTGTCTCTCTCAATGTATGTCTCATTAGAAAAATGGGTTTGGCTTATAGATGGAGGGGGCATCATTGCCATGGAAACATGCACAGTCTGCAAGGGGAGGAGTTAGTATGACGACAAGGCCCACACGGTGGCACCAAGAATAATTCTGCACCTAAGCGCCTGTGATCCTAGGATTGACCGTGTATGTGTGTATGTATGTGGGCAGACCTTATACCAGTGATGGCTAACCTTGACACCATAAATTGTTTCTGGACTACATTTCCCATGGCGCTCAGCTAGCTTTTTAGAGTCTAAAAGCTAGCTGAGCATTAAGAGAAATGTAGTTCAGAAACAATGTATGGTGTCAAGGTTAGCCATCACTGCCTTATACTATCCTATTCTGAAGTTTCCTGAGCATACCTTGGTGTAGCAGCCTAGGTCTGCTGTATAAGATGTGTGGTTCGCCCTTTTATACCCTACAAACACCGACCAGTCCTGGCACGTTAACTTCAAACGAGCAATTTGTTGTAGTGCGTCCCTTGGGTGGCTGCATTCGTATAACCGAACACGTGCTCTAGTTAATGGCGGCCATTTTGTCTCCCAAATACAGGCAGAGGTACATGGTCACCAAATGGTTAAAATAAAATAAAAGATAAAAGATAAGATAACAATATTTTAGCCTGCAGTTCCTCATACTGTATTGCTACAATATGATAAATTTTTTATATGTATATCCAAACTTGATACTAAGTATATCAAATATCACTTGGTACAGGTGCCAGTTATTCTGCTTCATAGCAATAATTAAGACACTTGTACTGCACATTTCTGTTCCAGATATATCTTATCTTTTATCTTTTATTTTATTTTTACAGTTTTTTACTTATTTTATTTACTTTTTTGTTCTTATTTTTATTTTATTTTTTACTCTTTTATATTTTTATTCATCCACTTATTTATTCATTAATGTATTTATTTATACTGTTTTTACTATGATATCTAGATTTCCCTTAAAGGTACAGCACCACTATGAGTATATCTTCTTTTATAGGCATTCACGCATTTGTAGCCATATTCTAGGCTAGCTCCTGGTATTTTTAGACACCTCTGGTGCTTCTTTCTAGCGCTTTATTTGAGCTTGAGAGAACTTCAGTGGAGATATTCGGTCTCAGGATTTCCATATCTATATTATTTCCATCTGAAACACTCCAAACACCATAACTTTTACAGTTCACTTTAGTGGTTATGGTTTCAGGGGTGTCCTGGCGTTGTCCTGCTATGTAAGTAGTCAAATCACTTCCTCTATGAAAGGCAGAGTATGGCAGACCGCCAGTATATCACCGCCACTGATTCCCTTTCCCCAAATATCGTAGCTCCAATACTCCTGAAAGTAAATGTGACGAGACCAATCTCGCCACATTGCATTGGAGAAGCCTGGTTGCTCGCCTGCTGCCTTTGTAATTTTATGTGAATGTGATGTATGGTTTTAGAGTTATGAAAGTTGGGTAGAAAGTATGTTTTAACTGTATGTGTAATTGAGTTTCCTCTCAGGATAAGGGGAGGGAATATGTGGGATGCAACTGTGATGTGATTGGTTGTTTTATACCTCCCTGTGGGCGGTCCTGTATTTGCAAGACTGTAATAAAAACCAGGCTGGGTGTGCCAGCACCTCAGACCACTGCTTGACCCTCAACACGGAGCCTTGTCTCGCTCTTGGGGGGATTCACTGTATGCTGTTAGAGACTGATTGCCAGGAGTGTAAGCTGATTGTCTGCTTTTCCTGTTCGTCTGCTAGCAGCTATTTGGGAGGTTCCAGTTCGGGAGTTGGAGTGCTATTTTGTATCCAGTTCGGGAGTCTGGTGTTCTGCAGTAGCTGTGCCTGTATCTCTGGAAAGGGGGCCGATCGCCTAAACGGTTTTTACCCCTTGTGTACAAAACGGTCCGTTACAGTAAATATCGCTGGTATCGTCTTTCCCCCCACACATTAGTCGAGACTGAATGCTGGGAGTAGATCTGTGTTTTATTACAGGCAAAGCTTCACAATTTATGCATACAGTAAACTCCTCCATGTACCTGGAAGATAATTAAGTTAGAAAAATTACAATCTCAATTATCTCCCAGGTACAGAAAAATACAACAATTGTACAAAACCCTGAAATACATGGAAACCCCTCTAGAGTTACATCCCCGGATAGCCCTGATTTAAGTGCGTAATATATTCAAAAGCACTCCGATCAGTTTGGTAGTTTGGAATTGCCATCTTGTGGCAAACCTAGCCACTTGTAGGATGCTGGACTATCTGTATCAAAAGGTTGTCTGTAATAACCGCTGTAATATATGTGTAACCTTGGTCTATACTGTTATGTGCATAGAATTCGTATGCTAGCAGCCGAAAGTCGCTAGCATTCATGTATTTCGTTTCACGAGCAGCGACTTTACTGGCTGTTCGTGAACCGAATGAGCTACCCCCTAATAGCCCACACATAGAGGGACGTGTGGCACTCATTAACCGATTGCATCATTGTTGCAATCGGTAATTAAAGCCTTTCCTAGGTGGCCGTCGTTCGACTACCGACCACGCGGCGGTCGGCCATCTTGGATTCTTTGTCTCACCAGCGGTGTTTGGTCGTCGAGTGCGTGGAACTGAAAACGGCTACTCGACGGCGCGAACACCACTGGACTTCCAGGCCGTTCGGGAGCTCCGGTCTCCGGAACTCAATGGCAAAGTGTATTTAGGGCGACATTCGGTTGTTTTAGCTGGGATCTGAGCGGTATTCCCACGAAATGTGCACTCAGACCCCAGCTATCTACTGAACGTCCATTCGTTTAAATAAACTGAATATTGTTAAAGTTATGGATTTAAATGTAAAATGCCGGTTCTGCTGCATTGAGGGATAATCCACTTAACGGTATATTCCAGTGGGAGTATCCCTCTCGTCCAGCAGTGCCTGATGGGAGAAATGCTCTGAATGTTAAGTTCCCCATGTAGTCCCCTACTGTATTACCCCTGCTATGTCAGTAGGGAAACCCCTTGCATGGGGACTGTGAATAAAAACCTCAGTTGACGCCCAGAACTGTGTTTCGTCCGGTTACTGGGGGATTTGGGATATTGCCTTACTTTTCAGCGCTTGACTGTGGATTACTTTCTGTACCAGCGGAGATCATGGAATTTAATATTGCAGCTCCACTACACATCTAGCGGCCGGCCATGAGGTGTAAGCCCAATATAGTTCCAGAGGAATCGTGGTGAGGGCCGGTCTCAGTTGGAGGTAATTTGTACATAAACCACATACAACATACGAAAATCTTCAAGTATCGAATGCTTCCCCGAGTCGGTAGTTTGTATCTCCTGAACGCAATACAGGTGGTCGGAAACTTGAATGGGCATCAGTTCCAGGCACTCGACGACCAAGTCCCACTGCCTGCATTCGGAAGACAAAATGTCCGCCTTCCATTCTGTCATCCACATGTGTTCGGTTTCACGAAATGGGTACACCCAGGGGAGCATTCTATTAATTGTTTCTGTTGTGGTTTTCAAATGGGATACTTTGTATTGCATGTTCTAATGAGGTGTTGGGGTGGTCCTCGTTGGTGGGTGGATTCGCACAAATAAACGAACATAAAGGAAATGAAATGTGCCGAACCAAGTGATGGGGTATTCCTTCACACAGAGGGTTTTGCATTGAGCTTCTGTTGGCTCTCCTGAGCTAAACCCGGCTGTTCAAGACCAACATATTGGCTGAGAGTCAGCTGATCAATTTCAACCAATGAGCTCCGAGCAGAACACTCACAATTCTTGTGGAGCTTACACAGAGTGATACAAAATTCAGCCTGAGATAGGCAGATCTATATTCAAAAACATATTTATGGAATCAGAGGAGAATGGGAAGACTGGTACAAAGTGACAGGAAGGGGACAGCATGCAAAATAATCACTCGTTACAGTGATATTCATAATCTCTGAACACACAAAAAGTTGGACCTTGAAGACTACATTAGACTTGTGCATGGCAAAAAACTTTGCTTTATTTTGTTAAATTCCAGTTGTGACAAAATGGACCTCGTCACTGGTTCTTGGAGGAGCCTGCTGGCCAGCCTCTTGCCCTGTGACTATGGCCTCTGCAATAGACATGGCTAAAATACTTTGAAAAGGCTCTGTTCATGTGAGTTATGTACTTTTGTACTCCAGACTGAGAGACTGACAGTTAGCCCTGATTCCCTGGAAATGTTTTGGGCATAGGACCATGTGCATGGTCGGTCAAAAATAAGACTTCCAGGAAATTCCTGACCTGATCTCGGTGATTTTTGGATATGTTGGTCACCCAGATCAGGGCTACCCGGGGATGTAACATCTGTGGGGTTTTATGTATTTGTAGGGTACTTTGGGGTGTTTTAAAGTGTTTTTTTCTGTGTTTGGAGATAATTGGATTAGAATTAGTACAGTTACTAAAATCGAAATTTCAAGTGAATTCGGAATTTGGAAGTAAATTAATTTTCAATATTCTAACACAACGAAATAAAGAATGAATTTGGAGCAAATAGAAACAAAAGTGTTTGGATCCATTCATTTTCAGAAGGATTACAAAGTAGGGACTTATCTACTAGTCAGTTCAAACAGCAAAATTTGAAAAAAGGGCTTTTTTTTTACTTTTCTGCTGTTTAGTAGATAGCTGCCTAGTTTGGTATTCTTAAGTAGCCGGCAGAATATAGCAATTTTAGAATAGACACAGAGAGGACACATTTGTTTATGCGTGTCCTCTCGGTGTCTATTCTATATGCCATTCTTTCATATTGGCACGTCCTATCCACTCTCTCTGACACCTCCGATATATCTGGGGGAGTTGCTTTTTTCCAATTGTTGGCGATGCTCATTTTAGCTGCCAATAGCATGTGTATGACTACCGATGTGATCTGTATCGTATACAGGCCCTGGTGCATATGCAATAAGTAAAATTCAGGGTGAGTTGGTATTGGTATTCTTATTGGAGTGTGTATGATTTGTTTAATTCCAAATGTGTGAGGCAGGGGTATTTCCAAAAAATGTGGAGTAAGGTTCCCCTATGCTCTTGGCACCTGCATCCATTCGTGAAAGTTTCGCTGAGACCAGATACCACCGCATCTGAACCTTGCTATAAGCTTCCCAGTGGGTGAGGCTATGGGATGCTTGTTTAGTGTGTTTTATGGCTTGATGCCAATTTGACAAGTACGTTTTTGCCAAATCTCTCTCCCAGAGTAGCATATATGGTAACTGCTCGGAGCGATAAGGGCATTGTAACACAAGGACAGATGTTTACCAGCCAGGTTGGATTTCAAGCGATATTTACCAAACGAGTTTAGGAATGCCATATCAGGTTTTGTTATATTATTAGCTAATAGGACATTCTTAATCTTCAGGTAGGTAAATTATTTGTTTGGAAGAGAATACGTTGCTTGTAAACTTTGGTAGGATTTGATCACTGAATCGTCGCATAACAAGTGTGTGACAGACCCATCTGTCTGTGAATTACTTTTATTTTCCCTCCTTTCGTCTGTTTGTTCAGCTATTTCCCCTGTCCATTTATTTGCTCTTTTACTGAACAACTGCCGAACAGCCGGCCACCCAGCATGGAAGTGTGCTGCTTGTTAACCTCTTGGCCTCATCAGAATGTTGTGGTTAACCACAGACACTTCCTAATTGTCGAATGCCGACCACGAGGCAGCGGCCATCTTGGACATACGAATATCCAGCGGTGTTCGTCAACGATTTCATGGAACTAAAAACGGACACTATTTCTCATGAACACCGCTGAAGCCGCCGACCTCCCTTCTTCTGTTCATGCAGCATACGAACACCGGCCCGTTCGGTACTTTTTCTGCACAAATGGACTTACCCCAGATAGTTATGCCATGGAGCCCATTCATATAACGAAAGACTATGTGAAAGACTTTGGCTCCATGGCGATTGAACTGTATGTATGTGATCTGAGCGCCATTCGGTAATAATGTGCGCTCAGATCTAAGCTATCTGGGGATAGGTTAATTGTACCTAGTGCATTCGGTAGTTTTTACGTTATATATTTTTATGTGTTTTTTCTGCCACATGTAAAAGTGAGTTTTGCCTCAGTTCTGGGAGATAATTGAATTACTTTCCAATTATCTCCAGGATAGAGAGGAGGGTTCTTCACAGCCATAGTTGGCTTATGCCTGTAATACTGTGATTGGTTACTTTATCATTTTGTCACAGTTTTCCACCAGGTCTCCTAGGGGAGTGTAGGAAGACCTACATAGGAAGACCTACATAAATACCGGGCAGGTAGCCCCATTAAATCAGATCTCTGCTGACCCTCAATACGGAGCTTGGTCTCATATTTGGGGGGATTTATTTGTATGGATTTACTGTTCGGCTGTTTGGAGTGGAGAGTGTTCGTATGATTCTTGTTTGGCTGGTTGGAGTGTTTGTTAGCTGCCTTCGCATTCGGGAAGGGAACATCCTAAATGGCATTAACCCCTCGGATACCTGGAGGTGCCGGTACAAAGTGAAACTTGTCAATGCCGCTGTGGCGGAACCAGCCTCACCACTGGGCATTGGAGAAGACTGATTGCCAGTCTCCTGCCCTGTGACTATGGCCCCTGAAATATATTGCCCTTTCAGAAACTAATTTGGGCTTATTGGATTTTGAAACACTTTTTCTGCCCCTTTGAATGCATGGGAAGGTGTGCCTCTCCCCCATTTCCTGTATATTGTTCTCCAGCAGGGCGTTGTCCCAGGGACACTGCCAGACCAGTTGGAACTTGCTGTTTTGCCCCTCCTCTGTCTCTCATCAGCCCTTGCTCTGGTTTAACCCCATGGCGATTTGACTGTGTTCATGAAATCTGAGCGCTGTTTGGATATATTGAGCGCTCAGATCCAAGCCATCTGGGGATAGGTTGAATGTGGGGGTTCTGTTCAGTTCAATAGGAATTATGTATTTTTGTGTATTTTTGCTGTTGTTGTTGTGACGAAGTGCCCTTCGCCACTTGTGCCTGGAGAGGACTGCTTGCCTGCCTATTGCCCTGTGAATATGGCCCCTGGGATGTATTGCCCTTTAAAGACATGATTTGGGCATAATGGATTTGTGTTGTGCTGCTGCTGGCCCTTTAGGAACCATCTGGGGACATACTGTGGAGTTACTGGGTGGCCACCATTTCCTGTATCAGAAGCACATGGTGAGAACAATGGATGGCGGCCATTTTAACTCACAGACACTGTTTGGACTTTTCAACACGGTGCCATCTCGCCAGTATTTGGTGCACAGAGACATCGTGCAGTGGTTTTGGACTATACAGCAGGGGACACATTATAAAGTGATTGTTTTTCATTTAGCCTGTATATGTTCTGCAGAATCTGCATTAAACTGTATTTTCCAAAGTACTGAACGGATCTGGGTGAATTTTGGATATGTGGTTCACCCAGATCCCCCGGTTCCAAGGATATACTTTTATGGGGTTATTGCATGTTTTGGGGTCCCTGTGATGTATATTTTAGAAGTTATGAATGCTGTAAAAATTGTAATGTTTCTGGCCAGCAGATAATTGAGCTTTGTGTATTGTAGAAACTCAATTATCTAGCCTGGCCCAGAGGAGGAGTTTTGTGTTGCATAAATTGTGAGTTCTGTGTGCCAGTAAATCAGTCTTGTTCCAGCATTAAGCCTTGGCTCATGTTTGGGGGAAGGGATACCTACACTCTGGGGATTGCTATAATCACTTACTCCCCAGAGGAAGCTCTTGCAATAGCTTGATTTGTTCCTGTTCCTGCTCTCTGGGGAAAGAGAGGTTCACCCACTGGAAGCTGGATCCTGGCCTTGGGTCCAGGGTGGGTGGAAACAGCAGAGACCCCGGCGCAGTTGCATCGCTGGAAGTGGGGTCTGCAGTGCTGATGGTGTCGGTTGGAGTGCTTGGAGTCCTCAGCGAGCACTAGGAGCATCG
>OW240912.1:2427506-2462420 GCA_933207985.1 Pelobates cultripes
CCAGTGAGGCTCAGGAACAAGTGACGAAAAATCCCATAAAGTAATAATTCCAGCAAGCAAGGTAATCCAAGAATATCCCCATACAGATCCCAATGATTGGACGACACACAGCATCAGGAGCAGAACTAACTTTTATTCCACACAACTTCCTTTTAAGCATTCTCCCATGCAAGGGAGGGATTCACATTCATTAGTACAGCATCCAAAAGAATATCAGTTACCTCCCACAGATCTCCTCCCCTCAGTATGACACTTAATCCTATTATACAGGTTATAGTTTTCCCCAAGTTCTGGATGTACCCTAAGATCAGCAGATACACCAATACTTTGGGTACCCCCTGGTAGCCCTGACCCTAACATATCCAAAATTCACCCAGATCAGACAAGGGGTTCGGGAGTTAGGTGGAGGGTATAATTTGACCGACCGCACACGAGGTGGTATCCGAAAAGGGTTCCATGTGTTTTGGCCCTGCGGTCAGTCTCCGTTCGGGAGTTGAAATACATATAAAAAGCTGCCATCCATGAATGCTATTACATTCGTATGACTCCCCTCATTCGGTACCTTAAACTTACCGAACGGGGGGCTGATTCGCCTTCCCGTTCAGGAGTTACGGAGGTCTGGAGGTGTCAGCGGTGTTCGGGTAATTGAGTGTCCGATTTGAGTTCCAGACACTCGCCGACCAAACACCGCTGAGCCTTTCGTGCGTAAGATAGCCACTGCCACGTGTTCGTATGCCGAATGGTGGCCACCGAGATACATACATAAAACATCTATTAGTTTGCGGTTAGCGAGAAGTGTGCAGCTTAACGAGGGACACACTTCACTCTGGGGTGGTCTTTTGGTTTGGTAGTTTCCATTCATATGGAATACGAATGGAAACTACCGAACAATCACACGAATTCTACTTACAATTAACTATACAGCAGAAATAACACACAAATTGCAGTATTATCATAGTCTTTACCGACAGCCATAGTACCATCCGCTACAATCAGGAGGTCGGTTCAGGCCACGAACAGGAAGGTCGGGAAGCTGCCACACGGTCGAGTCGCGGGCTGCAAGAGAGTTCGGGCCACGAACAGGAGTCCAGGATGCCGTGTTCGGGCCACATTCATGGGAAGGAGCCAGAATCAGCGCAAACGGCTGGGAGGAGAAAGGCTGGCGGGCTTTGCAGCAGGCAATGGAGGCGCTGGCAGTGCTGTTGGTCAGGTCAGAGAGGCAGTTCCAGCTGGTGACATGTTGGGTGAGTTGTTCCCTCATCCCAAAGGGTCACAGGTCCAGGGGCAGCAAGCATGTGGTGGGAAGGAGGGTGCCAAGCACCCAGGCAACGATAGGATGCCAGAGGGACAGTGGGCATTGACGGGCTTCTTCTAGCAGGTCACAGGAGTGCAGTTTGTCCACGGGGTCCCCTTGCAAGTCAGCATCCAGATCATCTAGCGTGGTTAGAGGCAGCCCTGGGAGAGAGCCCAGTGCGGGGGACCCGTATTGGAAAACGGGTAGGCGGGCTTCCACACCTATTAGCTCAACATCACAGGTGGGCACAGAGTGCCGCACTCAGGCATACCACGTCAGGCCCACCAGGGGTGCTGGGAGGCATTGGTCACACTATAGATCTCGGAGTGCCCATAGGGAACATTGGGATCCCTGGTTAGGGCTACTGGTTGCAGGCGCAGCAGATCAGGCTCATCTAGCGGGAGTTCGCTGGGGGACTATCAGACACAGCTGGTCGGGAGTGGGCATGGCACAGGGAGTAGGAGTATCAGCGAGAGAGACGTCCTACCCAGAGTTTCTGTTCATTCTAGGTCGCAGTATGGGTGAGGCCTCGGGATGTGGAGATATGGCTGGGAGATCCTGATACCCCTGAGGAAGTCCGGTATATAGAGGACGAAACGCGTAGGGTTGGATGTTTGTAGAGAGAACTTTTAGTCCGCTTACTTATAACAGTCTGTTTATTGATTTATTTAATAAATATTTTTTAGTCATAGTATACCCCCTATTTTGTTTATTCATCATCAATTGAAAGAGGATGGCTGTGGAGGATACTTTATGATATGCTTTTATATCATTATTAACTTGTAAGTGTAACTGATTACAGTGCAGGGTTAATATTACTTATAATCTACACTTATTTGCGGTCTATTTTCTCTCTTACATGTCCATGAGTTCGTACTGAGGATTCCCTTCTATCCAGTGCTCCATTATTGAGATATGCCTACTATCAATTTATGCCTGTGAGTGTAATCAAACTAGCAGGGATTTGATGTATTTTGGCTTTACTACTCTATGAGTTTTTATTTTTCTGTTCTGTAGATCCTTTCTGCTTGCATTATCTGCCTGGGCATCTGAAAGGGGAATATCGCCTAAACGTTTTTTAACCTCTTGTGTGCAAAATGGTCTGTTACAGATGTCAGCGTCTATGAAAGCCAATCTGAATGTGTGGCAGGTTTTTCTAAGAGACTTTAATGGGCGTATTTCTGGGAGCCAGCGGCGTCTTCGCTGGACTTGGAGTTGTTTACGGATGCGTCGTGGAGCATCGGGTTTGGGGTGTATTTTGCGGGACAGTGGTGTGCCGAGCCATGGCCGGATGAGTGGAAAGTCAGCCCGCTCATCGGCAAGTTGTCATTTCTTGAAATTTTTCCATTAGTGGTGGCGCTGGCATTGTGGGAGCACCAGCTGATGGACAAGAAGGTTATTTTATTTACTGACAACATGTCAGTGGTGGAGGCTGTTAATAGGTTGTCTGCTTCTCCTATTCATGTTTTTTGTCTCCTTTGCTGCTTTGTTCTTTCTTGAATGCAGTTTAAATGTTGTATTCAGGGTGCGGCACAGGCCGGGCTGTTGAACATGGTGGCTGATTCACTCTCTCGTTTCGGTGGGAATGATTTCGGGAAGTGGCACTTTGTGCTCAGATGGAGGGAGTGCCTTGTCCGGCGGACGTGTGGTGGCTCAGGACATCTTGATAGGCGGTTGTTGGCGCCGTCCACATGGGCGGCCTACGTCAAGGTTTGGCAAGAATGGGATGCTGCAATGGTGTGTGCGGAAGGTCAGGATTCAGCTGCGGTGCAGTTTGACATGCTGTTATGGTGCATGTGAATTATTTTATTTTATGCTGGTTCGTCTGTTTGTTCGTGCATTGCCCTGTCCATACGGTTCCTATGCTTTATTCCCCTTTTGCCGAAAGAACTGCCGAACGGCCGGCCACCCAGCGAGGAAGTGTGCTGCTTGTTAACCTCTTGGCCTCATTAGAACGTTATGGTTAACCGCAGATACTTCCAATTGTCGAATGGTCGGCTGGGTGTTCGTCGTTCCTATAAACGAACATGAGGTGGTGGCCATCTTGGACATACGAACGCCCAGTGGTGTTCGTCAACGATTACATGGAACTAAAAACTGACACTATTTTCATGCGAAAACCGCTGAAGCCGCCGACCTCCCTTCATCTGTTTTCCGTTCATACGAACGCCGTACCGTTCGGTACATTTCTATACAAACAGAGCCACCCCAGATAGCTATCCAATTGAGCCCATTCGTATAACGAATAAACTATGTGAAAGATTTTGGCTCCATGGTGATTGGACTGTGTGTATTTGATCTGAGCGCTATTCGGTAATATTGTGCGCTCGGATCCAAGCTATCTGTTGATACGTTGAATGTGGGGCTTCTGTCCGGGAGTTTTAGAATTATGTGTTTTTATGTATTTTTATTATCCTGTATAAAATGGAGATTATGCTCTATCCTCAGAGATAATTGAGTTACTTCTCAATTATCTCCACTCAGGTGGGAGTGTTTGTGGCAAACCTAGCCACTTGGACTATAACTAGAGACTATGCCTTTAAGGGTTGCCTATAGGTCTGGAGAGATATGCGCTTTACTCTTCTATGTATACTTAATGTATTCTCTGCATTGCCTGTAATTGCTGTTTCTGCCGAATGCAAATGGCGGTTTTGTATGGGGATTTTCTTTCGTTTCACGAACGGCACTTTAGAGAGCCGTTCGTGAACCGAACGCGATACCCCCTAATAGCCCACACACTTAGAGGCGTGTGGTGCTAGTTAACCGATTGCAACATTGTTGCAATCGGTTATTAGAGGCTCTCCTGGGTGGCCGTCGTTCGACTACCGACCATGCGGCGGTCGGCCATCTTGGATCCTTTGTTCCTCAGCGGTGCCGGGTCGTCGAACGCATAGTACTACCAATAGCTATTCGATGGCACGAACACCGCTGAGCCTCCAGGACGTTCGGGAGTTTCAGGATCGTGTTCACTAAAAGCAATCGGTCCTTTTCGTATGTTTTAAAAGAAATGGGTTTTTCGTGCGGCGTTCGGTTATTTTAGCTGGGATCTGAGCGGTAATCTCACGAATGATGCGCTCAGACCCCAGCTATCTACCGAACGTCCATTCGTGTGAATCCACCGTGTATTTAACAAGTTATGTATTTTTGTTTAAATTGTCGGTTCTGCTGCACGAGGGGATAATCCCCTTAACGGTGCATTCTGGGAGGAAGATCCCTCTCGTGCAGCGGTGCCTGATGGGAGAAATATGTTGTCATGTAAGTCCCCCATGTAGTCCCCTCTGGGAGTTCCCCTGGGAAGGGACTCAGGAAACCCCTTGCATGGGGACTTGTATAAATTGTCCAGCCGATTAAAAGGATGTCAGTTGACTCTCAAAACTGTGTCTCGTCCGGTTATTGGGAGGTTGGGGATATTGCCTTGTTGTTTCAGCGCTTGACTGTGGATTCGTTTCTGAACCAGCGGAATTCGTGGATTTATTATTGGCGTTCCGCTACAATTGGTGGCAAGCGACGGGATCCAACTCTACAGCCGAATACAGCGCATTCGAATGAAAGGAACAACCGAATGGAAAAGGGAAAGGCAATTCATATGAAACAAGCAGACGAAAGCGAGCAGTGAATGGGGACGGATTACACGGCGTTAAAGAGGCAGACGCTAAAGGAACTGCTGGAGGCTAGAGGAAAAAGCGCTAGCAACAAATCCAAAGCAGTACTTATTGCAGAGCTGATGGAAGGCGACCAAGCACACAGCAGCCCACCCCCTCCAGCCAGGGAGGAAACACCGTACCAGAGGGAACTGAGAACCAGGTTAAAATTTGTACCCCAGCCAGTACCCCTGGACATCTTGACCGTACTGATGGCCGACGTCCAGGACTACATTATGGCACAGCAACCGCAGGGGGCGCCCTCCAGGGCAGAATCCATCGCCAACTCATTCTGCACTCCAATAAAGCAGAAAATACCGTACCAGGCATTTAAAGCATTCTGCGAGGAGAAAGATGAGATAGACGGATACCTGCAGGATTTCGAGAGGTTATGCGACCTACACGACCTGGAGCCGGCAATGTGGGTACCCCTACTGGCAGGCAAGTTGGCGGGACGAGCAGCAGAGGCTTACCGCACTGTGCCCAGAGAGGACAGCAAGGACTATTTTAAAGTCAAAAGGGCAATTCTAGAAAGGTATGCCATAACCCCAGAGGCATACCGGCGGAAATTTCGGGGATTGAAAAAGCCCGAAAGAGATTCTCACGCAGAATGGGCGCATAAGCTGGACCAAGCTTCACAAGGGTGGATTCAGGCAAGCCAAGCCACCACCATGGAGGAACTGCGCCAACTCATCTTGCTGGAACAGTTCTTCAACGGTCTGTCACCAGAGGCACAGGAGTGGGTAAGGGACAGAAAACCTCTCACCCTCACAGCAGCCGCCCGATTGGCAGACGAACACTTTGATGCCTGGAGGCATCACGGACTCACCAACAGGGGTGCCCTGAGACCGCCAATACAACACCACCCGGCCATCTCCACACCTGCCAACTCTACTCCATTCAGGCCAGCACCAGGAAACTCCCCACCACCATCCCGCTACAATGGGAGGGCCAACATACAATGCCATACCTGCCGGCAGTGGGGGCATATGTCCCGGGAGTGCACCCAGAATCGGAGCAGGCAGGCGTGGAACCAGGTACGGCAAAACTCCGCTCCAAGGGCGGCGGCCCATTTCTACCACACAGAACCTGACCACTCGGAGCTGGCAAGTCTACAAACCGAGGAACCATTGGGGGTTCTGTATGAAGTGATGTCTGTGCAAGCCACGGACAACCGGCAGCATCACCGCCAAGTTGTGTTTGTGGGAGGGAAAGAAGTGCAGGGGCTGAGGGACTCGGGAGCCACCTTGACCCTAGTGGCCCCACATTTAATTCCAGATGCGGCCCACACTGGCGGATCAGTGGCTGTCCGGGTAGCAGGGGGAGCCATGTACCGGTTACCCACGGCCAAGGTACATTTGAACTGGGGTGCTGGGGAGGGGGTTGTGGAAGTGGCCATAATGAAGAAATTACCAGCAGATGTTGTTTTGGGGAATGACTTGGGCCAGATGACTTCTGCTTTTCTACCCCAGGCCCCTTCACAAGAGGCGCATCCGGTAACCACCCGGCAACAGGCTCGCACCACGGCACCACCAACACACTCTGAGGCTCAGGTAAGAAACCATGACCCCCCCTTGACAGACATGACTTGGGACACCCCGACCACTTTTGAAGCCGAGGTTCAGACAGACCCCACACTGCAGGTGTACCGAGATAGGGTAGACACGGACCAGGTGGGGCGGGAGGGAGAACGGTACGTTTGGGAAAATAAGTTGCTGTACCGGGTGGCGGAAAGGGCAATAGGCAACTCTGTGACGCTCCAAACCAAGCAACTGGTAGTACCCCAGAAGTATAGGCAGGAGTTACTTAGAATAGCTCACGACATCCCCCTGTCCGGCCATTTAGGGATGACCCGGACCCGGTATCGCTTAACACACGCTTTCTTCTGGCCCGGGATTTCTAAAGACGTGAGGCAATATTGTACCTCCTGTGATGTGTGTCAGAGGGTAGGCAAGAGGGGGGATCGCCACAAGGCCAAGCTATGTCCCCTACCCATAATTGAGGAACCGTTCAGCCTTGTGGCTGTAGATATAGTGGGGCCACTACCAAAGCCCAGCCCCTCTGGGAAGCGGTATATCCTGACCGTGGTGGATTATGCCACCCGGTACCCCGAAGCGATTGCCCTAACCAACATCCACGCTGAGACCGTAGCCGAAGCTTTGATGAAAATATTTTCCCGAGTAGGGTTCCCACAGGAGAAGGTCTCCGATAGGGGGACCCAATTCACGGCTGAGGTTACTCAGCAGTCATGGAAGATATGTGGCATTAAGCCAATCGTTAACTCCGCCTACCACCCGCAATCCAATGGATTATGTGAGAGGTTCAACGGTACCCTGAAACAGATGCTCCGGACATTCGGAGAGACCCATAAGGACTGGGAACGATTCCTTCCCCATCTGTTGTTCGCTTACCGAGAGGTACCCCAAGAGTCTACCGGGTTCTCCCCATTTGAACTGTTGTTTGGGAGAAGGGTCCGGGGACCGTTGGATCTCATTAGAGAACATTGGGAGGGAGAGAGCAGCGCAGATGGGACCCCTATTGTACCATACGTGCTGGCGTTCCGGGATCGCCTGGAGGAATTGACCCAGGCAGTGCGCACCAACCTCCAGGCCGCCCAACAACGGCAGCGTCGTTGGTATGACAGAGGGGCCAGAGACCGTAGTTTTCAAGTGGGACAGAAGGTGTTAATCCTCAAACCTGTCCGCACTGATAAACTGCAGGCCGTCTGGCAGGGCCCATACCAGGTGGTAGAGCAGAGATGCGACACCACCTACGTGATCGGCCCATGCTCCGGAGTAGGGAAGAGACGCATGCTCCATGTGAACATGCTCAAACCCTACCACGAGCGAACTGAGGACGTGGCAGCTATCTGCACGCCCGCCTCAGAAGATCAGGAGAACTTGCCTCTCCCAGATCTATTAGAGCAGGAGGAGCAGACGGAACCCTCCCAGGGGGTTCAGCTGGGGGAGCGGCTAAGTCCTCAAGAGCGTATCCTGGTACAAGCATTGATAGCGACAAAGGGTGCCACCTTTTCTAACTTACCTGGGTACACTCCACTAGCCACTCACCGAGTAGAGACCCCGGGACAGCTTCCTATACAAACCCCATATCGGATTCCTGAATCCGTGCGGGAACATATGAGGAAAGAGATTGAGGAGGTGTTGCAGTTGGGGGTTATCGAACACTCCGATAGCCCCTGGGCATCGCCGGTAGTCCTGGTTCCCAAGAAAGATGGTACCACCCGGTTCTGCGTGGACTACCGGAGGTTGAACGACAAAACCGTGTCGGACGCTTACCCGATGCCTCGGATAGACGAACTGCTAGATAGGATGGCCAGGGGTCAGTATCTCACTACAATAGATCTGTGTAAGGGATACTGGCAAATTCCACTAGCCGAGGACGCCATCCCCAAGTCGGCGTTTGTCACCCCGTTTGGCTTGTACAATTTCGAGTCATGCCATTCGGGATGAAGAACGCCCCCGTGACATTTCAGCGGATGGTGGATCGGCTACTGGGCGGGTTCCAGGATTATGCGTGTGCATACCTGGACAATATTGCCATCTACAGTCAGACCTGGTCGGATCACCTACAACACATAGGGGCTGTAATAGATCGGATCCGGGAGGCAGGGCTTACCTTGAAACCCAGCAAATGCCACATAGGGATGGCAGAGGTCCAGTACTTAGGACACCGGGTTGGTAGCGGGCAGCAGAAGCCTGAGCCCGCAAAGATTGAAGCTGTAGCCCAGTGGCCTACCCCTAGGACCAAAACCCAAGTCCTTGCTTTCCTAGGTACCGCAGGGTATTACAGGAAATTTGTGCCCAATTACAGTGCCCTGGCAAAACCCCTGACTGACCTGACGAAGAAAAACCTGCCTCGGCAGGTCATCTGGGCCCCAGAGTGTGAGCAGGTATTCAACCAACTGAAGACGGCTCTGACCAATGCCCCTGTACTGGCTGCTCCTGATCCAACTAAATGTTTTCTTGTTTACACAGACGCCTCAATGTTTGGATTGGGAGCAGTATTGAGCCAGGTCGGAGCCGATGGCGGAGAACACCCCGTAGCATACTTGAGTCGGAAATTGTAACCCCGAGAAGTGAGCTACGCCGCCATAGAAAAAGAATGCCTGGCCGTGGTGTGGGCCCTGAAAAAGTTACAGCCATATCTCTACGGGCAACCCTTTTCTTTGCTCACAGATCACAACCCGTTGGTGTGGCTAAACCGTGTGGCTGGAGACAATGCCAGGCTGCTGCGCTGGAGTTTGGCGCTGCAGCCCTTTGACTTTATGATACATTATCGCCCAGGGAAACAAAACGGTAACGCCGACGGGTTGTCCAGACAAACAGACCTTGAGAAATGATCTGTGAGCACTCCTCCGGACATCCCCAAGCCGATCCGTTGGGATCAGACTGTGTATGCCAGCTTGGTTCTGGGGGAGCATTGTGGCAAACCTAGCCACTTGGACTATAACTAGAGACTATGCCTTTAAGGGTTGCCTATAGGTCTGGAGAGATATGCGCTTTACTCTTCTATGTATACTTAATGTATTCTCTGCATTGCCTGTAATTGCTGTTTCCGCCGAATGCAAATGGCGGTTTTGTATGGGGATTTTCTTTCGTTTCACGAACGGCACTTTAGAGAGCCATTCGTGAACCGAACGCGATACCCCCTAATAGCCCACACACTTAGAGGCGTGTGGCGCTAGTTAACCGATTGCAACATTGTTGCAATCGGTTATTAGAGGCTCTCCTGGGTGGCCGTCGTTCGACTACCGACCATGCGGCGGTCGGCCATCTTGGATCCTTTGTTCCTCAGCGGGACCGAGTTGTCGAAAGCATAGTATTACCAATAGCTATTCGACGGCACGAACACCGCTGAGCCTCCAGGACGTTTGGGAGTTTCAGGATCATGTTCACTAGAAGTAATCGGTCCTTTTCGTATGTTTTATAAGAAATGTGTTTTCTGTGCGGCGTTCGGTTATTTTAGCTGGGATCTGAGCGGTAATCTCACGAATGATGCGCTCAGACCCCAGCTATCTACCGAACGTCCATTCGTGTGAATCCACCGTGTATTTAACAAGTTATGTATTTTTGTTTAAATTGTCGGTTCTGCTGCACGAGGGGATAACCCCCTTAACGGTGCATTCTGGGAGGATGATCCCTCTCGTGCAGCGGTGCATGATGGGAGAAATATGTTGTCATGTAAGTCCCCCATGTAGTCCCCTCTGGGAGTGCCCCTGGGAAGGGACTCAGGAAACCCCTTGCATGGGGACTTGTATAAATTGTCCAGCCGATTAAAAGGATGTCAGTTGACTCTCAAAACTGTGTCTCGTCCGGTTATTGGGAGGTTGGGGATATTGCCTTGTTGTTTCAGCGCTTGACTGTGGATTCGTTTCTGAACCAGCGGAATTCGTGGATTTATTATTGGCGTTCCGCTACAGTGTTTATACCTGTTTTGCTGTGATTGGTTACTGTAAGAAGTTGTCACAGTTTTCCACCAGGTCCCCTAGGTAGCCCAGATTAAACAGATTCCTGCTTGACCCTCAATATAGAGCCTCATCTCGTACTTGGGGGGATTATTCGTATTTTTTTCCTGTTCGGCAGTTCGGCAGTTTGGAGTAGCTGACTTCCTATTCGGGAAGGGAACATCTTTGACGGCTTTAACCCCATTTATACCTGGGGTGGCGTTACGGTGCATATGCAGATTTTTCTTCGGGGCATCTCTGTCAGCCATAGGGTGCAACATGGCGGCCTTGGCATTTTTATTTAAGCTTAATGGCTGGGAAGATTTGACCAAACATTTCCTGGTACGTAGGAATTCTGCAGGGTCTACTCAGGGTGCTTCCAAATGTTTGTTTTTCGGAGTACGAAGTTTTGTTGTTTTTTTCGTAGCATTTAGTTGTGCCTTTTTAGGGGTGTTCAGGATCAGTGAGTAGCAACCGCTTGGGTAGTGGTTGGTTACAGTGTGCGTACGTGGAACTGTGGCCAAATCCGGTGGTGCTTCATCTCCACCGTTCCAAAACGGACTTGTTCAGGTAGGGTGCCTAGGTATCACTTTTTACGGTACCAAGGATGGCGGCGTGTCCAGTGGCTTGTGTAATGGCTTTCCGGGCGGCTCACTCTGGCTTAGGAGGTTCATTTCTGTTGTATGCTGATGGTACGTCGTTGTCCAAGTTTCAGTTCCTTAGGGTCTTTCGGTTGGCCTTGGGACAGATGGGCCAGGACAGTTTGGGACACATTCATTCAGGATAGGGGCTGCCACAGAAGCGGCTCGGTTGGTTTTGGGGGATGACCTGGTCAAGGAGATCGTGAGGTGGGAATCCGTGAGATTCCGATCATATGTGAAGTTTGGTTGCAATGTTTTGCGTGGTTATGTGTTTGGTAACGTGTTTTTCTCCCGCAGGTTGGTTTTTGTGGGTAATGGGACACTCATATGTGTACTGGGCGCAATGGAGAGCTGCAGTTTGCCATCAAGGCATACAGCTGGGCTTCAGCGCTCGATGGTGCAGATTGAGCTGTTTGGCTTTAGTTGAAATGGGGTGTGCTAAGAGCGGGTATAGTGCTTGATATCTGTAGCCTCCCCGCAAGAGGGGTTGCTTCCGGACCGGGTAAAGCAAGACTTTCCCGTTGCATCTCCCTCCAAGCTGGAACAGCAGACACAGGGGTTAAACCTTCCTTCCCTCCAGATGACACACAGTTCTGATGGTTAAAACACTGACAATCTTTATTGAAACCAGGCTTCTTTTATGCACAGACCCCTGCAGGGGGTCTCCATTCAACACAGGTTACAGATAGGAGCATTGGTAACCTTTGAAGCTCGGCGCCTTGGGAAGAGAAGGGGTCACATAGATAAAACCTGCATCACTAAA
This sequence comes from Pelobates cultripes, assembly GCA_933207985.1. Classification (NCBI taxonomy): domain Eukaryota; kingdom Metazoa; phylum Chordata; class Amphibia; order Anura; family Pelobatidae; genus Pelobates; species Pelobates cultripes. The sequence goes on from OW240912.1 coordinate 2,439,310, forward strand.
TAGTCCCATCTGGGATGCCTGCAGAAAGTGGGGGGATCGGATTTACAGATCCCAAGAAATCAGCATCTAAAGTCTGGAACTCGTGGCTCTGTACATCCCTGAAATGAGTTGCTTGGTTTAGTCCGTCGAATTCAAACTTCACGCCCAAACCAAGCAACAACCAATCAGCTGGCATGAAAACAAATCTCGCCAATCAGCGCGCTGGGAGGAGAGGTGTTTCACTGCCCCTATGAGGCGAAAGGGCGCAAAACTCGATGGACACCCAGATATGGGGTATTAAACAGATAGCTGTGTCCCCTTATGTTAATATTTAGCAAGCATCACAATTACTGTATAGGACCAGCTGAAACAGGCGTACAGTGATAAATAGGGAGATACAATAATGGTGCTGCGATACCATAACCACTGCATCATAAGATGCTCCAGGTACAGCGCTGCACCCCATGACTAAAACTTAGAACAGTTACAGTGCTCAGCCACTTGATGGCAGATATCCCCAATACCCCGTCACACAGCACCCTGACTCCCCTAACCTGGCCATCCAGGGTCATTATTACAATTGGAGAAGAACATTATTAATTACGCCAAATCACTTCTCACCTCACTGAGATAAACAGTAGCTAGAAGTGTTAATTCCATTCCATAAATAAACATAACATTATTATAATATCAACACAAAGAGTTTGTGTTGAAGTGTAGCCTTACAAGTCCAAAAAGGCACAAACAGGGTCTGTAACCAAAGTCTATTACTGGGGCCATAGTCACAGGGCAGGAGGCTGGCAAACAGGCCATTGGCGAGGTCACTTTCACCACAGCTGGTATCAGACAAAGTGTAAACATCTCTAATGAGAGATGAAGGGGTGTTTTATAAACCCCTACATACTTATTAACCCTAAATAGGGCTATAACACATACAAATCACCTTGCCGGTATCAGCTAAAAGGCAAATTTATATTCAAATGGCCATTGGAATAAAACTAAAGAGCCTCCATTTTGTTTAAATGTACATAGGGATTTAGCCCAGAGCGCAGCTAACGTTCTGATAATATCATTCTGATAGAAATGAATATACGCTGATCAATTATCAATCATAATCAATAACAGCCCGATAATCCCTCTCCCCCCCACCCCCGCCAGGACAGCAATACAGACTGAAATAAAACAATAATACAGAGAGTGCCACGACCAGAATAATATCTTAACTGGAGACCACGTCCGCTTTCACTTCTCAATTCTCTGCTCCTGTGAGAGTTAAGAAAGCCATGCAGCCCCACTAGGAAGCTGTATTAGTAAAACAACGCTCTATGCTACTCCGACCACTCTCAGACTGCCAGCTCTGTGGCCTAGGCATGGCCAGCCCTACAGAATATGTATAGGTAGAGAAATAATAATCACAGAATTCCCTAAATAAACCCAACATAACATCAGTGAGGCTTAAACAAAGCCATAGTCCCACAGTGCAAGCCACGTCTGTGTATATAGGGAGAGTGGGCAAAGCATGGTAGTGTGGAGGCTGTGTACCTGCAGTGTGTGGTAGTGTGGAGATGGGTGTACCTGCAGTATTTGGTAGTGTGGAGACGGTGTACCTGCAGTATGTGGTAGTGTGAAGGCTGTGTACCTGCAGTATGTGGTAGTGTGAAGGCTGTGTACCTGCAGTATGTGGTAGTGTGGAGATGGGTGTACCTGCAGTATGTGGTAGTGTGAAGGCTCTGTACCCTCAGTATGTGGTAGTGTGGAGACAGTGTACCTGCAGTATGTGGTTGTGTGGAGATGGGTGTACCTGCAGTATGTGGTAGTGTGGAGACGGTGTACCTGCAGTATGTGGTAGTGTGAAGGCTGTGTACCTGCAGTATGTGGTAGTGTGGAGACGGTGTACCTGCAGTATGTGGTAGTGAGGAGACTGTGTACCTGCAGTATGTGGTTGTGTGGAGACGGTGTACCTGCAGTATGTGGTTGTGTGGAGGCTGTGTACCTGCAGTATGTGGTTGTGTGGAGACGGTGTTCCTGCAGTATGTGGTAGTGTGGAGGCTGTGTACCTGCAGTGTGTGGTAGTGTGGAGACGGTGTACCTGCAGTATGTGGTAGTGTGAAGGCTGTGTACCTGCAGTGTGTGGTAGTGTGGAGACGGTGTACCTGCAGTATGTGGTTGTGTGGAGACGGTGTACCTGCAGTATGTGGTAGTGTGAAGGCTGTGTACCCTCAGTATGTGGTAGTGTGAAGGCTGTGTACCTGCAGTATGTGGTTGTGTGGAGACGGTGTACCTGCAGTATGTGGTACTGTGAAGGCTGTGTACCTGCAGTGTGTGGTAGTGTGGAGGCTGTGTACCTGTCCTGCAGTACGTGGTAGTGTGGAGGCTGTGTACCTGCAGTACGTGGTAGTGTGGAGGCTTTGTACCTGCAGTACGTAGTAGTGTGGAGGCTTTGTACCTGCAGTACGTGGTAGTGTGGAGGCTGTGTACCTGCAGTACATGGTAGTGTGGAGGCTGTGTACCTGCAGTACATGATAGTGTAAAGGCTGTGTGCCTGCAGTATTTGGTAGTGTAGAGGCTATTGTAACGGATCACCTGGCACCCCGACTGGGTACCTCCGTTGAAAGATGCTCCTAGCGCTTCCAGAGGACTCCAAGCACTCCACCAGACACCATAAGCACCGCAGGCTGCAGCTATCTCCCTTCAGAACGAAGCAGGAACAAGCTCTTACAAGAGCTCAGTGATTATAGCAAGGGAATATGCCTAGCATAGCAATCCCTTGTAGCAGATTCCCCCAATAAGAGACAGGACTCAAGTTGAGGGTAAAAATAGAACTCTCTGGCTGCTAGCTTGCAGCCCTTTTTATTAGGTGCTCCCATGAAGGGGAGGGACACACACAGTAACGTACATTAACCAATCACACAATAGTTACATCCCACACATAGCCCTCCCCTCTACCTGTAAACTAATTATCTGTACACACAGGGAAATACAATTATCATAGGTAGGGAAAATACAGTTTTTACACAACATTCATAACTCCCAAAATATACATCACATTCGCATAAAAATACATATTCACAATCAATCCATTCAGGGGAACAACATATTAAAAAATGGCATGAATCAGACCAGGGGTTCAAAAGTTAGTAAAAGTATCTTTTGTTCCCCCTGGCTCAAACAGTAAAAGTAAAACATCCCCACAATGCATCCTGGCTTCCTCCCTTCTGCCCTGGAGATAATTGGAGAAGGAATCTAATTATCTCCAAAGACAGAGCCAAACTCCATTACCCACATGGCAGACAAAAAGACAGTAAAAGACATAAAATTACATACTGACACATTTAGTACATAAAACACACATTTCTACATATCCCCAGATAGCTTGGATCTGACTGCACATTATTAGATGAATGGCACTCAGATCACACGAATAAGCCTTTCTGCAGGTAAAATAAACAGTTTAACCTGCAGGGCCATAGTCCAAAGGCAAGAGGCGGGCAAGCAGCCCCCTCCAAGGACACGTGGCGAGGTCGGTTTTGCCACACTTCTCCCCTTTGCCCCCAGACTAACAGGGTATCTGACCTCCTGCCGGTCAGTGCCCTGGTTAGTCCAGCAACCCACCCACGAAGCACAAACAGCAGTACAGCCCACCCACAATAAATGTTTACTCCACCTGGATAAAGTAGCAACTTGTCCATGTCCAGGTGCCTCACCACGGCTGTGTGGGGAGCTGGAAGACTGCCTTGGTGGGTTGCTGAGTGGGCAGAGACCAGCGGTACTCTGCCCTGGTGCCAGTGCTACCACCGAAGTAGCCTGATTGGAGCCTGGTTGTGGGAGGGAGAGACCGACCGTCTCCCCTCTGGGTACACAGCTCTGGGGCTGGGGAACAGGACCGACCGTCTCTACCCCTTGGGCTGTAAGCGCAGAGACTACGGTCCCATCTGCACAGTTGCGGGGCTCAACATCTCCCCTTGGTGGGTTAGGCTGCCGCTGGAGAGAGGGTGTAACAAGCTCCTCTCTCTGGACTGTCAACTGCCGCTGGGGAGAGGGGTTAACAGGCTCCTCTCCCTGACACTCTCTCTGCTGGTGCAGAGGCGGACCAGCTGTCTCCCCTTTCATTATTTTGTCCTGCTGCTGGGGTGTGAGACTGACGGTCTCTGCTCCCTGCAGGACACACTGCCGCTGGGGAGGAAGGACGACACCTTCAGCTCCCTGGGGTACGCACTGTCGCTGGAGAGGAAGGATTGCACCCTCAGCTCCCTGGGGTACACACTGCCGCTGGGGAGGAAGGACGACACCTTCGGCTCCCTGGGTTACACACTGCTGCTGGGGAGGACGGACGACACCATCAGCTCCCTGGGGTACGCACTGCGGCTGGGGAGGAAGGACGGCACCTTCCGCTGGGGCAGCCTGTAGAAAGTCAGGCTCAGGGGAAGGAAACAAGGGAGGACAAGGGAGGACAGAGGCCAGCGGCGCTCTGCCCAGTTGCCAGCTCTTCTGCTGGGGGGTCAGGGAACAAAGGAGTTGGCTGGGAGGAGAAATATCACTTACCTCCCCCTGGTACTCCGGCTGCTGCTGGGGGGGGGAGGTCGATGCTCTCCACTTTCTGTAACTCCAGCTCTAGTTGGGGATCTGGGCCGGTTGCCCAGCATCCCTGTAGGGCCAGTGGAGAGATCTCGGTCCCATCTCCACCTGCCTGCAGGGGGTCCTCCCAGGACCAGTCTATGAGGTCCTCTACCTCGGGTACCTCTGGTTGCTGTTGGGGAGGGAGACCGGTTGTCTCTTCCTCCAATAACACATTCTGCCGCTGGGGATTGAGACCGACTGTCTCCCCTCCCTGTAAAACATACTGCCGCTGGGGATCTGGGCCGGGTGCCCAGCATCCCTGTAGGGCCGGTAGAGAGACCTCGGTCCCATCTCCACCGGCCACCTCGGTTTCTTCCTCGTCCCACTCTACCTGTGGCTGGAGTTTCTCCCAACGTGCCCACTGGCCTTCCCTCCACGCCCTGTGTTGTAGGTTCCGGGTCACCATGTCCCACACGAACCGCACGTATTTCTCCTCTGGATTGGGTCCGTAAAACTTCAGGTGCAACCCTACCATCGTGCCAAACTCTAGTACGGAGTAGCTATACGCCATGCTTGCTGTAGCCACTGCTGGTTCCATTATGTTGCTGAAGATAAGGACGCTGCACAACTCCACACGTTACCGGTGTCTCCGAGCTGCTTCTCCTAGCACTAGGATGCCATCCCGCCGCTTGCCACCAATGTAACGGATCACCTGGCACCCCGACTGGGTACCTCCGTTGAAAGATGCTCCTAGCGCTTCCAGAGGACTCCAAGCACTCCACCAGACACCATAAGCACCGCAGGCTGCAGCTATCTCCCTTCAGAACGAAGCAGGAACAAGCTCTAACAAGAGCTCAGTGATTATAGCAAGGGAATATGCCTAGCATAGCAATCCCTTGTAGCAGATTCCCCCAATAAGAGACAGGACTCAAGTTGAGGGTAAAAAACAGGAACTCCCTGGCTGCTAGCTTGCAGCCCTTTTTATTAGGTGCTCCCATGAAGGGGAGGGACACACACAGTAACGTACATTAACCAATCACACAATAGTTACATCCCACACACAGCCCTCCCCTCTACCTGTAAACTAATTATCTGTACACACAGGGAAATACAATTATCATAGGTAGGGAAAATACAATTATCATAGGTAGGGAAAATACAGTTTTTACACAACATTCATAACTCCCAAAATATACATCACATTCGCATAAAATACATATTCACAATCAATCCATTCAGGGGAACAACATATTAAAAAATGGCATGAATCAGACCAGGGGTTCAAAAGTTAGTAAAAGTATCTTTTGTTTCCCCTGGCTCAAACAGTAAAAGTAAAACATCCCCACAATGCATCCTGGCTTCCTCCCTTCTGCCCTGGAGATAATTGGAGAAGGAATCTAATTATCTCCAAAGACAGAGCCAAACTCCATTACCCACATGGCAGACAAAAAGACAGTAAAAGACATAAAATTACATAAAACACACATTTCTACATATCCCCAGATAGCTTGGATCTGACTGCACATCATTAGATGAATGGCACTCAGATCACACGAATAAGCCTTTCTGCAGGGAAAATAAACAGTTTAACCTGCAGGGCCATAGTCCAAAGGCAAGAGGCGGGCAAGCAGCCCCCTCCAAGGACACGTGGCGAGGTCGGTTTTGCCACAGCTATGTACCTGTAGTATTTGGTAGTGTAGAGGCTGTGTACCTGCAGTATTTGGTAGTGTAGAGGCTGTGTACCTGTAGTATGTGGTAATGTGGAGGCTGTGTACCTGCAGTATGTGGTAGTGTGAAGGCTGTGTACCCTGCAGTACGTGGTAGTGTGGAGGCTGTGTACCTGCAGTACGTGGTAGTGTGGAGGCTTTGTACCTGCAGTACGTAGTAGTGTGGAGGCTTTGTACCTGCAGTACGTGGTAGTGTGGAGGCTGTGTACCTGCAGTACATGGTAGTGTGGAGGCTGTGTACCTGCAGTACATGATAGTGTAAAGGCTGTGTGCCTGCAGTATTTGGTAGTGTGAAGGCTGTGTACCTGCAGTATTTGGTAGTGTGGAGGCTGTGTACCTGCAGTATGTGGTAGTGTGAAGGCTTTGTACCTGCAGTATATAGTAGTGTGGGGGCTGCATAATTGCATTATGTAGTAGTGTGGAGGCAGGGCCGGACTGGGGATTCCAAAGCAGCCCTGGAAAAAAAAAGTATTTGGCAGTGTGGAGGCTGTGTACCTGCAGTATTTGGTACTGTGGAGGCTGTGTACCTGTCCTGCAGTATGTGGTAGTGTGGAGGCTGTGTACCTGCAGTGTGTGGTAGTGTAGAGACTGTGTACCTGCAGTACGTGGTAGTGTGAAGGCTGTGTACCTGCAGTATGTGGTAGTGTGAAGGCTGTGTACCTGCAGTACGTGGTAGTGTGGAGGCTGTGTACCTGCAGTACGTGGTAGTGTGGAGGCTGTGTACCTGCAGTACGTGGTAGTGTGGAGGCTACATTCCTGCAGTACATAGTAGTGTGGATGCTGTGTACCTGCACAGCGTGGTAGTTTGGAGACCATGTACCTGCAGTACATGGTAGTGTGAAGGCTGTGTACCTGCAGTACATGGTAGTGTGAAGGCTGTGTACCTGCAGTACATGGTAGTGTGAAGGCTGTGTACCTGCAGTACATGGTAGTGTGAAGGCTGTGTACCTGCAGTATGTGGTTGAAGCGGAGAGCTGGTCTTTCACAGGTTAACTCCACTAAAGATCCCAGTAAGGCTCAGGAACAAGTTATAAAATACCATAGGAGAATAATCACAGCAAGCAAGGTAATCCATGAATATCCCCATACAGATCCCAATGACTGGACGACACACAGCATCAGGAGCAGAACTGAACTTTTAATCACTCAACCTTCTTTTAAAGCATTCTCCCATGCAAGGGAGGGATTTGCAATAATTAGTACAGTAGCCAATCCTCCACGAGTTGCCACCCACATATCCCCTCCCCTTAGTGTGACACATAATCCCCTTATGCAGGACACAAATTCCCTGAGTTTCTGGAAGTACCCCTAAACCCCTAAAATGTTACATCCCCTGGTAGCCCTGATCTGGGTGAGAGACATATCCAAAAATCACCCAGATCGGACCAGGAGTTCAGGAAATTTATGGAAGTACTAAAATGACCGACCGCGCTGGGTTTACCAGCCGAAAAGGGCTCCATGCGTTTTGGCCCTGCGGTCGGTCACACAAAAGGGAATGTAACATGCGAATGACTTGTGTTAGGAGAGCTGGGGAGGTTTCGTGTAATTTCCCATTGTGGCGAAACCGACCTTGCCACATGTCCTTGGAGGGGGCTGCTTGCCCGCCTCTTACCATTAGACTATGGTCCCTGTTCTTTTTCCCTGGTTTGTGCCTTTCTGCGGACTGTTAAAGCCATGCTACCCCAGATAGCTATGCCATGGAGCCCAGCCGTATATTGAAAGACTGTATGAAAGACTTTGGCTCCATGGCGATTGAACTGTATGTATGTGATCTGAGCGCCAGCCGGTAATAACGTGCGCTCAGATCTAAGCTATCTGGGGATATGTAGAATGTCTGTATTTGATGTATTAATGTAACCTTGTGTATTTTATTGTATTTTACTGTCTTTTGTCTTCCATGTGTGTAATGGAGTTTGCCTCTGTCCTTGGAGATAATTGGATTACTTCTCCAATTATCTCCTGGCCAGGGAGGAGGGATTGTGATGCATTGTGCGTTGTAACTGTTATTTGATTGGTTATTTTATACCTCCCTGTGGGCGGTCCTGTATGTGCAAGACTGTAATAAAAACCAGGCTGGGTGTGCCAGCAGTGTTGTTCCTGTTTAACCCTCAAAGTGAAGTGTCGTCTCATTATTGGGGGAAGGATTTATTGTATGCTGTTCCAGTTTGACTGCTAGGAGAGTAAACCTATTCGTATGGTTCCTATTCAACTGTCTACAGCATTCATATGCTTGGGAGAATTGATTTGTTTCTCCGGTTCGGTGATTGTGGTGTCTGCCAGAGTGCTTGGAGTCCTCAGGAAGCACTAGGAGCATCCTTCAACGGAGGTACCCAGTTGGGTTGCCAGGCGATCAGTTACACCCATGTTCGTGGGATTCAAACTACCGAATGAGAAGCCGTTCGTTGTTTGCATACGAATTGGCTGCAGTGTGGAGGTCTCAGCTGTGTTTGCCTGACTGAGTGTCCGATTTGGGTTCCAGACACTCGACGGCAAAACAACGCTGTTCGGCAGTTTTAAAATGGCCGCTGCCACGTGTTCGTCTCCCAAATCGCGGCCACCCAGAGAACAAAGGACCCACTACACGAACTGCCAATTACCCGTTTGCAACATTGTTGCGAACAGCAATTGGAGGCACACTTATTACTGGGGTGGTCTGATTGCTGGGGTGGTCTGATTGTTCGGTAGTTTAATTCGCATAATACTGGAGTGATTCTACCGAACAATCAGACAAATGCTACATACACTTCACATATACAGATTACAATTTAACCGAATACATAGACATAAATGCACTTTTTAGGATAGCCCAATGCCATCCGCTACAGTGGTAATGTGGAGGCTTTGTACCTGCATTATGGGGTAGTGTGAAGGCTGTGTACCCTCAGTATGTGGTAGTGTGAAGGCTGTGTACCTGCAGTATTTGGTAGTGTGGAGGCTGTGTACATGCAGTATTTGGTAGTGTGGAGGCTGCGTACCTGCAGTATTTGGTAATGTAAAGGCTTTGTACCTGCAGTATGTAGTAGTGTGGGGGCTGCGTAACTGCATTATGTAGTAGTGTGGAGGCAGGGCCGGACTGGGGATTCCAAAGCCGCCCTGGAAAAAAAAATAAAAAATCTATGCCAGCCCCATAAGTCATTGCGCCATATATTGTCGCATGTAATATGTAAGGCTATGTCTTGCCACCCTAGATGATATATATATATATATATATATATATTGCTTTTTCCAATATAAAATATTGGTCCTTTCAGAGTAACATTTTTAATTATACAGTAAGCATACTCACATGCAGACACAGACAATCTCACTGACACAAGCTAATTGATACACAGCCTTACAGACAAACAATCTCACTGATATACATAAGGTCATTGACATAAAAACACAAGCTCACTCAGTAGCAGGCACACACACACACAAGCAAGCCCACTCACTAGCAGGTACGCACACACACGCAGCTTAATGTAGTGGCTCTGGTGTCTATAGCCTGTCCCTGCAGGCTTTAGAGAAAAGGCAGTGTTTACATTGCTTCCTAGTGACAGACACTCAGACGGTCACTAGAGGTGCTTCCTGTGTCAGTGCAGATTGGCTGAGATCATGAAGCTTGATGATCTCAGCCATAGAGGCAGGGCTAGTCGAGGGGAGACCAGCACGACGTGGGGGAAAACCACGGTGAGTAAAAACACACATACGATTTGGGTTCCAAATGAGTAAAAACACACATACCATGACAGACACACACCATGACATAGATAGACCGTGACACAGACAGAAACACACACACCGTGACACAGACAGAAACACAGACACATCATGACAGACACACCATGACACAGACAGACACACACACACATACCATGACAGACACACACCTTAAAAAAGACACACACACACCATAAAACAGACAGACCGTGACACAGACACACATTACATGACACAGACAGACACACACACCACGACACAGAGAGACTGTGACACAGACACACACACACCATGACATACAGACACACACACCATGACAGAAACAGATTGTGATACAGACACACATTACATGACAGACACACACACGACACAGACACACATTGCATGACACAGACAGATGTACACACCATGACATAGACACACACACACACCATGACATAAACACACGATGACACAGACACACATTGCATGACATGACACAGACAGAGAGACACACACACACACACACACCATGACACAGACACACACAATGACACAGACAGACACACCATGACAGACACACACACATACTGACACACATAATTGCTACTTGTGTGCTGGCGGCCGCATGGGGAACTCTGATGGCGGCCGCATGGGGGAGCTGGCTCTTCTGGAGGCCGCAGAGGGAGCTCTTTTGGCGGCCGCAGGGGAGCTGGCTGTTCTGTCTCTGCTCCCCCGCCCCAGCGCGCCGTTTAATGAGACCGGGGCCTGAATATGACGTCATATTCCGGCCCTGGTCTCTTAGTAGCCGCTGGGGAGGGGGAGCAGAGACAGAACAGCCAGCTCCCCCTGTGGCCGCCAAAAGAGCTCCCTCTGTGGCCTCCATAAGAGCCAGCTGCCTGCCCGGCCCCAGGTGCCAGCGGCCCACCAGGAAATTTCCCGGTATCCCGGTGGGCCAGTCCGGTACTGTGTACCTTGTGTCAGAATTATTCCCTCTCCATTCAGTTGTCTGCACCCTCCTTGTTCGTTTCCCGAATAGATGATGTGTGATCCCCATTTACACCCCTCAAACACGACCACCCCTGGTTTGTTAACATCAAATGACCAATTAGCTCAAGTGCTTTCCCTGGGTCGCTGCCATTCGTAGAACCGTGGTCTAGTGAATGGTGGCCATTTTGTCTCCCAAACGCTCCCAACCGGCTGTTGCCTCTTTTTCTCTGGAACTATTTTGGGCTACCACCTCGTGGCTGGCCCATCAGAAATTTACTTGAATGGTGATTCTGTTCTACTGAATGGAATTGATCGCTATTTGGAAAACTTGGGCGGTCAGATCCAGGCTATAAGGGGATATAAGACTTGTGGGGTTCCTCTGTATTCTGATTGTATTTTTGGAGTGTTTTATGTATTTCTTATGTGGTTTCCTGTAACAGAGATAATTGAGTTACTGGTCTTTCACTCAATTATCTCCCAGACACAGGGGCGTCTGGGAGGGGCTTGTGTTGTGTTGAATGGAGATCCCTTGCTGGGGGCCTGTGCATAAAAAGCCAAATGTGGCATAATAAAACTCACTTGTATTCCCAGAACTGTGTGTCGTCCAGTTACTGAGGAGGAGGAGGAGGAGAGCTATTCACTTTTCAGCGCCTTGTTCCTGAGTTCAAATTACCACGGATCCAGCAGAGGAAAGTCCTGGTCAGTACTAGTGCTTCGGTACATTGGTTGGCCACACTGAGTGGTGGATAGCAGTACCAAATGGGCCGTGGATGGAGACAGATTACACAATCCTAAAATGGTCCACTCTGAAGGATCTCCTGGAGGCGAGATCCTTAGCAGCAAGCAATAAGAAAAAGGCCACCATTATTGCCAAATTAATGGAGGAGAACCTACCAATCGGCAACCCTGATCCACAAGTGATGGAGGAAACCGAAGTGCATAAGGAGCTACGATTTTGGCTAGCCTTTTACAGGATATTCTGGCACAAATCATGTCCGCAGTACAAGCATTCGAACGGTCCAGAAGCGAACAACCAGCGCAAGAAAGGGCCACGGCAGTAACCGTTATCTAGGAAGCCAAAATGCCGTACGGGGTTCATAGTGAGGAATTTTCTCTGTCCGGCCTTTTCAAAAATTATGTGAGAGGCTGTGCAGTTTACTTTGGATCAGCAAAGAGGATTGGGTCCCTCTCCTAGCTGGCAGACTGATGGGGAGAGACTCTGAGGCATACCGGGCAGTCCCAGACAAGGACATTCGGGACTATACTGTAACGGTGCTTACAGAGGGCTCCGAGCGCTCCGCAGACACCACAACCACCGCAGACCCCACGAACCGCCGCAGCTTGGTTGGGGTCTCGCCGTCTCCTACCCACCCTGGACCTACGACAAGGCTCCAGGTTCCAATGGATGAACCTCTCCTCCAAGAGAGTGAAGCAGGAACAAGCTCTTAAAAAGAGCTTAGAAGTGATTATCCAAGGGAGCATGCAGAGCATAGCAATCCCTTGTAGTTATATAGCAATTCCCCCAATAAGAGACAGGACTCTAGATTGAGGGTGAAGTAGAACTCTGGTTTAATGACACACAATCTGCTTTTATGCAATTCTCCCCTGCAAGGGAGACGCCCATAGACAATTATACAATACCCAATCACACAATGGTTACATCCCACACATATCCTTCCCTTAGCCTGAGTGGTAACCCAATTATCCGTTCAGTTTAAAAACATACTTTTTACCCAACTTTCATAACTCTAAAACTATACATACAATTTATTGTTAATCAGCACATTCCAAATACAAACATACCCAAAAATCATTTGAATCCATTCAGCCGTTCGGGAGATACATATAAGTCACTTTTGACCGACAGCACATTTTCATGCCCAAAACAGTTCCATGGATTTGGGCTGTGCGGTCTGTCTATTTTACACTGAGAAAATGATGTCCCATATGAACGAGCGTTCGAATCTTCGAACGGGACTTAGTCTCCAGCCGCAGTGTCGAAGTAGAGTAGAACGTACGGGTCAGCGGTGTTCGTGCAATTGGGTAGCCGAAAACAGTTCCATAGATTTGGCTGCACACACCGCTGACCGCGTTCCAATGAGTTAAAATGGCCGCCGCCACGTGTTCGGTATTCGAATGGCAGCCACTTCGACGACTTCGGCACTTCGACTGCTTCCGAAGTGCCAGTTTAAAAGTACAAATCCTTTCTCTGGGCATTAAAGGGTCAGAAACAGCAATATAAGCATCAAGTATGCCCAAATCCGTTCAGAAAAGGGCAATACATCCCAAGGCCATAGTCGCAGGGCAGGAGGCTGGCAAACAGGCCCCTCCAAAAATCAGTGGCGAGGTTACTTTCGCCACATATACCCAAGTTAAGGCCTTAATCCTAGCCAGGTATGCCAGGTGAAACAGAAAGTTTTAGTTTTAAAACCTGTCCGCAATGATAAGCTGCAGACCGACTGGCAGGGCCCATACCAGGTGGTAGAGCAGAAATACGATGCCACCTATCTGATCGTCCCTTTCTCTGGAGCGGGAGGGTCACTCATACTTCATGTGAAAATGCTGAAGCCCTACAATGAGAGTGGAAGAGGTGGCAGCAATCTGAGCCCCTGCCTCTAAGGACTTTGATAACTTTCTCCTACCAGACCTCCTAGGGGACGGGAGTCAGAGAGGTGAGCCATACCAGGTAAAGTTGGGAGAGTGGCTAAGCCCTCAGGAGCAAAGCATACCCAGGTACAACAGTCGCTCCAGTCAAAGAGGGCCACTTTCTCTAACGTGCCCGTGTACACTCCTTTGGCCACTCACCGAGTGGAGACACCAGGTCAGCTACCGCTATGCCAATCCCCTAACCGATTCCATGAATCGTTAAGGGAGAGTATGCATAAGGAGATCCAGGAGATGCTCCGACTGGGGGAGATAGAGTCGTCCGACAGCCCCTGGGCCTCCCCAGTAGTTCTAGTACCAGAGCGGGATGGGATGACTCGCTTCTGTGTGGACTACAAACGGTTAAATGATAAGACTGTATTTGACACCTATCCTATGCCTAGGATAGATGAGTTACTAGACAGGATGGCTAGGGGCCAGTACCTCACTACGATTGATCTTTTTAAGGGGTACCATCCTATCCCTAAATCGGCTTTCGTCACCACGTTCGGCTTGTACCAATTTCGAGTCATGCCATTCGAGATGCAGAACACTCTGGCTACGCTTCAGTGTATGGTGGACCAACTCCTAGATGGTTTCCAAGATTATTAGATCTTCGACATGTGCAATTCGTTTCGTTCTGAATGTACATTTGGACAAATTTCGGGCAATTCGGATACTTCCAAATGTCCGAATTGCCGTAAAGAACCGAAGTGCTGAATTGTCGAAGAGGTTCGGATTTCTGAAAATCCCAATGTGGCTATTTTGGCCAAATATTTCCATTTCTACCAATGGAAACTTTAGTGAATGACCCTAAATCAATGAAAAATCAATGAATGAAAAATGTAGCACTTTTGTAACAGATGGTAATAACAGAATAATAATCACATTTTAAAGTAATAGTGTTGATACTTTAGGTAACACTTAGGGAACACTAGGTACCTATATTAATTAATAATTCAACATAGTGTAGATGGTACTGAGTGTGGCGAAACCAACCTCTCCACTTTACACTGGAGAAGCCTGTTTGCTCGCCTGCTGCCTTTGGACTATGGCCCCATGTTAAGACATCTTTTTTTCCCTGCAGAAAAGACTTATTCGTGCTTTTCTGCCGGGTGTTCGGTAGATTCAATCTACCGAACAACCGCACAAATGAATAGACCACCTGGGAGATGGAGTGTGCCGGCAATTAACCTCCCTGAAGCTGCGGTTAACCGCAGCTTAATTGACTAATGCTGGGTGGCCGCCATTCGTATCACGAACACGAGGTCGCGGCCATTTTAAACATGCGAATGCACAGCGGTGTTCGACGCTTAATTCATGGAACTGAAATCGGACACAGTTTTGCGCGAACACCGCTGAAGCCGCCGGTGAAAGTGCACGAACAGCCCGGTGTTCGGTAGTTTTGCTTGTATGTGTTATACCCCAGATAGGAATCCCATGGAGCCCATTCGCATGAAACTGACTGTGTAAAGACTTTGGCTCCATGGCGATTAAACTGTATTCGTGTGGTCTGAGCGCCATTCTCTTAATAATGTGCGCTCAGACCTGAGCTATCTGGGGATATGTAGAACATATATGTTTTATGTACTGAATGTAACTGTAGGTAATTTTATGTCTTTTACTGTTTGTTTTCTGCCATGTGGTTAATGGAGTTTTGCCTCTGTCTTTGGAGATAATTGAAATACTTCCCAAATTATCTCCAGGGCAGAGAGGAGGGATTGTGATGCATTGTGGGATGGTTGCAATGTGTAAGTCTGTGATTGGTCCTTTTACCCTTTGTGTCCCAGTCTCCCATTTGTTCCCCTAGGGGAGTGTCCACCAGGTGGGAGACCTGCATAAAAGCCGGGCAGTTAGCCCCAGTAAATGAGTTCCTGCTTCACCCTCAAAGTGAAGTGTCATCTCCTTATTGGGGGGAGGATTTACTGTATGCTGTTAGAGACTGATTGCCAGGAGTGTAAGCCGCTTGGGGGCTTTTCCTGTTCGTCTGTTAGCAGCTATTCGTGTGTATGCAGTTCGGGAGTTTCGAGTATTCCCTTGGTTGCAGTTCGGGAGTTGGTAAATTCGTGGGTTTGCAGTTCGGGAGATTGGTGCTTGCAGCAGCTGTCTGTGCAGCTGAAAAGGGGGAATATCGCCTAAACGGTTTTTAACCTCTTTTGGGCAAAACGGTCCGTTACACTGAGTATATATGTATGATAAACTCACAGAGAGCTATAAACCTAGCTCTGGTGCAGATGGCGTCCGGGTCCGTACAGGCGCCCCACGAAATGTATATACTGTCCTGGAGGGAATATATGAGGCAGAAAGATAGAGTATGTAGTACCTTAATGGGTTAAGTGCTTAATGGGTACTTGTTACGGTACCTCCAGTAATTAAATGCACAAACCGCAGTGAATGTTCCCCATGCGCAATACTGTGGTCTGGTAGCGTAGACAATGAAACCATGCGAACCGCCAGCTAGGGAACACTCCAAACTCCCGAACGGTACCTGCAGGGCCGTCTTTAACGCGGGGCAAACGGGGCAGCTGCCCCGGGCCCAGTTTCTCTTGGGGGGCCCGAGGCACCTGCCCCGTGGGCCCCGCTGACCCTGGCGGTCGGGCAGGAAGGCGGGCGCGCGAGGGAGCACTCAGTGCTTCCTCTTCAGCTCCCTCGCGCACCGCACTGATGCCGGAGCCGGAAGATGGCGTCATCTTCCGGTGGCCGGCATCCCTATCGCGGCAGCGAGGGGAGCTGAAGAGGGAAGCAGTGGGTGCTCCCTGTCTCTCCTACCGACGACTCCCTATAGGCCAAGCAGCACCACTGGACCCCAGGGAATCCCCCCAGCACTCCAAAAGGTAAGGAGGCTGGGGGGATTACATTTAAAAAAAAAAATGTGTGTTTGTGTTTGTGTTAGTGTATGTGATTGTGTGTGTGTGTTAGTGTATGTGTGTGTGTGTTAGTGTATGTGTGTTAGTGTGTGTGTTTGTGTGTTAGTGTGTGTGTGTTAGTGTGTGTGTGTTAGTGTATGTGTGTGTTAGTGTATGTGTGTGTGTGTCAGCATGTCTGTGTGTGTGTCAGTATGTCTGTCTGTCTGTGTGTCAGTATGTCTGTCTGTGTGTCAGTATATATGTGTGTATAGTATGTCTGTCTGTCTGTGTGTCAGTATATATGTGTGTGTATATGTGTAGTGCATGTGTCAGTATATCTGTCTGTGTGCCAGTATGTCTGTATGTGTGTCAGTATATCAGTCTGTGTGTGTCAGTGTATGTGCCTGTGTGTGTGTGTCAGTATTTCTCAGTGTACGTGGGTGTCAGTATATCTGTCAGTGTGTGGGTGTCAGTATTTCTGTCAGTGTATGTGTGTCAGTATGTTGATCAGTGTATGTGTCTGTGTGTGTGTGTCAGTATGTCGGTATATGTGTGTGTGTCAGTATGTCTGTATATGTGCCTGTGTCAGTATGTCTGTCAGTACGTCTACCAGTGTATGTGTCTGTGTGTGTGTCAATATATGTACCTGTGTCTGTCAGTGTATGTGCCTGTTTATCTGTATGTAGTCAGTGTATGTATCTGTGTATCTGCTTGTGCGTCAGAGTGTGTACCTGTGCATCTGAGCCGCAACTTTAAATACAAATACACCCCTCCATTCAAACTTCAACACTACATATAAAACACACTCCTGCATTGAAACGTCAACACTACATACAAGCACACTCCTACATTCAAAAACAAACACTACACATAAATGCACACTTGCATTCAAACTCCAGTACCACATACAAACACATTCACACAAACATACTCCATACAAACACATGCTTACATTCAAACATACTAACATGGCTCAGTGCTAAATACAACCCTGCAAGCATGGGAAATTGGTAGAGTCCCAGCTGTCAAAGCATTGTTGGAGTTGCACGACAGATGGGGTTCTACCTTTAGTCCAACCTTGCAATTGGGGGTCCCAATAAAATTCATTCTACTTTAGTACCGCCACTGCGTTGGGATGGATGCCGTGATTGCATACCAGGGAGTGAGGGGTGAGAGCGGCAGGGCGCAGGGGGCCCAAGCAAACACTTGCCCAGGGTCCATTCGTTATTAAAGACGGCCCTGGTCACACACGGTACATACCGTCCAGTGTGATTTTCTTAGCTACTGATTGTGGCAGGATTTTAGTCAAGAGACGTCGCGTGTAGTGCGGCAGGTCTTCAGTGGTGATGGTGTTGGGTATGCCGCGGATCTTTACGTGTGTTCGGTGTTGTTTGTCTTCAAGGGACATTATTTTGGTTGCTAGGACATGTTGTTCCATGTGCAGCTGTTGGACTGAGTCTTTCAGGGTGGTCATAGTGATATGGACTCCTGCTGTGTCCCTTTCTGTGTTTTGTGACACGGTCCCTTTTAATCAGGGCTACATCTGCAGCCAGTAGCTTCTGGATGTCTACCAGGAGGGCTTTCAGGTCCCCTTTAGTAGTGGGGGCTAAGTCCTCTGGCGAGGCTGGGGGTTTTGTGGGTCCCACCTGGGGGTTCTGCGTGTGGGGGATCTCCTCTCCCTCTGTCTCCGGGACGGGGGCCATGTTTGGCGGGGGATCCGCATGTACTGGCACGGTCTGCGCTGGTCGGAGCAGCATTTCCCCAATGTCCCTACCTTGGGTATTATCTCCAGCCGTGGGTTTGTGGGTGCATCGGCCCATGGTTGGTGCGTCCTGCAGGGGGTAGACTGGGTAATCGCAACCCGCTCTCTGTCCACCAAGGAGTGCCTCGAGGCTGAGGATTGGTGTGGCGCGGTAGGCCGCGGTTTTGCGCCGCTGCCTGGGTTGCTTGGCGACTTGAAAAAAGGGCATCAAACTGGTTGCCCCGATGCTGTGGTGCTGAGTGTGCACTTTGTTTTGATGGATGGCCCCTGTGTAGGGTGAATTTTTCAGGATTGTGATCGGCAGTCTGGGAGCTGTGTAAGATGGCGTCTATACAGGTTGGTCGTCAGGCTCCGCCCCTCCATATGCATAAGTTTTATTGTCCACAATATCCTGGGAGGCAATTAGGAGCGATACCAGGTTTACGTCTTTGCCTTCCAGGATATCTTTCTTAATGTTATCTGGGACCATATGGGCTGGATTGAAATCTTGCTGTGACTCCGAAGTGGACAATAAATTACCCTGTTGAGCCGCAGTAGGTTCCGACTGAACTGAAGTGGAAGGCCAGGTTGGTGACATTGCAAGAGTGACAGACTGTGGCGTACACACAGGCCATGTGGCCCCGGTGCGAAAACTGATCCGTGGGCCCCCCGGCGCGCTTACTCTGCGCGGGCTGAGGCCACAATACATGGCGGCGGGACCTGGTCGCAGGGCTGCGACCCCTGCGACCGCAGTATGTACCCCAGTGCATGCAGATACACATACACTTAAAGGACCACTACAGACACCTAGATCACATCAGCTCAATGAAGTGGTCTGGGTGCCAGGTCCCTCTAGTTTTAACTCTGCAGCTGAAAACATAGCAGTTTCAAAGAAACTGCTATGTTTCACTGAGGGTTAATCCATCCTCTAGTGGCTGTCTCATTGAAAATCACAGTGAGAAGACGCTGAACGTCCATAGGAAAGCATTGAGTAATGCTTAACTATGGGCGGTTTGAATGCGCGCGTGGCTCTTGCCACGCATGCGCATTCGGAGCTGAGAGGCGGATCGGGGAGCAGAGATCCTCAGCGCCAAGGAAGTCCGGCGCTGGAGAAAGGTAAGTGCTTAAGACACACACACTCTCACGAACAGACGCATACACACTAGCTAACAGACACATACATTTACTGACAGACACACACTCAGTGACAGACATACATACACACTCTCTGACAGACAGACACATACACACTCACAAAACACACACTCACAGACGCACACAAACTAACACACACAGTAACACACTAACTGACACGCACACACTCTAACACTAACACACTAACACTAATACACACACTCTAACTCTAACACTAACACACACACACTAACACACACACACTAACACACACACTCTAACACACACACTCTAACACTAACACACCCCTTACCTTTTGGAGAGCTGACGTGATTCCCTGGGGTCTAGTGGTGTCACCGGGCAGACGGGCAGGCAGGCTGGCATGCGAGGGAGCACTCTCCTCTGAGGGGAGAGTGCTCCCTCAAGTGCCAGCCTGCCTGCCCGCCCGCCCAGTGATACGGTGGCCGGCTCCTGAAGAGGCTGGCCACAGTGGCATACATACCGGGTCACAGGGTGGCCAGGCCCCCTGGTGGGCCAGGCCCAGTTGTAGCCGTAACCCCTACGACCCCGGTATGTACACCACCGGTGACAGATTCTAATCTCTCCAATCTGTCATTGATCTGTCCGATAGAGGCCATGAGCGAAGACAACATGGAGTGGATATCGGTCATTTTAGAACCACTCGTGTCCTCTACTGCATAAGAATTATCCATAGAGGTACGTAGTAACTTGAATAGTTCAGATTTCCTAGTGTCACGTCCTGTTCTGTTCTGTTCAGATGTCTTGACATGGCTTCTGGTATCCAGTACTCTTTATACAATTCTTGTTTAGTTTTTCTTGGTTTTTCTGGTTTTCTATTCTATGTCTGGTTTTCTTTATGCTGAGTTTTCTGGGTTAATTCCTTTATTCCATTCCTGGAATTCCCAGTCTCCTGGATTCCTTTAAATATTTGTTTTTTGTTGCCACACCCATTCCTTTGCCATTAACCATTTTTGTTTCAGTCTGTTCCTGCAAGCCGTGGTCTCATTTCCTCTGCTCCTTTCTTTACAGGTAAGTACTGTGTGTGTTTTATTGTTGTTTATTTAGTTAGGCAGTTAGGACCCACCATAATTGGAGTACTTTGGCGCAGTGGTGGGCTGCATACATCTTGGCCATTTATGTATGTCTAAATCTCCAATGTTTATTAGATATATAGTACTTAGTTATGTCTATGTACAGTCCTGTCCTGCCCTTTCCATGTCCTGTTCATGTTTCCCTCTTGTATTGTGTACATGTTCTGGGTTCTGCTTTCTGTCCTGCTCCAGTTCTGGGTTCTTCTAGTCTTTTCTTGTTTTCTTGTTTGGTGCCTGTTCTAGTCTTACCTTGTTTCTAGTACTGGATACATCTCGGCATCTCATCTACCTCCTTGCTTCCGCTAAAGTCGCATCAGGGTTCTGGTATATGGCTGCACAAACGCTGGTGCTCAACACCAGGGGGCATGTGGTTACCCTGCAGCAGACCCTGATAGTCCATTTCCACACTGTGACTCTCATCCTTCTTATCAGTCACACAGGGGTCCCGGTCTTCGGACCGCCACCCGTGACACCTAGCTTTTGCTGGGTACGGTATATGATGTTTACGTAATTCTGCTGTGATGCGAGGGATAGTCCAGGATCTGATAGAGGTAGGACTAGCCATGTCTCCTCTGCTTGAGGGTGTATCCGACCTAGCTGGACTGCAGGGCAGAGACAGGTCTTCCCCACCTTCTTGTAGTTGAGACATGCTAAATGATAAAAAGTTCTAGTTAGCATAAACCCTTATGATGTACTGGCTTACTAGCTAATGCCAAGTGGCAAAACAATTATGCTAGGTTGTTGACAGGTGAGGCCCCGCTGGATGCCAAGCGGCTTAAGAGGCTCCAACTATGTGTTGGCGCGAGGGGATTTTTTATAGCCACGGAATGTTACAGCAGGCTGATTGAGCATAAGATAGAATGCGAGTGACAGTCGAGGACCCTCTCTGTGCCACTATGTATGGTGACTAGCTATGATTTGGGCCGATTGGTGTAGTACCTCCAAGTATGAGGATGGGTGTTGGTCTCGGGGGACCACTATCCTAAGGTATAGAGGCTTGAGAAATAATTAACTATTGGACTCCTAGCAAACTAACAGTATTAACTAACTTAAAGAAAAGCATATAAGTACAAGTAGGTTGACGTACCTGAGAGAAACTGAGACTGTAATACTGTTCAACACATGATGGTGTAGTACAGCAGACCTATATGGGGTGAATAGAAAGTTGTAGGAAGATGTGGAACGATTTTACATTTAATAATAGATAATGGTAACCTACCGTATACTGAGAGTAGGGAGGTACAACCATTAGGCGATCGAGTAGTAAACAAGTTAATACCTATAATCTAATAATGAAAAAGACATGTCTGTATGAAGGATTCGTGGTAATCGTAAACGTCAAACGTGGACCCTATCTTATCTGGCAAATTTCAACGTGCAAAAACAGACATAGGAAAGTTATATATTTGACCCTGCAACTTTCTAAAATCGCATGAAACATGGACATGGGGGGTACTATTGTACTTGTGAGACATTACTGAATACAAATATGAGTGTTTAAGAGCCATAAAACATATAGTGCTGATCATATCATCAGTGAAAGGGCAGTTTATTAGTGAAAAATGCAAAACAATTTAAATGAACGCTAATTGTGGCCAACGTTTGTGTCTAAGTGACTACTTAAAAAGACTGGACATACCCCATTTTAAATACCCTGGATTGTCTACTTTTACAAATAGTATGCCATGATATGGCTAATTTTCATTCCTGGGCTGCCATACGGTCTCAAATGCAACATTGGCCTAGCAAACCAATCTGGTAAATTTTAATGTGTAAAAACTGTAAGTGGGGAAAGTTCTATATTTAACCCTGAAACTTTCCAAAACAGTAAAAAAACCTGTACATAGGGGGTACTGTTGTACTCGTGAGACATCACCAAATACAAATACAAATACAAATATGTGCTTTTTTTTTTGCAGTAAAAGCTAACAGTATAATTGCATTCACCAATATTATATCATGCAGAACTTGAAATATAAAAACGTTTCTTAATTTCACACTTTTTTAGTTTATTAATTAATTAATTATTACCAGATAAAGATGAGTAACTTTTGATGATGACACAGATTGGAATAACATCTACATTCTATTAATCAATGTTCAGGAACAGCCTCCCCATACACGCAACAATGGGGTCTATTTACTAAACATGAAACGGAACTAAAAACCTGTTTTAGTAAAATTCTTCAATACAGTTATAGTAGCAGCTTGACTATTTTAGTTTCAATTTTACATTTTGAATCACTGCAATCCAGAGTTATGTAATAAACCCTTCTATGAAGCACACACACATTTTATACAACGTGTCCTGATTTGGTAAAATATGTTGTTGACATTAATTATCTCAGGCCAACACGAAGTAAGAAAGATATTGTACAGTAGGCATGAATTATTTGTATTGCCCTTTAAGAAACTTATTTGAGCTTATTGGATTTTGAAACACTTTTTCTGCCCCTTTGAATACATGGAAAGGTGTGCCCCTCCCCCGTTTCCTGTCTATTGTTCTCCAGCAGGGTGTTGTCCCAGGGACACTGCCAGACCAGTTGGAACTTGTTTTGCCCCTCCTCTGTCTCTCATCAGCCCTTGCTATGGTTTAACCCCATGGCGATTTGACTGTGTTCGGGGGATCTGAGCGCTGTTCGGATATAGTGAGCGCTCAGATCCAAGCTATCTGGGGATGGGTTGAATGTGGTGGTTCTGT
>OW240912.1:2462745-2478026 GCA_933207985.1 Pelobates cultripes
TAAATTACTGCATAACACATCCATAACTTTATTTATTAAATCTCTTCTTTTTCTGTAACCAAAAATGTTAGACATAAATAAGCATAAATTAACATATATACATTTATAACTCCACACATAGTGTTATACAGTGACCCAACCGTCCTTGCCAATAAACATACAGTGGTTCCTAATCACCACTTCCTCTCACCTCCCCCCTCGTCATAAAAATCATATCTTTCCAATGCCCGCCATCAGCCGACCTTATCCACGCTCGATGGGCACGACACCTCAGGCAACCTAATGCTAATCGTTTGAAGCAGGGGAGGTTGAGACCTTAAAAACTTGTTCATCTCATTCCATATACTTAAACGTAACCCCTCAAACTCAATTGGCAAGGACATACCCCCGGCTAGCTGTGACTAAATATACCAATAGGGCGGGCGGGAGGGAAGCTGTTTGCTGGCCCGAATCCCAAGTGGCACTGAGGTAAGACCTACCCCACACTAATTTACACAGAACATAATCCCACCCACACACTCTTTCCCAACCAATCCCATGCATCCATCCCCACATTTGGCCCAAGAATATAGATACAAAAGACGTATATATATCAATCAACTGAAGATAAGAAGAAATTAAGAAGATTCAACATTATCACCATCCAATCTCATCTAGATTTTACATTTTATAATACGGTTGAGAATATATATTGGGGTTCTATATCCATAAGTACCATCTTGAGCCCAGGTAACAGCTCCATAGTAATTTATGATACGTTGGGGAGGCCACTCATCTTCCCAACTACCTATATTCAAGGACGCTCGCTTCTTTTTATGATTCACATCATAAACCTTAACTCCCAAGGTCTCTCCTGTCTCAAGTGGCAACAAGAAGAAGGATGGTTTGAGCATACCTAGTACACATGCTCCCTCCCAATCTTGTGGTAACTCTGAATATGCCTTCTTACCACGGATCCAGTACAAATTCGCTGGGGTTTTCCAATTGGATGTAGCAGATAAGTCAAACCATACCTCTTTTAAATTGGTGTAATTGGCAAAAGGATTAGTGAGACATTTGAAGCTGACAACCAAGTAGTATCTTTTGTATCAGCATTATAGGCCTTCTGTCCTAAGCAGGTTAACTCTCCAACAGATGTATTATACAGTGGCCCTCTTCTAGCTAAACATGCCTATTATAGATGTTTTTAAACGCCATTCTGATTTACCTCTAGTACTTACTTGATGATCAGACTGAGAAAGCATCTGTTGTTCATCTGTCTCAGAACCAAGGTACCAAACCTCTCTTGTCTCCCATGGCCATTGGTCTCCCATATTAGTACCTCCACATACAAAGCAGTTAGTTATATTAAGACTACCTGCAATACTTAACATTATGGGGAATTTTATGCTCAACACTCATCTCCTCTTAGAAGGAATGAAAAACCTGATGAGTTTGAGAAGCTGTCGTCTCAGTTTCAAGTCCTACATATATTATGGTCCCTGGATCTACTCCTGTACCATGTATTTTGAAACCCAAAGAGATTCCCAAACTTGTCAATGAAGTGCTGTGGTCATATGCACAGGGTTACACTCCATAGTTTTACAATAGGGTGCAGTGGGCAACCTTTGGATAATCATATCTTGATCTACTGTCTTTCCCCAGGTCGCCCAACCTACACATGACCAATAGGGGCAGAAGTTAAAGTCTCTATTTGGGCAGTCAGGATCTTTTACTGGGACATAAATATTTATCATTAAACCCATAAGTTCATTCCCATTTAAGATTACCACATACATTCCAAGGTTTTCCACTACCCGAGATCGCCTTACATGCATCAAATAGTAGAATGCCCATAGAATGTATGGTGCTTATCACAGTCTTATTTATTAAGGTCCCCTGGGAGTTACTGTTCTGAATTACCAACCAAATTGTACAGGGTTGGAATTGGTGTTCGAAACACTTGGGCTCACCTGATATTGGTTTGCACACACTGTAATCAATATCCAAATATCCACACTTAGATACAGATCCCCTACACTCATACGGTGAGTGCCAAATGAGAGTTTGGGATATTTGGTTACCTGTTTTCGTAGTCTTAATACAACTAAAATACAACACAGCTTGGAATATCCTTACCTTTACCCTCCTGAAAAATAATAAAAATACTAAAGCACATAATTAAACACATTATTCTTGTGATCCTCATCTTAATTCTTCGACCGTGCGACGGCACGGAGGATTATTCTCTGCCCATACTCCTGGAATGTCAAATAAAGATCCATCACTCTTAGGGTTTGCATTTGTTATTACAGAGTAGAAGCTCAATTCTTCTTTTGGTACCAATACTGCTATTATGCCAGGTGATTTACTAAACTTCAGAGACGTTGATCCATTAGGTAGAAAAGTTATCTGAGCTTGAAGCTTTGATAATAGATCTCGTCCTAGAAGTTGAATTGGACACTCTGGCATATATAGGAACTGGTGCTTCACAAAATGGCCTCCTAAAATGCTAGTGCGACTCCTGAGAACCGGTCTAGCAGCGCTTCTCCCATTATCTCCTATTACAGTTACAGTCTTTCCAGAAGGAGGAGCTACCAACTTAGTCACCACAGAATGTTCAGCACTTGTATCAATCAGGAAAGGACTTCTCTTTGCCCCTATTGTTACATCGACCATAGGCTCCGCTCGGCCAAGGGGGATGGAGCCCAGTCGGTATCAATAGTCTTCCATGACAGTGTCAGCCAGACCTACAAAAATCTCTATTTTCCCTATCCCTAGGTCTCTGGGTAGGGGGATAATATCTACCTCCCTGAACACTCACTCTGCTATTCCCATTATTCCCTCCAAAACTTCCTCTACCTCGCCCTCTATAGCTACTACCATAACCACCTCGCCCTCTTCTCTCTTCTTGTCTACCACCTGCAATATATCACCTCTGTGGACAGTCACTCTTCCAATGCCCTTCCTCTCTACAATATGCACTTTGATTCCTACTTAAAGGTCCCTTACTCAGCCTATTCTCAACTCCTTTATTCACTTCCCTTCCCTGTCTTTCTACATATCTGCCTTCTGCCTCATCTTACGTTCCTCCTCACGCTTTGTCTCAGTTTCCCTATTCATATACACCTTATTTGCAACCTCCATTAGCTGTGATATGGATATCCCTGCAAATCCCTATAATTTTTGCAGCTTTCTCTTAATATCGCTCTGGGCCTGGCTGACAAATGCTGAGTTAATCATTTGGAAGTTTTCAGGGGCTTCAGGATTGAAAGGAGTGTACAATCTATTTGACCCAAGCAGTCTCTCATAAAAAGCACTGGGTGATTCATTAGCTTTTTGTAACACTTCAGCCGTCCTGGACATGTTAATTGCCTTTTTCCCTCCTGCCTTCATGCCAGCAATGATGGCTTGTTGATAGGCCTTTAGATGGATCATGTCAGCGCCATTTACGTTCCAAAGGTCAGTAATAATTGCTGACCATCAGCCCAGGTGGGATTGTGTGTTTGTATAATAGAGGTAACCAAATCTGTCATGACTTGAGGTTTGTCGGTATACGAAGAGTTATGAGTCTTCCAATTGAATAGATCAGTTGTGGTGAAGGGGACATAGACAAACACTGGATCTGCCCGTTGTATTTGGCCATTTTCATCAACATGTGTTGAGCCTGGTGTAAGTCGGAGAGGCATCTGGCAATGTCGGGATGGAAGGGTGCCAGTCAATTGTCGGGTTAGTATCGGGCTTCGGCAAGGCTGCTCAGTAATAGGTTCCGGTCTGAGAGTAGTAAGATAGGTGGAAGGGGGTGAGCTAATTTTACTAGTCAGCATTTGGTGGATACATAAAAAAAAGTGTTAAACCAAAAACCTACCAGTAGGTGTCACCAGAGGGTAATTGTATCAAAATAATCTTTATGGGTCTAATAATAAAACTTAACTTTTAATATATTTATACATAAAATAAAACCTTATAGCAATAAATATATTAAAATAGGGTAAGCAATCCTACTTCTGTCTGTTGTATGCCAGTATAGCGTTAAAGATGATTAAACAATGTAATATCAATGTAACTCCCGAAGATGGCCAGTAGGTGGCCCTAGAGTGCCTCCCTAAAGTCTAATGAAGCAGATAGACTTTAATTATGTGCTTATTTTATTATTACTTATTTTAATCACTGTTCACCCTGATATCTAGGCTTGATTAAATCTTTAGTTCTATGGTAAATTAAACATCTCAGTTTGTACTTTAGTAAAGGGGATATTTTGGACAAAGCTGGGAGGGGCCCATCCAGTAACTTGGTTGCTTCATTTAAGTGCTGTTTCTAAGTGTGTAGTTGGAGATATTCTGGAGAGTTTTACAGAAGCTTCAACTGTCTAAGAGTTGTGCTAAGAGCTTTCTTTTCTACTGTTACAGGTAAGATTCATCTGTAGGGAAAGGTTACTGATTGCACAAGGTTTGAATTCCTGTTGGTAATTATAAGGCATTTGATTTGATTAAGCTAGTTACTTGCTGTTGATTGCTGGTTAATTAGCTATTGTTTGCAAATAAGCAGAGGCCTACCCAGGTGTTAAACATTCCTAGTGGGTGGTGCCTTTAGGAGTTATATAAGGCCTGGTTCCATTAGCTTGGCTAATATAGCTTGTTTGCTTCATCTAAGTGCTGCGTCTAAGTGTGTGGTTGGAGATATTCTGGAGAGTGTTGCTTCTAAGTGTGTAGTTGGAGATATTCTGGAGAGTGTTGCTTCTAAGTGTGTGGTTGGAGATATTCTGGAGAGTGTTGCTTCTAAGTGTATAGTTGGAGATATTCTGCAGATAAACTGGAGGTAATCTGAGGTATTCAGGAGGATAAATAAAAAGTTAAGATTTGTTTAATATAATTTATTCTCCTCATTGGAATGGCAGACTTAGTTTACTGTAATAGTTGCTATGCATTTGTTTCACGTTCCACTTTTTGGAGGTTTGGTTGTCTAATCTGTAGACAGTTCTCTATCTTGCGGCAGGAGATTGTATTTTTGAATTCTGCGATTTGTAAATTATCTGGTGAACAAACTCAGGCTGGAACTACTGCAAAGCCTCTGCCGCAGAGACATACTAGGATTGGCAGATGGATTACTGTAGGATCTGGTAGACTTAGAGTTGTGGATAAAAGGCATATTGCACAGTCTGTTGCTCTACATTATTCATTTTCTGCACTTTCAGAGTGTAATGGTGTTGTGGAGAGAGGCACTGAGGCTAGTGGTGTTGTGGAGAGAGGCACTGAGGCTAATGGTGTTGTGGAGAGAGGCACTGAGGCTAGTGGTGTTGTGGAGACCAGCTTGGAGACTATGGTGAGGCCTAATAGAAAGCAGTTGTTGTTGGGGAATTCCATCATGAGAGGTGTGGAGATGGACAATGGTGGTCTTGTGAGGTGTCTTCCCGGAGCTACTGCTCACAGAGACAGGAGACGTATCTGTAATATTGTTAAGGGAGAAAAACAGAATGGGGAATTGGATGTACTTGTCCATCTAGGGACAAATGACTTGGCTTGCAATCAGGTTTCAGAGGTTAAGGAAGTTTTTAGTGTTTTTGCCAATGATATACGGCAGGTTAGCTTCCACACTGTCATTCTCTGAAGTTCTGCCTGTGCATAACAGTCAGAACGACAGGCGGATGCGTATTAGGGACTTTAATTTGTGGCTTGGTGAATGGTGTCGGGAGCAAGGATTTGGCTTTATTTATCATGGTAGCTCTGTTTGGAATGGAGATAAGCTGTACAAAAAAGATGGTTTGCATCTTTCTCAAAAGGGAACAGATGTTCTCAATGAGCAGTTCAGAGGTTTTGCTAGGGTGTATTTAAACTAGGAGGGGGGGGCAAAAGGGTGATAAAACATCAATCCAATTGTCCCCCAAAACAAGGACAGAAGGTGCCTGTAGCAAGTGTGTTAAAAAATGATAAGCTTAGAGTCATGTCTACAAATGCTCGCAGTTTAGGGAAAAAGATCCATGAACTTGTGGCAATAATGGCAACTGATAGTGTAGATTTAGTCGCTGTTACTGAGACATGGTATAATGAGAAAAATGACTGGGACATAGCAATACCAGGGTACTCTTTATATAGGAAAGATAGGGAAGGCAAGAAATGGGGAGGGGTGGCCTTGTATGTGAAGGATAGCATAAAATCTAGCCTAATAAAAGTTAGTGAGGCGAACATAGAGTCCGTTTGGGCTACGTTAGAATTTGGTAATCACACAGTAACTCGTGTAGGTGTGATTTATAGGCCCCCAGGACAAATTGAAGAATTAGATAATCTACTAGTTGAGGAAATAGCTAAAATGACAATGAAGGGGGAAGTTATCATCATGGGTGACTTTAATCTTCCTGATGTGAATTGGAAAACAAAAATAACAGCTTGTGCCAGGAGCACACATATTCTAAACTCCCTACTGTAAGAAATATGAAATAGTTTCATTGTTTATATGTATTTTATGCTTTTATAAGGTTTATAACATGATTATTGCTGACTGAAGGGATATTGAATACTTAAAGTCAATATGCTGACTGTGACAGACTAAGGTATTTCTTCTATAGGATGTAAGACAATGCTAAAATTTCAGGATGTCTTGCCCATTCCGATTTCAGGATATTATTTTCCAGACGTATGCAAAAAAGCTTATCTTCCCATTGTCAGAATAACATGTAATATATAAGGAAGTAATAAATCGTATAATCTGTATTGTATTGCATATCTCATGACTAAGGTAAACAAAACTGTATAAATGCTAGCTTCACAGTAATACAGATTGAGAACTTGTTAAGCACCTTCGTGTCTGTCTGTTATTTGCTAAGCAAGTCTCTCCCGTCAATTGATGTGGTGAACAGAGGATCGAGAACCGAGGGTTGAGTCCAGGACAGCATTAACCCTTTCAGCTTGGTGTTTAGAAGTGGGATAGAAGTTGGATCAGCAAAATCATTGGGTAAGTAGCCTTTTTGTGTCTTATTTGACGCTGATTGTCTATGACCCCTTTGGTTTAGTAAGACTGTATCCAGTACATAGGAAAGGTGTAAGGACTCTAGTTATATTGAGACTGTAAATAGGTCTCCGGTTTATTAGACATTTGGTCTAAGTATATATAGGGTTTTGGTAACCCAGGTTAGTATCTAAGATAGATACAGGGTATCTCAGGTAGATACAGGTTTTGAGACTATAAAGGAGTCTCCGGTTTATTAAGATTATAAGTGTTCTAGGGAACACGGTTTATAGATCTAGAATAACCCAAACTTCTCGTTTCTCTGGTCACCTTGTCTGTTTTGTTTTTATTTTGCTTGTTAAATAGAGACACACTATTGGTAAGTAGGTAGTGTCTCTACCCTGAGCCAGAAATATGGGAAATAAACTGTCTATTTCTTACCCTTTACCTCACCCAGGGGAGTCATGTCTAAATTATGTTACTAGAGTTGGAGCACAAGGAGGATTTCTTACTATCCCCTTTGTGTCAAATGTAGCAGGATGGACAGAGACTATGAAGTCATCTGATCCTTTTCCCAGGTGTGGGGCTAATGATGATTTCCATATGAATATGATTCGAGGATTGTGTTTGGGAGATAGGAAGTCATGGCCGTGGTATGGTCCTGATCCAGATTGGGATAAGGAATATATGAAAGCAGGAGGTGAAAATTGGTTGCAGATAGCCCCTCACTGGTTTCCTTGTAGTATAACAGGAAAGGTTTTAAAGGGAGCTAAGAAACACCTGGCTAAGAGAAAGGGAACTGTTGATAGTAATACCATTCACTTTCCCATAGGAGCCCCTCCTGAGAATCTATATTCATCACCAATTGTGCCCCCTACCCAGTCAGCCCCCGGCCATGCCCAACCACAACCCCCACCTCCCTATAAAGCAATGTATCCTGCTTTACCTAATGCCCCCTCAGAAGATGATATAGAGGATGTTTGTATTGCTGCAACTGTTAATTCAAAATCACAGCAATTACAGCAATTACAGGAATCATCATCTATACCAGATTCTGATATAGAATATCCACCGTCACCTCCCGGTCCAATTAAACTAACAGTACAGACGGGAATTAAACTTAAAAGTGGCAAGATGTTAAAAACATATGTACATAAACAAGATGATGATGATGTAGAGATGCCAGAATTAGAAGGTGCTGATCTTACTGCCCCATTCATGACTGTTGGTAATCAGTTAATAGTGAAACCTATTAATCCTGGAGTACTCAAGGACATTATTCAAGGTGCCCCAAACCCCCGTACTAATCCCTCTGCATGCCTAATGTATTTGAAAAGAATGTGCTTAGGACAGAACATGACACAGATAGATATACAGTTAATTATAAATGGAATATTAGGGTATGATTCAGATTCTGGTTGGAATTGGTCTAATGTACCCTCTATCAGTGAGACAGACAATGGTACTGAAGTTGGAGAGGCTGGTAGTGATGGTGTTTATGAGCTTAGTACTTCAGCAGGATGTGCTAAAATGTGGAATGAGGTGGAAGTTGAAATGTTGAGATTATGGAAGAATAAGCAGTCTATATCCACTGCTTTGGCATGTAAGCAAGGTGCAAAGGAAGAGATTGGTATTTTTGTAAAAAGATTTTACAAATGTTGGAAGGATGAGGCAGGTTTGAAGTCTGGAGAGGATATGGATCTCCTTAAAATACAGTCATGCCTTGGTAATATGTTGCCACAGTATTCTTTGCTTGTGAAACAATTGATTTCAGACTGGGCCAATTTGGATGGCTCAGATTTTCTTACCAAGGTTATAGAAAAGGAAAATGCAGGTTGTTTTGACTTAAGGAAAGATTCAGGAAGTAAGGTTGCTTATTATGCTCAGGGATTGCAACATTGTCCACCTACACAGGCCCGAGAGAGAGGATGGGATGGAGCACATAGAGCCCGTGGAAGGGGTGGTCAAAGAGGTGCAAGGGGATGGAGACAGGGAAATCAGGGTTATAGGGGAAGGGGTAACCAAGGAGGAATAGACAGGAACACTTGTTTCAACTGTGGGCAGAATGGCCACTGGAGAAATGAGTGTCCACACCCCAGGAAACCCCAGCAGCCCCAACAACCCTACAATTCTCAAAATATGCCCGGTAGGCAAGAACAACACCAGGCCCACTCCCAACACCACTGGCCAGCACTCCCCCCTGCCCCCTCTCTCCAGCAAGCCCAAACTGCACTAGGGCCATTCACAGGTACCACTGACCAGCACACACATCACATCCCATGGCCCCAATAGGGATGCCTTGAAGGTGACACTCTAACTTTTCCACTTTTGTCCTCTACTAATGATGATCAGCCTTTTTGCATTCTGGTCATAGAAGGTAGATCCTTGCCATTTTTGGTAGATACTGGAGCTACGTGTTCCAGTCTCTGTGATACCTATTATCAGGGGACAAGGAAAAAGTCTACACCTTCATTGGGTATTAATGGAGTGTCAACACCCACTTTTGTCACACCACCACTGTCTGTTTTCTGTCCTCTTAATGGTTCTTCTACTATGCACCCTTTTCGTATAATACCTAAATGTCCTGTTAATTTGCTGGGAAGGGATCTTCTTGGTATTCTGGGAGCTACCATTACTTGCACGCCCTCTGGTGGTATTGATGTGTCTATGTTGTGTTCTGAAACTATTGATTTGTCTGCTGTTCCTTCCTCTGTGTGGGCTTCATCTAAGTTAGATGTAGGATTTGTCAACTGCACCCCTTACAAAGCCAAACTAAAACCAGCTGTAACTCCTATCTACCTTAAACAGTACCCCCTGTCAGAAGCCAAGGTTGAGGGAGTTCGCCCCATGATCCAATCTTTTCTAGAACAGGGAATACTAAAGCCAGTAGTTTCCCCATATAACACACCTATTAATCCAGTTCCTAAAGGTAATGGTTATCGCTTAGTTCAGGACTTTAGAGCCCTGAATAATTTAATTGTGCCCATTGCACCCATTGTCCCTGATGTGACATCCCTCATTACAGCCATTCCACATGATGCCACTTGCTTCACTGTCATTGATTTAAGTAATGCATTTTTTTTCTATACCTATTGATCAAGAGACACAGCTACTTATGGCTTTTACTTTTGAAGGCTGTCAGTATACCTGGACACGTTTACCCCAAGGCTATGTGGACTCCCCAGCTGTTTATTCGCTGGTACTCCAACATACTCTAAAAACATGGACCCCCGGTCATGGTTCCGTCCTTTTGCAATATGTTGATGATTTGTTGTTATGTAGCCCGAGCTATGAGGCAAGCACTGTGGATACTGTCAGTTTGCTCAGACACTTAGCAACTGTGGGTCACAAGGTTGCAAAACACAAAATGCAATTGTGTAAATCAAAGGTTGATTACTTAGGTTTTGTTCTGGCTTTAGGCACCAGACAATTGAGTCCAAAACGTATTGGGGTCATTCAGAGGATTCCTACACCCACTACTCGGGAGGAGTTGCTCACCTTCCTCGGCATGATTAATTACTGCCACCATGGATCCCTGAATGCTCCCATTATGACTCAATCCTAAGGGAGGCTGTACGTTCTGACAGCCCTGAAAATGTCTGCTGGTCACCAGACATGCTAGCTGCATATATTGCCCTTACAGTTGTTATTGTGCAAGCCCAGGCTTTAGGACTACCTGTGTATTGTAAACCATTTCATTTGTATGCTTGGGACAATTGTAAAAGCATGGCCGCGGTCTGTGCACAAGAGCAAGGAGGCGGTATGCGTCCCATAGCATTCTTTTCCAAAGTAGTTCGAGCTCCGGTACAGGGTATGCCGGCGTGTCTCAGAGCATTGATAGCATGTGCAATGGCTGTTGAAACTGCTACTACTATCACACTAGGGCATCCTACAGTACTCCATACCAGTCACCAGGTCACTCAGCTGATAAAAAATATCACCACACAACACATGACAGCCCAGCGTTTAAGTGGTTATGAGATTATTCTTCTTAACACCCAGAATCTGTCTATTGTGTATAGTCCTGTTAATTCTGGTCCTATGTCTGTTTTGCATGCTATTCTTACTTCTGCATCTGACTCTGTGTCTATACCATCTGAGCCTCATAATTGCATTGAACAAATACATATTGCCACATCTCCCAGAGCAGACCTCTCCTCCACAGCACTCAGTGGCCCGGATGTGACCACTGTCTTTGTGGATGGCTCTTGCTCCAGACCAAATGACGGTACGTACCTCACAGGCTATGCTGTGGTACAGCTACCTGATAAAATCATTGAAGCTGACACTATTTTCCAGCCGTCTGCACAAGCTGCAGAACTCATTGCTCTCACACGTGCCTGTCAGCTTTTCTCAGGACAGCGAGTGAACATTTACACAGACTCACGATATGCTCATGGGGTAGTGCATGATTTTGGTGTGATCTGGAAACAAAGAGGTTTTGTAGGAGCCGATGGAAAAGCCATTTCACACACAAATCTCATCCAATCACTCCTAGATGCTATCATACTACCATCTGAAGTAGCTATTATCCACTGCAAGGCACACACTCTTGGTAGTGATGACATTTCAAGAGGAAATGCCTTGGCTGACAAAGTAGCAAAAGAAGCTGCAGCCAAGATTGTTTACTTTAAAATGTTTCCTGCTATGCTTAAACCACCCACATGCCCTACTGACAGTTTGCTTTTGCAGCTTCAAGCCTTTGCAACGCAATCTGACTTGGATTTTTGGATTAAACAAGGTTTAGAAAAAGATCAGAATGATCTTTTCTCTAAAGAGGGGAAGATTGGCATACCTGAAGCAAGTTGTTTTATTTTCATCAGTCAGGCACATGGTCCTGGCCATAAAAGCATAGCAAGTACCATCCAATTCCTCATGAATTCATTTTATATTAGGAATCTTAGGCAGCATGTACAGTCTTTTGTAAGATCATGTGAACCATGTATGAGAACACATCCAAATATTCCACACAAATCACAGCATGAACATTTGCCCCCTCCAGCTGCTCCTTTTACACACTTACAGATTGATTTTACTCACGTACCCAAAATTGGTAAGAAACAGCAATACTTACTGGTCATAGTTGATCAGTTTAGTAGATGGCCCGAAGCCTTTGTGACATCCAGGGAAGATGCTAGGACTGTAGTGAAGATTCTTGCTACTGAAATTATTCCCAGGTATGGCTGCCCTCTGCAGATTAACTCTGATAATGGCCCGGCTTTTGCCAGTAAGGTTACCCAGGAACTTGCTAAATTCTTGCAAGTTACCTGGAAGTTTCATATACCCTATCATCCACAGAGTTCAGGGGTAGATGAAAGGATGAATAGGACCATTAAGGAGAAGCTTATGAAAGCTACTGCAGGAACATGGGTAAATTGGACAAAATATCTACCAGCTATTTTAGCTGAGATAAGAATGACTCCCCACAAGGTGACTAAATTATCTCCATTTGAGATTCTGATGGGACGACCTTTTCCCACACCCTGGGCCAGGGAACCGCTTGTTATAATGTCTGGGGATTTACAGCTAATACAAGAACAATATGTACAGGAATTGTTGATGAAACTGAATGGTATATATGGCAATGTTTCTTCGCAGTTTCCCTTACCTTCACAGGAACCTACTCATCCATACCAGCCCGGTGACAAGGTGTATATCCGTCAGCTGAACAGGACCAAGAAAGGAGGATACCCTTTCGGACCACCTGCTACTGTGATTGCTGTAACCAGAACCGCTGTCCTCACAGATTCCCACGACATCTGGATTCATGCATCCCGAGTGAAGCTGTGTCCAAAGAGGGGAACCAAGGAAGACAACACCACTCCTCGCTCGGAAACAGAAGAATTTCTCCTCAGCGAAGCATCATGGCTTTTACACCATATTGTAGATTGAGAGGATCATACATACCTGAGACCAAGATTATGTTGTGTGCTATGCTTTCTGGAGTTGTTATACTCCCTCTGATATTGTTCCTTGAATGCCATTATGAGTACAAGTCAATGGCAAGTTCTGGAAAAAGACTCTGACATGATGAACAATTCTTCAATACCCCCAGCCCAATTAGGCCTTAGCCCCTCATCTAGCATTCGTCACACACGCCCCCTCAAGAACTTTTCTCCACCACCTTTTTATCAGCATGTAATATGCAATCATTCATTCACTGAACGCATTTGGATGAATTGGACAAACAATAACCCTTATAAGTATCAATTACTCATATGGAATGTGTCCACAGCTAATGAAACCGATGCATTATGTTTGTTTGAAGGTTCACGGAAAATTGTTAGATCTTATAACACAGAAATGTGCACAGTTAAGGTTGCTAATTACACTGGTATCTGTGCCACCTTATTTAATATAAGTTCTGATGGTAAGAGAAAACCACCTAAACAGGTTTGGGATATATATTATAAGAAAATTAGTAAGGTTGCATATCAATGTAAACAAACAGGCCTTATTACTTTTAATAATGATTATACAACTGGTACCATTAATTGAAAAAAGGGACAAATGTTAGTCATTATGAATGACACTGCAATTGAGAACTATACACTACCTTATATTTTTACACCTTATTACTGTCCTTTATCCTCTAACATAGAACCAAAAGTCAACAACGACACACACACACCTATTCCATCCACATGTGTTAATACAACTGTCTTCTTACAAGCTGTACATGTGTCATTAAAAATCACTACTCCTGTTGTAACATTATGTAACACAGCAAACAAAAGGCAGAAAAGGGAATGGTATGACACACTGTTAGGAGGTGCTGGAACCACTATGGGTATACTAAATAGTATAGACATGGAGACCCTCAAGAATAAGTTAAACACAGCCAGTATGCATATAGGGACTGGTTTTCATGCTACTGCAAACTGGGCTCCAACTGTTGTTAAATCACAGGTTACAGGATTGGATTTAGATAAATCAATGTATAATTATTTAGATAATTTAACTGTTGCAACTATGAAATTCACAACAGGTCTAAGTAATTGGAGTACTTGTGCCATCAGGTATTTATGGATGCAACACCAAAGATCGGCATTAGAAGACATACTAATGATTCCTAAATTAGAGAAGATTAGAGGAATGCTTAACCTCACAGATAATGAATGGTTACTTCTGAAACCCCAATCCACTAAATGCAATGAATGGTTAACTGGTACTGTATCACATTTTTCATGCTCATGCTATTTTACATTATATCATACAACATCAAAGGATGTTAAATTAGCTTGTCAATTTAACACATTACCAGTACCAGTTTATGATCTCTTTGCCAAGAATTTAACCTGGTGGGCACCCACATACACAGGGGACTATATTTTTCCCAAAGATAATATGACCTATTCCCTTAAACACTGTGTTCTCACTGACAAAGGATATGCATGTCGACACTCGTCCTCTATTTACGAACCATGTTTACTCCAAAATGAACTTAACAAATGTATATGGCACATATATCCTGAAAATTATTTTACTATGACAGAAATAAGCACACGACATATCTGTTTAGCAACTAATCTCCCTACAAAGATAATTACTAGCACTACAAGTATTAATCTACCTCTCCCTTTTTCAGGATGTTTGACTAATATTACCTGGTTAGATCTTAA
This sequence comes from Pelobates cultripes, assembly GCA_933207985.1. NCBI lineage: Eukaryota > Metazoa > Chordata > Amphibia > Anura > Pelobatidae > Pelobates > Pelobates cultripes. The sequence continues at coordinate 2,477,289 of OW240912.1, forward strand.
TGGCACCCAATATTATTTCAGCAACACAATCACTTTAGACAAACATGTTAATGCCCTATTGGGCTCGCTGCCTTTTGAAGATTACCATTTACCTCTTGAGACTATTGTCTCCTTAATGAAAGGAAAACAAAATATGTTTAAACATCTTGTTACACATAATGATGCTCTAGTACACACACAGGTAGCCACACATATCCTAAAAGGAGAACTCCTTAAGGTGAGTTCACAGATTCAGAATGATTTAGCCCATCATTGGTACGATGCTTCACTGGTTGGTCTCCTACTGGATCCCAGATAATGAAATCATTCTTCTATCCTCTTGTTATTATAGTCCTGATTTTATTGTGTATGATTTTGTATAACTGCCATCTTACTTGTACACTGAGAAAGAGAATACAGAAATTAATCTATAATGCAGAACAGAAACAATTGGAAACTCTCCTCTCTGCCACTGGAGGCTATCAACCCATCTTTAAAACTGGGCCTTAGGAATTACCACATGGGAATCGAGGTGAAGAAATTAATGAAAGTCCCGCAGGGAGTGACTAGCACCCCTGAAAATACCATGTGGAAGTTTCTCTGTCCTGGTAAAATTTTATTGATAAGATGAGCAAATTAATTGCTCAAAGAGGGGGATGTAAGAAATATGAAATAGTTTCATTGTTTATATGTATTTTATGCTTTTATAAGGTTTATAACATGATTATTGCTGACTGAAGGGATATTGAATACTTAAAG
>OW240912.1:2478126-2547913 GCA_933207985.1 Pelobates cultripes
AATCACAGTGAGAAGCACGCAAGCGCCTCTAGCGGCTGTCAATGAGACAGCCGCTAGAGGAAATAGGGGAAGGCTTAACCCATTCATAAACATAGCAGTTTCTCTGAAACTGCTATGTTTATAAAAAAATGGGTTAACCCTAGCTCGACCTGGCACCCAGACCACTTCATTAAGCTGAAGTGGTCTGGGTGCCTAGAGTGGTCCTTTAATGTCACCTTCCAAAATGGCTGATTATTGCCAATATGAAATAATGTGAAATCTATTATTTATTTTCCAGAATTCCAGTAAGAATGGTATTTATTAAGTTATTTCATTTCTGGATTCCAGGTTTCTTCGAGAATTTGACCAGTGAAATAAAGCCAAACGTAACAGAAACAGCGACTGTAAAATCCCTTCTAACAGGTGACAATGAGTGAAACCATCCACATGTCCCCACCATACCAAAACCAGATAAATTGGGGGGATTAAGAAAGGTTAGAGAGTTATAGAGAACCCAACTTATATTCTATTGTCAGCCGTTGACGACACACATGTAGTCAGGTAAAAGCACTGTTTTGCATCTATGAATGTTTTAACTACAGAAAAAGTACATTTAATTTCCTGCACTGTGATCCCCTTTTATTGGGCCAATCTACATCTACAAGAACCCCTATGTCTACATCATAAATCACCATCCAGAATGTACCAGGGGGTGTTACAAATCCAGAGGTATTGGACAATTTATCACAGTTAAGAAAGATTTGTGACAGTTAAGGGAGTTTTGTGACAGTTAAGGGAGTTTTGTCCACACCACTCTGCACGGATCCTAAAGGGAGCTTAATGGGACAAAACCCGGTGAAAATGACCAATTGGCGATTCTCATTTTTACTGTGTGGCCCACATGAATCTGCAGCAATCGCCCGGATGGATTCAGTGTCTGGTTTACAATCAGAGCTTTTACATCTGAATGCTATACAAAGTACAGGATTTGAAAGATTCACAGAGCACCGATTTTAATAAAATAGTATCCAGCAGGATGCACCACGCAATTTATCATTTACCTGCATTTTGCCAGTGAGGGCAGGGCTAGCAGCCAGCAGGAAAATAGTTAAAAACCCTCGGCAATGAAAAGGTTAATTATGTGGTGGCTGGCCAGTGCTCGTTAGCTAGCCGCCACATTAAAAAAAAAATTTAAAAAAATTAATAGCCTCTGTGGGTCAATAAGACCCCCATATCACTATGGGGGGGTTTAAACCTCCCTATTGCCCCACAATGTGTCAGTTGGGACATGTCTGCTAAATGTTTAAAACTAGTGACTGGGCAGCCAGAGATTATACCTCCTGTAACGGAGCTCCCTGTACCCCGGCTGGGTACCTCCCATGTAAAGTCTAGTTTCTTCTAATTTTTATTTTATTCCCCCACTCTGACCACTCATAGCAAAGATTTCAAAGGTCTAATTTATTGTGAACATTACATTTTATTACAGACTTTTCCAGCGTTGCAGCGAATGATGTAAAATCCCTGTGTGTTACTGGGCACATTTCTCTTCTGAAAGGTAAGTGTGGAGTATTAATATATTATATGCTATATCAGGGAATAATAATGTATTCTATGCTATATCAGGGAGTATTAATATATTCTATGCTATAATCGGTAGTGAGTATTAATATAGTTTATGCTATATTATTGGGAGAGAGTATTCATATATTCTATGCTATAATAGAGAGTGAGTATTAATATTGTTTATGCTATAATGGGGAGTATTAATATATTCTATGCTATTATGGGGAGTGAGTATTAATATAGTTAATGCTATAATGGGGCGTATTAATATATTCTATGCTATAATCGTAAGTGAGTATTAATATATTCTATGCTGTAATGGGGAGTAAATATTAATATATTTATGCTATAATGGGGAATGAGTATTAATATATTCAATGCTATAATCGGGAGTGAGTATGAATATAGTTTATGCTATATTATTGGGAGAGAGTATTCATATATTCTATGCTATAATAGAGAGTGAGTATTAATATTGTTTATGCTATAATGGGGAGTATTAATATATTCTATGCTATAATTGGGAGTGAGTATTAATATAGTTTATGCTATAATGGGGAGTATTAATATATTCTATGCTATAATCGGGAGTGAGTATTAATATACTCTATGCTATAACGGGGAGTGAGTATTAATATATTTTATGCTATAATCAGGAGTGAATATTAATATATTCAATGCTATAATGGGGAGTATTTATATATTTTATGCTATAGTCGGGAGTATTAATATATTCAATGCCATAATAGGGAGTGAGTATTAATATATTCTATGCCATAATAGGGAGTGAGTATTAATATATTCTATGCTATAATAGGGAGTGAGTATTAATATATTCTATGCTATAATGGGGAGTGAGTATTAATATATTTTATGCTATAGTCAGGAGTGAGTATATATATATTCAATGCTATAATGGGAGTGAGTATTAATATAGTTTATGCTATAATGGGAGTGAGTATTAATATATTTTATGCTATAATAGGGAGTGAGTATTAATATAGTTTATGCTATAGTCGGGAATGAGTATAAATATATTCAATGCTATAATGGGGAGTGAATATTAATATAGTTTATGCTATAATGGGGAGTGAGTATTAATATAGTTTATGCTATAGTCGGGAGTGAGTATTAGTATAGTTTATGCTATAGTCGGGAGTGAATATTATTATATTTTAGGCTATAATCGGTAGTGAATATTGATATATTCTTTACTATAATGTGGAGTATTAATATAGTTTATGCTATAATCGGGAGTGAGTATTGATATATTGTATACTATAATGGGGAGTGAGTATTAATATAGTTTATTCTGTAGTCGGGAGTGAGTATTAATATATTTTATGCTATAATGGGGAGTATTAATATATTCTATGCTATAATGGGGAGTGAGTATTAATGTAGTTTATGCTATAATGGGGAGTATTAATATATTCTATGCTATAATGGGGAGTAAATATTAATATATTTTATGCTATAATGGGGAATGAGTATTAATATATTCAATGCTATAATCGGGAGTGAGTATGAATATAGTTTATGCTATATTATCGGGAGAGAGTATTCATATATTCTATGCTATAATAGAGAGTGAGTATTAATATTGTTTATGCTATAATGGGGAGTATTAATATGTTCTATGCTATAATCGGGAGTGAGTATTAGTATATTCTATGCTATAATCGGGAGTGAGTATTAATATAGCTTATCCTATTATGGGGAGTATTAATATATTCTATGCTATAATTGGGAGTGAGTATTAATATAGTTTATGCTATAATCGGGAGTGAGTATAAATATATTCTATGCTATAATGGGGAGTGAGTATTAATATAGTTTATGCTATAATGGGGAGTATTAATATACTCTGTTATTAATAATAATAATAATATAATAATAACGGGCAGTGAGTATTAATATATTTTATGCTATAATCAGGAGTGAATATTAATATATTCAATGCTATAATGGGGAGTATTTATATATTTTATGCTAAAGTCGGGAGTATTAATATATTCAATGCCATAATAGGGAGTGAGTATTAATATATTCTATGCTATAATGGGGAGTGAGTATTGTAACGGACCGTTTTGCACACAAGGGGTAAAAAACGTTTAGGCGATCGGCCCCCTTTCCAGAGATCCAGGCACAGCTACTGCAGAACACCAAACTCCCGAACTGGATACAAAATAGCACTCCAACTCTCGAACTGGAACCTCCCAAATAGCTGCTAGCAGACGAACAGGAAAAGCAGACAATCAGCTTACACTCCTGGCAATCAGTCTCTAACAGCATACAGTGAATCCCCCCAAGAACGAGACAAGGCTCCATGTTGAGGGTCAAGCAGTGGTCTGAGGTGCTGGCACACCCAGCCTGGTTTTTATTACAGTCTTGCAAATACAGGACCGCCCACAGGGAGGTATAAAATATCCAGTAACATATTAGTTACAACCCACAGATTCCCTCCCCCTTTTTACCACAATGCATCCTGGCTTCCTCTCCTCTGCCCAGGAGATAATTGAGAAGTAATTAAATTATCTCCCAGGACAGAGACAAGACTCCATTATGCACATGGTGACACAAAACAAGCATTACTGTTAAAATACACCAGGTAAGACACATTACATTAAAACTATACATTTAACATATCCCCAGATAGCTCAGGTCTGAGCGCACATTATTAAGTGAATGGCGCTCAGACCACACGAATACAGTTTAATCGCCATGGAGCCAAAGTCTTTACAGTCAGTTTCATACGAATGGGCTCCATGGGATTCCTATCTGGGGTATAACACATTCAAACAAATCTACCGAACCCCAGGCAGAAAAGCACGAATTAAGCTTTTCTGCAGGTAAAAAAGATGTCTTTTAACAGGGGGCCATAGTCCAAAGGCAGCAGGCGAGCAACCAGGCTTCTCCAATGCAATGTGGCGAGATTGGTCTCGTCACAAGTATTAATATAGTTTATGCTATATTATCGGAAGTGAGTATTCATATATTCTATGCTATAATAGGGAGTGAGTATTAATATTGTTTATGCTATAATGGGGAGTATTAATATATTCTATGCTATAATCGGGAGTGAGTATTAATATAGTTTATGCTATAGTCGGGAGTGAGTATTAATATAATTTATGCTATAATGGGAGTGAGTATTAATATATTTTATGCTATAATAGGGAGTGAGTATTAATATTGTTTATGCTATAATGGGGAGTATTAATATATTCTAAGCTATAATCGGGAGTGAGTATTAATATATTCTATGCTATAATGGGGAGTGAATATTAATACAGTTTATGCTATAGTTGGGAATGAGTATAAATATATTCAATGCTATAACAGGGAGTGAGTATTAATATATTCTATGCTATAATGGGGAGTGAGTATTAATATAGTTTATGCTATATTATCGGAAGTGAGTATTCATATATTCTATGCTATAATAGGGAGTGAGTATTAATATTGTTTATGCTATAATGGGGAGTATTAATATATTCAATGCTGTTATCGGGAGTGAGTATTAATATAGTTTATGCTATAGTCGGGAGTGAGTATTAATATAGTTTGTGCTATAATGGGAGTGAGTATTAATATATTTTATGCTATAATAGGGAGTGAGTATTAATATTGTTTATGCTATAATGGGGAGTATTAATATATTCTAAGCTATAATCGGGAGTGAATATTAATATATTCTATGCCATAATGGGGAGTGAGTATTAATACAGTTTATGCTATAGTCGGGAATGAGTATAAATATATTCAATGCTATAATGGGGAGTGAGTATTAATATAGTTTATTCTATAGTCGGGAGTGAGTATTAATATATTTTATGCTATAATGGGGATTGAGTATTAGTATAGTTTATGCTATAATGGGGAGTGAGTATTAATATAGTTTAAGCTATAGTCGGGAGTGAGTATTAATAGCCTTGTGCAGTCGATATCAAACAAATTGCGATTCACTGTCTGAATTCCACATCTCTGAAACACTATATGGATGATTCGCAGAAGCAAGCCAAATGGACAACGCACCAAATGGTTTCATCTGATTGGTGAATTAGTTTCATCCATGCCACCAAAAACAAATAACTGATGATCGCTGGCTTGAGGACACAATTAATATTGATTTTATTCATAGATCGAGTGAGAAGAGACCAGTAGAGGGGATATTCTATTGTGTGAAAGACGAATGAACAAATAGAAATTAAAACAAATGAAATGACTGAATAGCTTGTCAGACGAAATTTCATCTTCCAATTTGTTCTTTTATTCATTTGTTTTGTTTATTACAAGGAGGGAGCTACCGGCTTGCGGCTTCCTCCTTGTAATCTTTAAATGTAGAGGCGGTGGGGAGCTATGCTTCCCGCTGCTTCCTATATTCCCCAATGCTCCCACCTCACCTGTGAGGATATTTATGGGGTGATTAAATATTAAAATAATTGTGACAAGACCAATCTCGCCACATTGCATTGGAGAAGCCTGGTTGCTCGCCTGCTGCCTTTGGACTATGAAGACATCTTTTTCACTGCAGAAAAGACTTATTCGTGCTTTTCTGCCCGGTGTTCGGTAGATTCTCGGATTTACTGAATGAACTCATATAACCCAGATAGGTATGCCATGGAGCCTATTTATGTAATAAAAGACTTTGGCTCCATGGCAATTGAACTGTATGTGTTTGTGGTCTGAGCGCCATTCAGTATTAATGTGCGCTCAGACCTAAGCTATCTGGGCATATGTTGCATGTCTGTATTTTATGTCATAAATGTAACCTTGTGTATTTTATTGTATTTTACTGTCTTTTTGCTGCTATGTGTTCAATGGAGTTTTGCCTCTGTCTTTGGAGATAATTGGATTACTTCTAATTATCTCCAGGATAGAAGACTCTGTGGAACTGGTTTTGGGCAGAAAAGCCATGCTTCCTGTGGTCACAAAGGACTATGATCTATCTTTTGAACCACTGGACCAATTTGTATGATTTTGACGTATGTTTGTATTTGGAGTATGCTGATTCTGAAAATGTAATGCATACTGTGATGCATACTTTTCAAGTTATGAATAATGTGGAAAAATTGTATTTCTCTGCTTGTGCCAAATTACATTACCCATTGTGTAAGGTAATTGAATCACAGGCAGAGAGGAGGATTTTGTGTGGGAGTGTCTGAGTGTATTGTATGTGTTTATTGGTTGTGTTCTGAAACCCTGTGGGTGGTACTAATGTGTAAGAATGTGTACATAAGCACAATAAACCCACAGCTCTGTCTGTTCACTACTTGACCCTCAACACAGAGCTTTGTCTCGTTCTTGGGGGGATTTATTGTATGCTGTTCCAGTTTGACTGCTAGGAGTGTAAACCTATTCGTATGGTTTTTCCTGTTCGGCTGTTTACAGCATTCGTATGGTTTCCTGTTCGGCAGCTTGGTGTTCTGCAGTAGCTGTGCCTGCATCTCTGGAAGGGGACGATCGCCTAAACGGTTTTAACCCCTTGTGTTCTGAAACGGTCCGTTACCATAATATTTTCATAAACATTATCAAAAATTTATTCAATAATTTTAATTATATCAAAATTGATATATTGGAAAAGTTCCCCTTGATTGATTTAAATCTAAGAGTTACCCACTATTTTAACTCTTATAGACCCTGGAGTACATTAGAGAATTTGTATTTTACACATTAATCACAACAAATATAAAAATATAATTTATTGTGAGAAATAATTTATAATAATATGTAACATGCGTGACAATAATCTGTGAATATTTATGTATAACATAATTATACAATATGGCAGCAGTTACAACACAATTACAGATAGCTCAATAGCAACATAGCCACACTGATTTACTTCAGAAAACTTCAACTTGCAAATGAGCTAGACATTCCTTACACAGAACACATGGCATCATCCCAGCATCACACAGCAGCACAACTTACAGCCATAACCTTTGCTGTGAGTTTGAATCACACTGAGTTACCTCACTCACTGCTGGCTACAATTCTCGCAGGAAAAACACCTTTAATATTGCAATTAACAATTGCAATAGTTCTCACACCAGATCAGTTTAACCATTCCTTCTCATCCAATAATCAAAGAATAATGCTAACAGATTTTACATTGCAGATGATTAACTTTCCTGATTAACGGTTAACTATCCTTAAATTCAGATAAGTCAATATCGCTGAATAGTAGCTTGATATGCAAATTACCAGTAAATATATTGTTCATCCATATTGATAGAGCCCCTATCCTAAACGAGTGTCCTGAATACTTGCTAGCATTCAAGCCGAGTCTTGTTAATAACAAGGGTACATATACCATAAACTTAGCAGTGGTGAGGATAGCCCTGTAAAGTGACAGAAGAGGGAGTGATGTGAGATTAGGTACAGTGAGGAGGTAGGCATCAAAAACCTTCACTGGGCACCATGAGTTGTCTGTGGGATAGTACGGAATGTGAATGGGTTGACCCAGTTGACTAGTTTTGGTCATGGGTAGGCTTAGTATGTAATGGCCTTGCTGTTTGCTTAGGTATGAGGTGCGAAGGCAACCTTGACCATTGTGTTGGCCTCTAGTAGTGAATTCTCGTGGCCTCAGAAAGCCGTAGAAGGCCAAGTATATGGCTGTTTTTATGACAGAGTTAGTGCGGGGTTCGAATGGCGCTGTGTCCAGTAAGTCCGACATATTTTTTAACAATTGTTTGTTAATTGGCAGTCTATGCTGTGGGATAGGACCGTTGGCCTTGGAAATGCCCCTACGTATAGTCTTGATAAGGTATGCTGTAAGAAAGTTTGAGTTGTTGGGAAAAGCGGAGAACATGTGGTGTTGGATTCCTGTCAGGTATAATTTTATGTTGTTGTGTGATAACTTTAACGTGAGGTGGCAAAAACCACCAGTGATGTTATGTCAAACAATTTAACCAGGTGATGTTCTGACATAAACCTCTGATATAAGTAAAATGCCCTGCCATATGTGCTATGCGTGTTAGTGGATAGGGCAAGTTTTGTCAGAACCTTACTATGGCGCAGTAATTCGTCTAATCCATTATTAGATCTTGGAGCAGGGGGGTGGTTGTGACCAGTCGTGAAGCAGTAGGTAGGGACCTTCTGAAAGCCTGAAACTGGAAACTGGAAACGAGACAACTGATCAGCTGCAGTGTTCAAAATGCCTGGGACATGGTAGCATACCAAGTAAAACTGATGACAGGCTGCTAGCCACGTCAGTTACCTAATAAACCTCATTATCATTAATGAAGATGAGCGGTCTTTGTTAATGATGTGGCAGATTGCCAAGTTATCTGAGAAGCACTGAACTGGCTTCCCAGACAATAAATGGTCCCAAGTCACTGCTGCTGCTACAACTGGATATACCTCAAAAAGGGCTGAGTTCTTGTAAAACCCCTCTATGTCCAGCAGTTCCTCTGGCCAACTACCCCAGAGCCATTCATTGCCAAAATGGCAGAAAAATTAGTGGAAGCTGCTGTATCAGTCCAAATGGTAGGGGAGTGTATGTTTGTGAGAAACATGTTCCACATACAGAGGTCTGCCGTGGCTTGGTAATTAAGGGAGATACGACTGTCATCATCGGGGAATGTGGGGAGGAGGCTCAGGAGTCTGGAAATGAATGCTCTACCTTGTGGGATAATTTGCATAGCGAAATTTAGCAAGCCAAGCAGTGATTGCAATTATTTCCTATTACATGAGCCGGTCTGCATGTAGTAGTCTATGTCATGCCGGATGCTAGTAATTTTTCCCTGAGTAAGGCTGGCTTCCATGGCCACAGAGTCCAGCTGTATCCCTAGAAAATTGATTATAGTGTCTGGACCTTCTGTCTTTTGAGGTGACACTGATACCCCTAATGAGTGGAATAGCTTTACCGCCTTGTCTAGGCTGCACAGGGGGGATGCATTAATGGATAACGTTATGGCACAGGAAAATAGTCCAGATAATGGATAACATTATGGCACAGGAGAAGCCAACACAAGGTTTCCACAAAAATGTCAAAAAGTTTTCGACTACTCTTTGAGCCGAAGGTGAGCCTCATAAAAAAATAGTAGTGATCCCTCCATTTTATGTCATGCAGGTGCCATAATGATGGATGTATGGGCAGTAACTTAAACGCATTTACAATGTCCGTCTTGCTAAGCCAAGCCCCTATGCCAGCTGATATGATGGCTTCTGCTGCATTGCCCATCGTAGAGTACTGCAGAGAGAACTCTTCAGAGGGGATCAGAGAGTTAAGGCTAGGGACTACAGAGGAATGTGTTGCCGAGAGATCTATGACCAATCTCTGCTTGGTCATGTTTTTTCCCGTGACCAGGCCAATAGGGTTAGTCCTCCTGCTAGAAAAAGGAGGCTCTTTGTATGGCCCTAATACAAACCCTTGCTCCCGTTCTATTTGTAAAAACGCCTCTACTGACTCTGTTTCGGCCATGGCTGATTGCAGGTTGTTACATTCCAAAGTCCCCGCTGGTATGTAAATAAGGCCCGTGTGGAATCCCTGGGAAAAACCCGCTATCAAAAATTCAACAAGATATTTAGAAGGGTGAGTGGATAGCAGATTAGCTAGAACACCAATATTAACCAATGTCAAATAGGGTTTAAGGTGCAATTTATTTGGGCAGATGGCTTTTGCGTGTGCCCTGAAACAATGAGAGCATATGTGTAAAAGTCGACAGGCACTATAAGCACAAGCACCTACATCGAAGTTATTACATATTTGTGACTTGCCTAAGTATACTATCGGAGGGCCCAATTTATCCTTGCCCTGCTTCTCTACCCTCGTAATGTCAGGTGAAACTGGACAGAGATTGTCGGAATGTGTGGTTGCTGCACATATTGCACAAGCTGGGGTCCTTAGCCCAGCGAAGTGTCTAAAGGAACAACTCCGTCTCCAGTTGGCTCCAATCCATCTTGACATTGTACTGGGCCAGAGCTGCCAATGCCTTCTCTGCAAATGGCCGGTGGTAGTCATAAATAGATGTACCACCGTATTTTTGGCCACGATCCACCAGCTTGTGCATATAGAGGTCCAGCTCCTCCCCTCTATGTGGGTCAACTGAACATAACACATCCCTGTAAATCCCGAAAGAAATAACAAAATCTGTAATTGACAGTTTCTTGCTGAGTTTCAGGTCTCTAGCTTTCAGTACCACCTACAGGTGATACTCAAAAAATTAGAATATCGCACAAAAGTTCATTTATTTCAGTAATGCAACGTAAAAGGGGAAACTAATATATGAGATAGACGCATTACATGCAAAGCAAGATAGTTCAAGTCGTGATTTGTCATAAGTGCGATGATTATGGCTCACAGCTCATGAAAACCCCAAATCCACAATCAATAAATGAACTTTTGCACGATATTCTAATTTTTCGAGTATCACCTGTAGATATCCCTGTATGTGTATGTGCGATTCTCTATGACATCCTGGGAGGCAATCAGAAGAGAGAAGAGATTAACGTCTTTGCCTTCCAGGATTTCCTTCTTAAGATTCGCCGGTACCATGTGGGCTGGGTTAATTACCTGCGATACCCAGCTGGTGGGCGTAGCATTACCTGGTTGTAACTGAGGGGTGCCTGAAAGGTCGGCCATGAGGGGCTCTGATGTTGTGGCGGGAAGGCTACGAGCTTCCAATCTCTCCAGCTTATCATTGATTTTTCCCATGGAGGAGACACTAGTGAAGCAATCATTGTGCGTAGGTTGACATCGTTTGTGCCACTCGTGCACTCCCCTGCGTCTGCATTTTCAGTGTTGGTCCGCATAAGCATGAACAGCTCCGCTGTCTTGGCAGCAGCTGGGTAAGGGATGCTGCTCCTGCATAGCTCAGCTGTGATGCAGGGAATAGTCCGTGATCTTATGGACGCTGGGCTTCAGTACAGTTTTGAAACTTGCATAATCTTATGATCACAATAACTGAGGTTGCAGTAATATGCATCCAATAAGAAACGTGTAACTGTTACATATGGTCAATGAATCACGAAAAGCAGACCTAAGGATCCAATGACAAATACTAAGTTAATAGAAAGATGACTGCAACGTTCCAGGGCTAAAAATGATAGCCAATCATACTGAATGAAGCAACTAGGGTCCTTCAGGGAACACTTTAACATACAGAAAGATATATAACGTACAAAGGCACAATAACTGCTATCTGTCAATATAGTAACAAGGCCACCAGGTGGCGATATGTGGCTCAGTAACCTGATGTACGAAAAAGTCTGAACCCGCCTAAATGAGGGGAATAGAACCTAATGCCCAGGCTTGAAGCAGGCAATGACTGGGTTAGCAAAAATGTATCAATATAGAAAGATGGTAACTGCGCCCATTAAACTGTATGACGGCTGGTAACGTTTGGTTGGCGACAGCTGGACATTTCACCTGTCTCAGGATTTTAGTATAATGTCTCACCATGCATGACGTGGCCCAGTAATGGCTGAGAGTGCTGAGAGTGGATCCTCTCATATGAACATTCTATGACCCTCTGCCAGGCTGAAGGCAAGAGACAGGCAGAGAGTGTGTGAGACAGCTCTGTACAGAAAGAGGCAGGCAGAGAGTGCGCAAGACAGCTCTGTACAGAAAGAGGCAGGCAGAGAGTGTGCGAGACAGCTCTGTGCAGAAAGAGACAGGCAGAGAGTGTGCAAGACACCTCTGTACAGAAAGAGGCAGGCAGAGAGTGTGTGAGACAGCTCTGTACAGAAAGAGGCAGGCAGAGAGTGCGCGAGACAGCTCTGTACAGAAAGAGGCAGGCAGAGAGTGTGCGAGACAGCTCTGTGCAGAAAGAGACAGGCAGAGAGTGTGCAAGACACCTCTATACAGAAAGAGGCAGGCAGAGAGTGCGCGAGACAGCTCTGTACAGAAAGAGGCAGGCAGAGAGTGTGCGAGACAGCTCTGTGCAGAAAGAGACAGGCAGAGAGTGTGCAAGACAGCTCTGTGCAGAAAGAAACAGGCAGAGAGTGTGCAAGACACCTCTGTACAGAAAGAGGCAGGCAGAGAGTGTGCGAGACAGCTCTGTGCAGAAAGAGACAGGCAGAGAATGTGCAAGACACCTCTGTACAGAAAGAGGCAGGCAGAGAGTGTGCGAGACAGCTCTGTGCAGAAAGAGACAGGCAGAGAGTGTGCGAGACAGCTGTGCAGAAAGAGACAGGCAGAGAGTGTGCGAGACAGCTCTGTGCAGAAAGAGACAGGCAGAGAGTGTGCAAGACAGCTCTGTGCAGAAAGAAACAGGCAGAGAGTGTGCAAGACACCTCTGTACAGAAAGAGGCAGGCAGAGAGTGTGTGAGACAGCTCTGTGCAGAAAGAGACAGGCAGAGAGTGTGCAAGACACCTCTGTACAGAAAGAGGCAGGCAGAGAGTGTGCGAGACAGCTCTGTGCAGAAAGAGACAGGCAGAGAGTGTGCGAGACAGCTGTGCAGAAAGAGACAGGCAGAGAGTGTGCGAGACAGCTCTGTGCAGAAAGAGACAGGCAGAGAGTGTGCGAGACACCTCTGTACAGAAAGAGGCAGGCAGAGAGTGTGCGAGACACCTCTGTGCAGAAAGAGACAGGCAGAGAGTGTGCGAGACAGCTCTGTGCAGAAAGAGACAGGCAGAGAGTGTGCGAGACACCTCTGTACAGAAAGAGGCAGGCAGAGAGTGTGCGAGACAGCTCTGTGCAGAAAGAGACAGGCAGAGAGTGTGCGAGACACCTCTGTACAGAAAGAGGCAGGCAGAGAGTGTGCGAGACAGCTCTGTGCAGAAAGAGACAGGCAGAGAGTATGCGAGACAGCTCTGTGCAGAAAGAGACAGGCAGAGAGTGTGCGAGACAGCTCTGTACCGAAAGAGGTAGGCAGAAGGTGTCTGAGGAAGGAACATAAACCACAGTTTGCAAGATGATACCTCACATTTAATAAGAAGTGCCGAACGCGGCACGCAAATAGGAAATGCTGAGTGAAAGCCGGTATCTGGCAATTCCGTAAGGGGATCCCACTACCCTCTGTGTACCCTGTGTGTCCGTGGTGCCTGGGACCCCTAGTTAGTTGGTGGGTTCCCTAGTTATTGATAGAGAGCGCATACTGCTGTATCCGTCTATACACTCACTTTTTCCACGGGAAAACCGCCTCGTGGAGCAGCTCAGCGTCCGGCAGTGGCAGGACCTCTGTGCAGCTATGGCTCTCACCCTGGTTACCCAGAATGATGACACGAACACGAACTGTGCAGCAATACGTCTAGACCAATCACGGTATTGTAGGGAAAGGTCAGGGGGGAGTCCCTTTTAAAGGCCAATAGCCCCTCCCACAACTTCAGGCCAAGCCTTCCAATAAATATGTGTGTGTGTGTTCGGGTTGTTTCAATCCCCCTTCATTTCTGGCCAATGTTTACGTTGGCTGCATTCCTTTGCTCAGGGTTTGAATGAATAGAGTTACAAAGAAATAAAGATGTGTGTCTGTCTTTGCATTTTTGTTACAAAATGGAGTCACAATTGCTAAATGGTGACTTACAGTATAAATTTTTAATTTATATATTAACACAAAATGTCTGCCAGTGAAGTATACTGACATATCCTATGAGGGTCGATATGACCCCATATTAGTATAAGTGTGTTACAGTATAACCCGGTGCAGTGAGGGTTAATACCAATTAAGGGATTCACCTTTACAAGGGAACAGCAGCTCACGAACACTCGAACCCACCGAACGGGAAACATACGAAATCCTTCTCTCCTGGAACAGGCAAAAGAATACTCCACAGTAGCAATCCCCCAATCACGAGACCAAGCTCCGTATTGAGGGTAAAACAGGATTCTGATTTATTGAGGGCTACCTGCCCAGTATTTATGCAGGTCTCCTACCTGGTGGACACTCCCCTAGGGGACCAGTTGGGAGACTGTGACAAGGAACAGACACGTATCAATGACAGACATACAAGGGATAAAACATTCCCAGGATACACTGTGTTCCCGCCTCTCTGTCCTGGGAATAATTGGGAAGTAATTCAATTATCTCCCAGGACAGAGGCAAATCACCATTACCTACAAGGTGACAACAGGAGAGGGAAATGCAATAAAATACACAATGTCACGAATGATACATAAAACATATACATGTAACGCATCCCCAGATAGCTTATGTCTGAGCGCACATTATTACTGAATGGCGCTCAGACCACACACATACAGTTTAATTGCCATGGAGCCAAAGTCTTTTATTACACGAATAGGCTCCATGGCATAGCTATCTGGGTACAACATTCACTAAATACAAAATCGGAAATATGACCGGAGCTAGAAGCAGGGAAGGCTGGCGGCTCAGTGGTGTTCGCGAGTAAAAGTGTCCGCTTTTAGTTCACTGAGGCTGGGCTGAACACCACTGTCTGTCCGGGAGCTGTAGGATGCCGCCACCGTGCGGCCCCCATGTGTAACCGCGACCACCCGGTAACAGTTAATTAAGCTGCGGTTAACCGCAGCTACTGGGTGTTCAATTGACAGCACACGCTAGCTACGGGGAGGTCAATTGGCAGCACATGCCAGCTTCCCGGTGGTCGCGCCTTCGTGCGTCTTTCGGGAAATAACAAGGGAACACACGGGGACTGTACGGGCAAGGAAATAACCTAACAAACAGACGGATGGAGGGAGAATAAACACAATCAACAGACAGAGGGTTCTGTCACAAATGGAGTTTAAATCCACCTGTGACGAAGTGCCCTTCGCCACTTGGTCCTGGAGAGGCCTGCTTGCCAGCCTCCTCCCCTGTGACTATGACTCTTTGATGTATTTGGCTTTAAAGCCCCTAGTCTACCTTCAGACAGACTATTTATGTAGGTTGCTTTATTTCTCTTATGTTTTAGTCACCCTGTACCCATTATAGGTGCAGGGTGTGTGTAATGTAATTGTTTATAGTGTGTGTGTGTGCTGTGTAATGTATTGCCTGCTCTCCTGTACTGCTTAGGTTTGCTACAAACTAGGTGGGTTTGGCTATGGAGCTTGTCTAGTGCCCTCTGTTGGTAGCAACAGCAATATGCACTACCTGAATAGCAAGACTGGTTCATTTGCATATTTGGGTAGATTTGCATATTGCTAATTCTGCAGGCACGTGAGATATTTTCTGTTAAATATTGTCTCCCCCACCCCTTTAAAAATGTGCCATTGTGTTGTGATAAGTCACTGTGTGTTGCCTGCTATGGTTTGACTGTTTGTGATTTTATTGAGTTTTCACAGCAATGTTAATGTTGTGACCCTATAGGCTGGTCCCAAGAGAAATAAAGGTTTAGACAGTTCTTCTTGAGCCCTCTAAACGTAGCCTTGTCTTGTTATTGGAGGGAGCTGTTATAATCGCACTGGGGATTGCTATGCTCTGCATGCTCCCCTGCGCTTGAATCATTTAGCTCTTTTAAGAGCTTGTTCCTGACACGGTCTCCTTGGAGGAGAGGTCTTCACCACACAGTCCTGGATCCTGGAGGTTCATACAGGGTGGAAGGAAGAGGTCTTTCCCACACGGTCCTGAAGGACAGAAGCTGATCCAGGGTGGAAGGAAGACAGCAAAACTCCAGTCAAGCTACAGCGGTTGTGGAGTCTGCGGTGGTTGTGGTGTATGCTCCAGTGCTTGGAGTCCTCGGGAAGCACTAGGAGCAACGTTCAACGGAGGTACCCAGTCGGGGTGCTAGGTGATCCGTTACACCACCCTCCTGCCCAAATCTCTCTACCGCGAGTAAGGCATGTCTACTAAACAGCGAGCAGGCTTTGACTGAAAAGACTATTGCTTCCCAGTCACTAACCCAATAAAGGAGGTTTGCCATGCTCCCATGGTGGGGCACCTATTTAAATAATTAACCTGGGAGGACATAGTGCCCCCTTCCCCGAGAGTGTTAAACTAAACAGGGTGGACCTAGTGTCCCCCTCCTGCCCATGGCCACTGGTGGGGCTATTAAAAATAATAACAAGGGGGCACCATGTCCATCAAGTCCCCACCCATCAGCCGTGGTTGGGGGCCCTAAATAATAATGGGGGGTGTACTTATTGTGCCCCCCCAGCCGTTGGCAGCTATTGGGGGCTAATAATGCAAATAACCCCCCATTACCAATGGGTCCCCAAGCCCATAGTCACACCACCCCAGTGACTAGGGATCCCCTAGTCGCAAGTCACCCCTTTCCAAAAAAAAACAAAATGCCTACCAACCATGCTCACCCTAATAATAGAGAGGGGCAATAAACGAAACACCTGTGAAAAAAATAGATTATTCACCATTAGATGTCTTCTTTTTCAGCCCCCAAAAAAGTCAAAGTCCATAACTTTGTGTCGAATTATGAAAATAGAAAAAGGACCTGATAAAAAATGTAAAAAAATTAAACCTCCAATAAAATCCCAACAAACATGTAATGGGTCATAGGCGTGCGCACGGGGTGTGCCTGGTGTGCCGGGTGTCCCTGCGGCACGCCTATCTCAGGATCCCCCGTGTCGGCTCATGCAGAGCCCTGGGCAGGTAGGGTATTTACCGCATAGATGTCCTTTTTCCCGATCTGGAAGAGTGTTGTGAAGTCCCAAGTGATTACAGCAGCTAAAGCATTTCCCTACAACACAAGACAAGGCTGCGAGTTGAGGGTAAGAAGATCTGACAGTTTAATGGTACAGGTTGTATTTTTCAGGCCAGTGGCACACACACTGGACCTGATGGGGAACTGGGACACAAGTGACATAAACCAATGAAAACAGTAATTAACAGTACAACACTCCCACATACAGTAAACAATCCCTCCCCTCTGCCTGTGATATAATTAAGGTAGTTAATTAACTTAATTATCCACAGGTAGAAAAAAACACATATTTTACACAAAGTACAGAAAACACCCCAAAACATTGTTATCCCCACAAATGTTACATCCCCTGATAGCCCTGATCTGGGTGACCAACATATCCACATGGCACACAATTCCTCCCCTCTTCCTGGGAGATAATTAAGTCAGATACTGTATTAACCCAATTATCTCCAGGCAGAAAAAAACACATATTTTACAAAACCCCAAAAGTACCCCAAAAACACATAAAATCCCCACAATTATTACATCCCCTGATAGCCCTGATCTGGGTGACTAATATATCCAAAAATAAGAAAAATAAAAATAGAAAAAAGCAGGGCACCACTGTGCTGCTATGGCTAACGTCAAGTGCCCAGTTGTGATCAGCTGTCTCACGTACCAAGTAGAGACTCCAGGGGTCTCTAGGGGGTTAACCCCAAAGTAACTAGAAAGGAAGACACAACAAACGAACGATGCAGGTGGTCACAACCATAAGCGTGTATGTGACCCTCTGCATCACCTGGAAAATAAAGTAGCCTAATGGGTATTTAATATACAAAATATACAAAAAATACCTAGTTGCAGATGGGTGAGATATCGATACCAAATCCTCCTCTATCGAACTATGATAGAGGCAGAATAGTAGTCTGAGTGAAAGTGATAAATCAAAATTAAATATAATAAATAATAAATAAAGTAGGCTCCTATATACAAAAAAGTATATAACTAACCAGATCCAATTATGTATAGGTACTGTGGCTGATATCTTTAAACGAGCTTTATTCAGTCTGGCTCTATGTATATCAAGACACTCCCTAGTATTATTATTACAACTACTGTTATATACTCAAAAAATAATAATACTGAGATTACCCTGAGGATATTCGGTCCTGTATACGATACTGATATATCAGCAAAGTTATACTGTCTCTTGAATACTCTGTTTACACTAGAATTATATTTCAGCAGACTAAAGGTACTTGAAAAAAAAAAAATGATAACTATATGTACACGAAATTCAATTTACTGTTTACATTTCTGATACTTGGCTTCCTGTTACCCCCAGATAGCATCACAAGCTGTCTGTGGGAATATTTGTACATATACCTATCCTGATATATCCGTTCCCTGGATGATTGTTTTTACCTCTGTCTAGTCACTTCTCTAGTGAGCCTACGGGTAGTTCCTCTAGCAAGGTATACAAATAATACGGACTTTCTACCCGAGGATTTCGAATTTTCTGACAGCCTACATCCTAGGACACTCTGCTAACTAAGATCTTGAGTAGCATTTACAGTCCTCTAAGTCTCTCTATATAGGGACATTTTCCTGATATATCAGTATCGTATACAGGACCGAATATTATTTTTTGAGTATATAACAGTAGTTGTAATAATAATACTAGGGAGTGTCTTGATATACATAGAGCCAGACTGAATAAAGCTCGTTTAAAGATATCAGCCACAGTACCTATACATAATTGGATCTGGTTAGTTATATACTTTTTTGTATATAGGAGCCTACTTTATTTATTATTTATTATATTTAATTTTGATTTATCACTTTCACTCAGACTACTATTCTGCCTCTATCATAGTTCGATAGAGGAGGATTTGGTATCGATATCTCACCCATCTGCAACTAGGTATTTTTTGTATATTTTGTATATTAAATACCCATTAGGCTACTTTATTTTCCAGGTGATGCAGAGGGTCACATACACGCTTATGGTTGTGACCACCTACATCATTCGTTTGTTATATCCAAAAATCAACCAGGATGGTGTACGCCCACATGGACCTTGTTGGAGACAGGGACACAAACTTACAAACCAATAATAACACATTTACAATGTAAGTCACTCCCACCCATGGCATACAATCCCTCCCCCTCTGCCTGGGAGATAATGGAGTCAGATACTGTATTAACCCAATTATCTCCAGGCAGAAAACATATTTTACAAGACCCCAAAAGTACATCAAAAACACATAAAATCCCCACAATTATTACATCACCTGATAGCCCTGATCTGGGTAACCAACAAATCCAAAAATCACCCAGATCAGTTCAGGGGTTCAGGAATTCTATGTAAGTCACATATATGACCGACCGCAGGCATGGTTCCATGCCCAAAACAGTTCCAGAGAATCAGGGCTTGCAGACGGTCTATTTCAAGGATTCAAAATAACGCTCAAAATAACAAACGTAGCCGTTTGTGGATAAAGTCCGTGTATGTCTCTTGGTCGGGAGTTTCTTCTAACCAAACGCCGTTTGAATAGCCGAACATCCATGGAAGGTAAAAGTTTAGCGGTGTTCGCGCCGTCGAGTGCCTGATTTGAGTTCCATGCACTCGACGACCAAACATCGCTGGATGCGTTTGACTAAACATGATGGCCACCACCACGTGTTCAAATGCCACTTCAAATGGCTTTGGGAGTTGGGGAGTTCGAAGTGCCGCTTCAAAAGTTCGAATGGTTCCTGTTAGAAGTCCCAGAGGCACAAACAGTGTTTTTAAACAAAGTCTACTACAGGCCCATAGTCACAGGGCAGGAGGCTGGCAAACAGGCCCCTCCAAAAGCCAGTAGTGAAGTTACTTTCGTCACACAAAAGCATTCCAGTCATCGCACTTTAAAGGTTAATAGGCAATATATCATTGCTCTCAGCATTTTGCAGTAATGTTCGTTACATTGATCTCAGAATCCAAAATTTAATTATGTTGCAGCCAAAATATTATTTAAAATCACTTGATTATTCTCTGGCTTGATTATAATTTTCATAGTAACGCCTGCAAACAACAGTTGTCAAAAGGATACGTAGAAAATAAAATCTTACCAGCTCCAGAATCTCTCATAAAATCATTCCCATGGATAGTGTGCATTCTGTGACAAACCCCATAGAGAAAGCTTGTCGTCAGGGGGTTTAAACGGATATTTATTGCTGCCCTGTAGTTAGATTAGGGATTGTATTTACTGGTTATTACTGGTTTAGCAGATTGGAGGTGAAATTACACATCCGACAGCACTGAAACTTTGCACATACTGAAGTGGTGATGGTGTCTGTCGTTCCCTTATAAATGATTGCATGGTTTTGTAGAGAGGGCATGTTATCATTTCCCTAAAGCCAGCCCCAGTATAATATATATTGTCTTTTCTAGGGTTTGGTATTGGAGAACTCTACTGGATTCTAATAGCTGCTGCTGTGGGATTCCTCTTTGTTCTGTCACTCATTCTTTGCATCACCAGCTACTGTCTCTGGAGAGCGAAAAGGAGTGGAAACCACACAGGTAAAAAGGAAACAGCGTCCGAGTGGTTGTGATGGGCAGTAGGGAAACAGATTAAATATATGGGGGTACAAGATAGATAGAATAAGGGGACACTCAGGAATAAGTGAGACACAGAGAGCTGAGAATGAGGACACAGGTAACAGAGAATGAGGACACAGGAAGCAGAGAATGAGGACACAGGGAGCGGAGAATGAGGTCACAGGTAACAGAGAATGAGGACACAGGTAATAGAGAATAAAGCCACAGGGAGCAGAGAATGAGGACACAGGTAACAGAGAAAGAGGACACGGGGAGCAGAGAAAGAGGACACGGGGAGCAGAGAAAGAGGACACGGGGAGCAGAGAATGAGGACACGGGGAGCAGAGAATGAGGTCACAGGTAACAGAGAATGAGGACACAGGTAACAGAGAATGAGGACACAGGTAACAGAGAATAAAGCCACAGGGAGCAGAGAATGAGGACACAGGTAACAGAGAATGAGGACACGGGGAGCAGAGAAAGAGGACACAGAGCAGAGAAAGAGGACACAGGTAACAGAGAATGAGGACACAGGTAACAGAGAATGAGGACACAGGTAACAGAGAATGAGGACACAGGTACACACAGGTAACAGAGAAAGAGGACACAGGTAACAGAGAAAGAGGACACAGGGTAACAGAGAAAGAGGACACGGGAGAGCAGAGAAAGAGGACACGGGGAGCAGAGAATGAGGACACTGGGAGCAGTGAATGTAACAGACAGGTAATAGGCAGAGAAAGACAACAAAGCATGGGAAACACAGACACATCCAGCCACATTTAACAGAATGGGAAGCACACAGGCAACAATCAGACAGAGGTAGCAGAGAATGGGAGGTGCACAGGTAACAGACACAGGTGAGAGAAGATGAGAAGCACGCAGATACTAGTACGAGAATGACCCACCTAATGGAAAATTAAACTGTTTTTGATCAGTGCAATAGGGTGTCACAGTATTGTAGCAATCTGGATAATACATGATCCGAGTCATAATATGTTTTCTTATATTTTTAGTTCAGGAACAGAGAGAACTTGTTACTTTTCCCCCTGAAGACAGTCCTGGTTCTTGTGAAAACCCTACAAATCATGCGGAACCCAAAGATTTTCCTCCGCCAACCGGAATTGAAGCATTGGGTGGGTTTTCTATCTCCATTAATCCTCCCCTTAATCTAGCCGCTGCTTTGTAACTCCCTCCCCCATCCCCAACAAACTGGCAACTGGAGAAGTTTAAAGATGGTCGTATCCTGCCTCCTCTGACTTGGTGGGCTCTGTCTACTTAACATCATGTACTTAACTCCCGACCCAATGAGACACCATGTACTGTAAAAAAATAAATCTATAGAAACACGTATGTGGAAAACAACATGGACTTCGAAGAAGTCCAGCTCCACGTACTGATGCTATTACCCAATGGGAGTCCTAGAAGGCAGGACAACACGCAGACCTGTAATCCAAGAATAGCTCAGGAACAAGTAGTCAACACCAAGAGCACAGCATAAGCATCAAATAAAACAATCCAATAATATCCCATCACCTTTCCCAATAACTGGACGACACACAGTATCAGGAGCAGAACTGATGTTTAATCCCACATACCCTGCTTTTATGCATCTCTCCCATGCAAGGGAGACACCCACAGACAAATGTACATCAACCAATCACACATAGGTTTCAACCCACACATCTCCTCCCCTCAGCCTACAAGAAAATATAATTAACAGAACAGTTTTTACACATAGTTTTCCCTGATTTCTGGATGTACCCCAAATACCTGACATACACCCCTAAATGACACATTCACTGATAGCCCTGATCTGCATGAGCAACATACTCAAAAATCACCCAGATCGGATCAGGAGTTCAGGAATTTCATGGAGGTGTTCGTTTGACCGCCCGTCCACGAGGCAATAGCCGAAATCAGTTCCATGTATTCTGGCCTTGCGGTCGGTCTCTGTTCACGGGGTAAAAAGCATGAAAATACTGGGCAGAATAGTCTTTGCCTAGATTCGTATGAATCCCCTGGTTCGTGAGTATCTTCCTACCGAACGCAGGGCCGTTCATGTGTTTCCTCACGAACGGGTGGAAGTCTGGAGGTCTTTGCGGTTTTCGCGTAGTTGAGTGTCCGATTTGGGTTCCAGACACTTGATGACAATACCGCTGAGCGTTCGTATGGCAAGATGGCCGCCGCCACGTGTTCGCATGTCGAAAGGCGCCCATTCAGGGAATACACAGTACATTCATATAATTGGCAATTAGGCTGGTGTTAATACCGATGAGGGAGGTAAATTAGAGCCACACTTCTCTCCGGGGTGGTCTGGTTGTTCGGTAGTTTGTTCGTATGTCGAACGGAGATATTCAGCTGGGTATCCATTGCGTTTCTACCGAACAACCAGACGAATGCTTCATACAATACATTGTATACCAGTGCCAAAAACGATAGGGAAATAACGTTGCAGTAAGAATAGTTATAGACAGCCAAACGTAATCCGCTACAACATATATAAAATAAATGAAGATCAAGGTGATTGCTCACAAATTGGTTAAACAGACCTCACGACTGATAATATTAGATAAAACCGGTATAAGAGAATGAAAACACATCATAGTGTAATATGTCAACATAAATTGTAATAAAAGAGTAACTCTGAACACTCACAAATTTCAGAGCCACTTAAAGTAGGCTCTCACCTTGTAGGCATTTCATCAATCAACAGTTAATGTGGAATGGATGCAGAATAGGAAACTTCCAATGCTGGGTCCCACCAAGATCAGAATACCTTCAGATAGTAAGAAACCAAGTAAAGTTTAAAATAAATCTTTATTATACATAAGATAAAGAGTACAACGCGTCTCGACCTCAAACAAGGTGAATGTGTGTGAACAGTGTCCATGTATCCCTGTATATAGCACCAGAATTACATATTTGGTCCAACTGCGTTAGTTACTACAAACTAACACCCATTGCCAAATATGGTCCGATTTCACCCCATCCAATGTGGCGATTCTTCTAATGTAGGCACTTCCGACCTTCCCACATAGGTCATATGTCCGCCTATTAAAACATATGCAATATATATAATTTTACAATTATATACTATTTTTAATTGTATAATTATATATATTGCATATGATTTCATTTCCACCTTTGCTCACTATATTTGCCC
Organism: Pelobates cultripes; assembly: GCA_933207985.1. Classification (NCBI taxonomy): domain Eukaryota; kingdom Metazoa; phylum Chordata; class Amphibia; order Anura; family Pelobatidae; genus Pelobates; species Pelobates cultripes. The sequence goes on from OW240912.1 coordinate 2,501,896, forward strand.
TTACACAGTCAATATTTAAATTGACATACCCACATTCTTACCAACACACAGACATACCCACAATTTTACACACAAACACTGACATACCTACACACATACAGACACACATACACTGACATACCTACACACTTACACACACACATACACTGGCATACCTACACACATACAGACACACATACACTGACATACCTACACACTTACACACACACATACACTGGCATACCTACACACTTACAGACACACATACACTGGCATAACTACACACTTACAGACAAACATACACTGGCATACCTACACACTTACAGACACACATACACTGGCATAACTACACACTTACAGACACACATACACTGGCATACCTACACACTTACAGACACACATACACTGACATACCTACACACTTACAGACACACATACACTGACATACCTACACACTTACAGACACACATACACTGGCATACCTACACACTTACAGATACCCATACACTGGCATACCCACACTCATTCATACATATCTCTTTATATCCTGTGTCTGCTCTTACTGAATTTACTTTATGCTATAACTGTTCCCTCTTTCTGCAGATATAGAAAATGCTGGATCTCAATCTCAGGATGTACCCAGTGAGTCAATGCCATGTCTGAACCAAGTCCAAGAAAGTACCATGTGACCTTCGAAGGTCAAACTCTGGAGGAACCACTTGACATCTCATGGTGTCTTACCTGAAGGATTGCCCCAGCAGTTACCATACTGAGCTCAGATCCATCTCATTCTCTACAGAAAATGTTTTACCCAGTGAGCAGGAGATGAGGATTAGAAAAATGTGTTTAGTTTTGAAGCTTTCGCTTTGTGTTACTTTCCAACTTTCACCTAAATACAGGTTTTTTTTGTTTTTGTTTTTTTTTTTACAAAAAATTTATATTCGTCATAAAAGGAGGTAACTTTGTTATAGATTAGTGGCAAGGTTTGTGGATAATTGCTTTTTACTTATTTAATCTACATGATGTAAAATGCATGAACTGAGAGGTGAGAACATGGAAAGACACCATTTTACAGACGCAAATCTCTAATATTACATTCCGTACAGTGAATATACTACATGTCAATCACCTCCCTGGCTGTTCCTCACTTGTGAATTTTACACAGCGATTGACAATCCACACATTGCCTCTTGGTTTGCACTGTCTGGTGTGGAGCAATGTACTAATTCACTAAATAGATATATTGTAAGCAGAGAACACCAACAAGTGGAACATTGTCACCCCCAGTCCCAGATCCCCCACAAAATATCCCCTCCAGCCACATCTCCTCCAGGTTCATCTCTCGCATTCTCTCCAGAACATCATCTCAATACATCTCCCTCCAGCGTTACCCTTCTGGTTCATGTTCTCACATCATCTACTCTAGAACATCTGCCTAATAGACCCTCACCTAGCCCGATCGCCCCAATTCTTCAGCCACTGAGTTCAACTGCCCGCATACAATAGTATATGTTCCCCACCACTCTCCTACACGAGATATACCCACCCCAACCCTACTGGATTCTGAATGGGGACTGCCTGGCAGTTCTGTGCTTATTCCCCAGAAACTGTGACAGAACGCTGTCCCCTCCAAGTGTTGCTTAGGCCAATGGACCCACCCAGCCCCGGTACTGGCCATAGGCCTTGCAGACTGTGCTCAGACATGGCTATATGGGAGCGAAACTCCTCTACCCAGTAATATTAATAATTAAACTAAAAATACTTCCCACTGGGGGCAAACACAACATACATATAATATGCATTGCATTACTGTGACGGGGGCCTTACCAAAACAACAACTTTAATGCCCGTCATTAAAACATTATCACTTCAGATTAAGGTTACTTTAAAACTAAGGGAACGTTTTATGAGAGTTTGAATAATATAAACACTGGAAATAGTTTCACAGGATTATTGTCTAAAGTGAGAATTCGCATTTCAAACATAAGATAAAACCAGCCGAACTGGATAAATTCTCTAAATCAGCTCTGCTATCAGTTCGACTACTCTGGCCTTAAATACTAAATTCACCCTGAATTCTCATTCTATTGTAATAACCGTCCAGGCTGCATTCTGATTGTCTGAAAGTTAACACTTATTAAACAATCAGTTTGTTATTTTCTCCCCTCTCTCACTCCATCCATTCATTTCTGGTTTCAGCTAATTACCGTCTCAGCTAAGGATTATCTCCTGACTGTCGGCTCAGGCTGTATCTCGTATTGGAAGTGATATTGAGACGGTCTGTATCCTGTATGTGGCTCCACAGATAGCGGCGCAGTATACGTAATGGTTTGTAAGACGCCAGGAGCTCTTTGTTTGTGGTGAAGTTATCTAGAATAATTACGGATGATAAAATTATACATTTAATGCAACGTTAATATAAATTATACGTTTTACTTTCATTTTCCCAGGCAGGAAAAAGAGCTACAACCCAGTTAATTAATAAGGAAGAGTTAATGTAGAGATTTGTGGACCTATCCCACTGTCCACTGGGGAGGACGCCGACAGATAAACTTTATTCCTCTCAGCACATTGGCTGGGATTTACTAGACTGTCAGACTTAGTGCTGGCCTGTATATCTGGATCTTGTCTGTGTTATTACATACTGTCTATTATACACTTTCACCTACAGTCTGTTTTTACCTTACTTTCTCAGATATCCGGGCCCCCATTATCCAGTCCTCGGTATCCGGCCCCCATTATCCAGTCCTCAGTATCCGGCCCCCATTATCCAGTCCTCAGTATCCGGCCCCCATTATCCAGTCCTCAGTATCTGGCCCCCATTATCCAGTCCTCTGTATCCGGCCCCCATTATCCAGTCCTCAGTATCCGGCCCCCATTATCCAGTCCTTAGTATCCGGCCTCCATTATCCAGTCCTTAGTATCCGGCCTCCATTATCCAGTCCTTAGTATCCGGCCCCCATTATCCAGTCCTTAGTATTCGGCCCCCCATTATCCAGTCCTTAGTATTCGGCCCCCCATTATCCAGTCCTTAGTATCCGGCCCCCATTATCCAGTCCTTAGTATCCAGTACCCACTGTCGAGTCCCCAATATCCAGCTGTTAGCTAAGTTCAAGGAATGAACTGGGTTTATTAGTAAAATCAATAAAGCCATAAGCTATTTTGGGCTTTCTTTTGACTGTCTGGTACACGGGGGCCGATAAGCACTTAGCCCTACAGCAATTTAAAACATAATACCGCAGTGTGTGTAAAAAGCTGCTAAAGCCAAACTGTGCGAAGTGGTGAAGGCATTTTTCATTTATTTTGCTTTTAAATAAAAGGATTGAAGGATCATAAAGTTTGTCATGTTTTTATCACACGTTGTGCCAGGAACGTATGTCTGTGTGTGAGGATCTGCAAGATAGAATGGCCACTGCAAAGGTTGTTGTTCTGTGAATGAACATTAATATAAATATGAGGAAATGTAGATCCTGGCAGCCATTAAATCTGCAGAAGATTTCCAGCTGCCGCCATGCTGGTAGAGAATAGGCAGCGGGGAGTCAGGTACTTCCCTTCCATCACTAAAACTCATCTCCCGGCAAAACACGTCCCATACAGCGTCTGAGGACGGGAATTCTCTCTGTATGAGAAGATAACAGGACATTTACCAGGAATATTCACTAAGGTGAGAATTGAGAGTGAATTTAAAATGTACGGTCAATTCAGCTACAAAAACTGAATTTGTCCAATAACTACACACGAAAAGGACTTGGGAATTGTTATAGACAACAAACTATGCAACAAAGTGCAATGTCAGACAGGAGTGGCCAAGGCCAGTAAGGTATTGTCATGCATGAAAAGGTCATTCATTCTCGGGACGAGAATATCATTTTGCCTCTTTATAAATCACTGGTAAGACCCCATATTGAATATGCTGTGCAATTTTGGGCACCTGTTCTAAAGAAGGATATTATGGCACTAGAAAAAGTGCAGAGGCGGGCTACAAAATTAATAAAAGGAATGGAGCATTTTAGTTACTAAGAAAGGTTAACAAATTTAAACCTCTTTAGTTTAGAAAAAAGTCACCTCAGAGGGGATATGATAACATTATACAAATATATTCGAGGCCAATACAAACCATTGTGTGGAAATCTATTCACAAACCGGACTTTACATAGTACACGAGGCCATGCGTTTAGACTGGCAGAAAGTAGATTTCGTCTACACCCTGTTCCAAATTATTACGCTAATTATATTTTTCTCATTTACCTAAATAATTGATGTAAATAACAGTCAGCATAATTCTCATGTTATCAGCTATTAAGAGTACAATTCAAATTTTATTGAACAAACCTCCTAATGATAACAGTATTTTTTTTTAAACATAAAAAATTTACAATGCACTGTTATTACAAATTATTACACACAGTAAGTTTCAAAACACTTTATAGGTTGTAAAGAACTGAAAATTGTCATTTGTTGTGTTTGCAGCATATTTACTGAAATCAAAAGATATTTCAATCAAACTTATAACAACATTTTAACTTTTTAAACATTTTAACAGGTCACGTTACATTTTAACATAGGACCCCTTATCTGATAGCAGCTTCACAAGTCTTGCATCCATTGAACTTGTGAGTTTTTGGACAGTTTCTGTTTGAATTTGTTTGCAAGATGTCAGAATAGCCTCCCAGAGCTGCTGTTTGGATGTAAACTGCCTCCCACCCTCATAGATCTTTTACTTGAGGATGCTCCAAAGGTTCTCAATAGGATTGAGGTCAGGAGAGGATGGAGGCCATACCACGACTTTCTCTCCTTTTATCCCCATAGCAGCCATTGATGCAGAGGTATTCTTTGCAGCATGAGATGGTGCATTGTCATACAGGAAGATAATTTTATTACGGAAAGCATAGTTCTTCCTTCTGTACTAGGGAAGAAAGTGGTCAGTCAGAAACTCCACATACTTTGCAGAGGTCATCTTTACACCTTCGGGGACCCTAAAGGGGCCGACCAGCTCTCTTCCCATGATTCCGGCCCAAAACATGACTCCACCACCGCCTTGCTGACGTCGCAGCCTTGTTGGAACAGGGTGGCCGTCCACCAACCATCCACTACTCCATCAATCTGGACCATCCAGGGTTGCACGGCACTCATCAGTGAACAGGACTGTTTGAAAATTAGTCTTCATGTATTTTTCTGCCCAATGCAGCCATTTCTGCTTGTGAGCATTGGTTAGTGGTGGCCGAATAGAAGGTTTATGCACAGTTGCAAGACTCTGGAGGACTCTACACCTTGATGTCCGTGGGACTCCAGAGGCACCAGCAGCTTCAAATATTTTTTTGCTGCTATGTAATGGTATTTTAGCAGCTGCTCTCTTGATCCGATGCATGGATCTGGCAGAAATCTTCCTCAATGTACCTTTAGCTGCACAAACCAGTCTGTGCTCTGAATCAGCCACAAATCTCTTAATAGTGCGATGATCACACTTAAGTTTTCGTGAAATATCTAATGTTTTCATACCTCGTCCAAGGCATTGAACTATTTCACTCTTTTCGGCAGCAGAGAGATCCTTTTTCTTCCCCATATTGCATGAAAATAGTGCTCTGCTTAATAATGTGGAACACCCTCCTTTAGTAGTTTTTCCTTAAATTGGGCTCACCTGGCAATCTAATTATCACAGGTGTCCGAGATTGTTTTCAGTGATCAAAAGAGCCCTGAGACACAATGCCATCCATGAGTTAAACTAAAAAACTAAATATTTAATCTTTGTGACACTTAAATAGAATTTGCATAATAATTTGGAACAGGGTGTAAGGCAAAGGAAAGGTTTTGTTTTTTTAATGTAAGAACAATAAGGATGTGGAATTCTCTGCCCAAAGAAGTGGTTTTATCAGAGTCCATACCGATGGTCACACAGCAACTAGATGCATACTTGCAAATCAGAATATTCAAGGATATCATTTTTCAATGTAGGGTAATAGATTCTTGATCCAAGGATAAATCTCACTGCCATTCTGGGGTCAAGAAGGAATTTTTTTCCTAGTTTGTTGCAAAATTGGAAGTGCTTCAAACTGGGGGTTTTTTGCCTTCTTTTGGATCAAACCAAAAAACAAATGTGAGGAAGGCTGAATTAGATGGACACGAGTCTCTTTTGTGTACATGAAATGAGGTGTTTAAAGAGTGGAAATATTATAAATAATTGAAACACAAACAGTGGTTGTGGTAAAACAAAGCACAATCTGTAGGTATACTTGCAAACATTGAAATCACTCTGACACCTATTAAGGAGACAAAAACAGAAAGAAAGCTCCTAGTGCAGCGTAGTAATTCACTTATAAATATATAAAATAAAGCAGACAGAGGTGCCCATTAGGTATTACACTCAGAAGATTGTTGTGGTAAAAGCACCACTCGTTGCTATAGCACTCAGGGAGGATCAGCCCCTAGAGTGCGTGGGATCTGTGGAAAAGAAGCTTGCAATCCGGATCTCAGGTAAGTATACTTTATTAATAGCAATTTAAAAACAGCAAAACTTGTTGTGGAGGTAGTTAGTCCGCTCACCAGCCTCAGGAAACTGCAAAGAAAGTAAATGTAAAAAATCTTCCAGCTGCTGTCCTGGCTGCTGTTGCTGACTGTCTCGAAATCACTTCCTGGTTCCGGGTCCGTAATGCATTTCGCCCCACCCACAGGGCTTTGTCAAACGGCATAATCCGGGTATCGAGGGTTAATACCGAATAAGGGATTCACCTTGATACGGGAATAGCAACTCATGAACACTTCAATTCACTGAACTGGAAAAATACACAAAATCCTTCTCTCCTTGATTAGGGACCAGCAACTCGCGAATACTCCAATTTCCCGAATGGAGAATCATACGAAATCCTTCTCTCCTGGAACAGGCAAAAGAATAATCTACAAGCCCAGTATTTATGTAGGTCTCCCACCTGGTGGACACTCCCCTAGGGGACCAGATGGAAGACTGGGACAAGTATGGTACAGTAGCCAATCACAGTGGCTCAGGCATAAACCATCCCCTTTGTACAAGCAAACCCCTCTTCTCCATCCTGGAGATAATTGGGAAGGACAGAGGCAAAACATCATTTTACAAGATACAATAAAAATACATAAAATTAAATAACTGTAAAACTACCGAATGTATTCAGTACATATAACGTATCCCCAGATAGCCTAGATCTGAGCGCACATTATTACCGAATGGCGCTCATATCTAATACAAATCACCATGGAGCCAAAGTCTTTCACACTGTTCCTTCGGTATACGAATGGCTCCATGGGATGGCTATCTGGGTTAAGTCCATTCGTGAAATAAAAGTCCCGAACGGACCGGCGTTCGTATGCCAGATGACAAGAAGGGAGGTCGGTGGTTTCAGCGGTGTTCAGGAGAAAAAGTGTCCATTTTGGGTTCCATAAGATTGTCGACGAACACCGCTGTTTATTCGTGCATCTAAGATGGCTGCCGCCTCGTGGTCGGCATACGAACAACTACCACCCAGCATACGGTTTCAATTATTTTTGTGTCTGCGTTTAACCACAACGTTCTAATTGAGGCCAATAGGTTAACCACTTCTCTTCTGGGTGGCCGGCCGTTCGGCAGTTTGTTCGGTAGATTAAAAAATAAACGAATGGGGAAGTACGGGCAGGCAATTACACAAATCCACACAAATCAAACAGGATAGCAATATAGTTCTAAGACAGAGGGATCTGTCACAGCACTATAACCATTTTATCTTATTGAAGTGGTAACCATGCCTGGAGTCCTCTGGCGCTGTCTCTTCATTTAATGTTAAACCATTTTTGAGCAGTTTAACAATAAATAAGTTCCCATGGCCGCCCATAGACTGGCTCAATGGAAGTGTGTCTAAGACATAAATGACACACTTCCTTTTAGTTGGCACTCTCAGCCAATCATTGCCACCCATTGTTGCTCATGTTTTCTAATTAGCCCAAGCAACACGGAGGGAATGGGGCTACCATGGCAATCTTGATTAGCATTTAGATATTTAAAAATAGTCACACTGTAAGGATGGTGCCAAGGTCTGCAAGCACTCTAACCACTTCAATGAAATGTAGCTCATAGAGTGTCTCGAGTGTCCCTCAAAAGAAATAAAAATCTCTAGAAAAGTTGTAAGAAATTCTGAAAACTCTGGTAGGATTGTTGCCATAGGCCTAAAGCAAGTCTGGACAATCATCAGGAGGCCAGCTTCCACACTACTCCAGGAGCTTGTGGCAAGGGAGCGTTTGTCATATATCTTTCCGCTCCCGGGGAGACTAACCAGACCCCAGACCTCAAATCAGTCTTGGTCTTTGTTAGTCTGGCAACCTTTCCCTAAAGGTTCTGTTATCTGGATAGCCTCCTGTGACGAGACCAATCTCGCCACTGTGCATTGGAGGAGCCTGGTTGCCCGCCTGCTGCCTTTAGACTATGGCACCATGTTGAAACGCTTAATTTTCCCCTGCAAAGACACGAAAGCCGGGTCATTCGGTGCTTGCCCTTTTTGAGCGGTGATACCCCAGATAGCTATGCCATGGAGCCCATTTGTATAATGAAAGACTATGGGAAAGACTTTGGCTCCATGGCAATTGAACTGTATGTGTGTGATCTGAGCGCCATTCAGTAATAATGTGCGCTCAGATCTGAGCTATCGGGGGATATGTTGAATGTACCTGTTTTATGCAATGGCTGCAGTTATATATTTTTATGTATTTTATTGTCTTTTGCTGCCATGTGTTCAATGGAGTTTTGCCTCTGCCCTTGGAGATAATTGGATTACTTCCAATTATCTCCAGGATAGAAGACTCTGTGGAACTGGTTTTGGGCAGAAAAGCCATGCTTAATTTGGTCACAAAGGACTACGATCTATCTTTTGAACCACTGGACCAATTTGTATGATTTTGACGTATGTTTGTATTTGGAGTATGCTGATTCTGAAAATGTATGTGAATGTGATGCATACTTTTAAAATTATGAATAATGTGGAAAAACTGTATTTCTCTGCCTGTGATAATTACATTACCCACATTGTGTGGGAGTGTCTGAGTGTATTGTACGTGTTTATTGGTTGTTTTCCAAAACCCTGTGGGTCGTTCTAATGTGTAAGAATGTGTATATAAGAACAATAAACCCACAGCTCTGTCTGTTCCTGCTTGACCCTCAAAATGGAGCCTTGTCTCGTTCTTGGGGGATTTATTGTATGCTGTTCCAGTTCGACTAATAGGAATGTAAACCTATTCGTATGGTTTTTCCTATTCGACTGTTTACAGTATTTGTATGTTTGAGAGCATTCATTTCCTTCTCTGGCTCGGTGGATTGGTGTCTACAGTAGCTGCCTGTGTCTCTGGAAGTGGACGATCTTCTAAACGGTGGTTTAACCCTTTTATGCCTAGGGGGTGCCGTTACACCTCCTTCACCAAGCTCCATTTAGTAAATTTATGGTCATGCTGGGAAAGGAGACCACTATACTCCACTCTGGATAAAACCAGTAGACGCTGGAAAGGGAAAACAAAGCTCCTCTTTCCTGGTGGTACATACTGCCGCTGGGGAGATAGACCGACTGTCTCTGCTCCTGGTTGCTCCGGCTGCTGCTGGGGAGGGAGACTTGCTGTCTCCATTCCCAGTTGCCCTGCTGCTGGGGAGAGGATAGAGAGGAGAAGATAGACCGGCCGCACAGCCTAAATCTGTGAAACTGTTTTGGGCATGAAAGCCATGCTTGCGGTCGGTCAAATGTGACTTCCATAAAACTTTTGGACCCCTACTCTGATCTGGTTGATTTTTGGATATGTTGTTCACCCAGATCAGGGCTATCCAGGGATGTAGGGGGTATGTTGCTCTTTTGGGGTGTTTCTGGACATTGGGTAAAACTGGATATTTTCTGCCTGTGGTAATTGAGTTAGTCCATTGTGTTTGGTAATTGTATCACAGGCAGAGAGGAGGGTTTGTGTAGCTTAGTGGGGTATAAAGGTCCCCACTCCCTTCTTTAGGTAGGTGGAATGGTTCCAAAGAATCGAATATCCTCTCAATAGTAGATATTAATGTAAAGTGCTTTATTGTAGAGTGCACAATGGGTAAAAATAAAAAATGGGAGTGTCTAACTGTACAATACTGTGTTAATTGGCTGTTGTAACTTTGTGTCCTGTGCTCCACAAGGTCCACGTGGGTGGTAACCTTGTGGGGAAAACTGTATATAAGAAATGCCGTTGTGTTTAATAAATGAGATCATCTTGCACCTTCATGAAGTCTTGGCTCATGTTTGGGGGATTGGAGAACTACACTCTGGGGGATTGCTATAATCACCATACTCCCCTGAGTATAATCACTAAGCTCTTCTAAGAGCTTGTTCCTGTTCCTGCTCTCTGGATTACTGAGAGGTCTACCTACTGGAAGCTGGACCCTGGTCTTGGGTCCAGAGTGGGTGTAAGATGGCGAGACCCCAACCAAGCTGCGGCGGTTTGTGGGGTCTGTGGTGGTTATGGTGTCTAGTGGAGTGCTTGGATCCCTCGGAAAGCACTAGGAGCATCCGTCAACGGAAGGTACCCAGTCGGAGTGCCAGGTGTTCCGTTACAGAGATGAACTATGCTTTAAAGGAATGAAAGAAAAAAAAAATTATCATGAGCTGGCAGAATAAATTATGTTAAAGCATATATTATACTTAAATGGTTATACCTGTTTAGGCATCTCCCTATTTAAATACCTGGGTGCTAGCTAAGTCTGTCCCAGAGGAGTATTTCCTTATTTGTGTGGCAGGGGGAAAAGCTTTGCATAAGCATTAAAAGAATGGCTCAGAAGGCGAAAGACAGAGGGCTAGCATTATATATATGGTGACAGAATCCCAGTGAGTAGTATGAATAATAGTCAAAACTCTAACACCTTAGTGAGTTTCCCTTAAATCTCACAATAAACATAAATATACATACATATAAGGTGGAGTATCGTCCTAGTAATAAAATACAAAAGTGGCAAACAATAGTGCAATATTGTCAGTTGTACATATAAGAGTGTAAATAATGGGTGAAAATACACTCACAAGGTTGGAGCCGATAATAATAGGCTCAGATTTCCAGCTTAGTGGGGTATAAAGGTCCTCACTCCCTTCTTTAGGTTCCAAAGAATCGAATATCCTCTCAGTAGTAGATATTAATGTAAAGTGCTTTATTGTGAAGTGCACAATGGGTAAAAATAAAAAAATATTTAAAAATAGAATATAAAAACAAATTAATAAAAGTGAAAGCCTTACAGTCCGAAGGTAAGTCCTTAATAAGATATCTGTAGGTTCTTTGTAGTGCAAAACGCATTTCGCCTCGCTGGGAGGATTCCTCAGTTGCTGCTGTTGTCTTGTCTGTGGGTTTCCTTTTAAATTTACCTTAATTGGCTGTCTTTTCCTGTCTTTCGGTCACTTCCGGTGCCGGGTTGTGCGTTCCATAAGTGGACCGCATGTAGTTCACATCCGTTCTTCTGTATGTAGTGCATTCACTTCCGGTTCCGGATTTCAAGTTATGCGTTCCATTCGTGGAACGCATGTAATTCGTTTCCATTCCTCTATATTGGAGCGCGTTCATGCGTTCCACTGTGTTCAATATACTTATGTGTATTGTCACCCCTTATTCGATCATTTTAAAAAAGTTATTGCGTTTTTGTTCCATCAAGTAGTTCATTTAAAGTCCATGGGTAAGTATATACAATAAATGCATAGCGAAAACGGAACAAAAGAAAGAAAAAAATACAGTAATTGTATAGATAAATAAAAATATTAATATTCATATACAATATAAAATTCAAATATCACATACAGTGAAAAACTTAAATAAAACCCAAATAGTGGTTAAGAAAATGATTATACATATAAGTGAGCTCTTATTAAAAGAAGAAATATATTAGTGAACATAATGGATATGAGGGCTAGCATTACCTATCTTGAAGAATTATTACCTTGGCAATATGATAGACCATATGTACTGTATGCAGACCCCGCAAGCAGCCAAAGAAAGCTGGTACCAAATAGAGTCTTATTTCATCCAACAAGGAGATCTCTCAAATCTGACTTGGGAGACCCAATCTCATAATGGGAAAGAACTTGAGGACAAAGGTTTTACTATAGGACATCTGACCGAGGTCTGAACCCAAACAAAAAAGATGCTGGGAACCCAGGATAAAATTATCGACTCCATCAGTATTGGTAAAATAGAAATAAATATCCGAGATCTTCCATTAGAAAATTGGAGGAAAGTAAGTATTGGCAAAGTGGCCAATCTATATAACAAAAAGGGATATTGAAAACATTCTCTATGCTAAATATAGAATACAACCTACCCACCAGGGACATTGGGAGTCAATGGCTCTCTACAGCAGGCTATGTTAGAAGCTGAGCATCAAATAATGAGATTACCGAGAAAGATATTTAGTGAGCAATTGGTCCCGAAGGGCATGTCCAACGTCTATTCACTAATAGCCCTTATTCATCGGGAGGATAATCAGAAGAATATAGAGACATAGTCCAAGTTATTACATATGAATTTACCAAGGGAAAAGTAAGTATAACAGAGCTATCGATTGTGTAAATATCATTGAAAAACAATATAAAGTGATACATTTTTGGTATCTAGACATAGCAAAAGCAGCAAAGTTCTCTTCCAACTTAAATAGTAATTGTTGGCGATGCAATAAAGAGGGTGGAGATTACTTACATATGTGGTGGGGTTGTAAAGTGGCAGCAAGCCTATAGAATATTGCCTTCGAAAAACTACAGATTTGGAGGAAATTTAAAATGGGGGGAAAAAATGAAATAGGGATTTTGACTTAAAATTGGCCAAATTTATCACAAAAAGAAGCACCAATGGCAACTCATTCTTTTGTTGCCACAAAATTACTTTTAGTTCAGCACTGGAAATTAAATGTCACAATAAGCTGGCCAAACGTGAATAGTCAAACTCTATTTTAATGTAGTCTGAAAAGCGGAATCAAATGGCTTAATAGCACATACATGCAGGAATGGATAGACACATTGAAAGATATTTAATAATTGGAACCTCATCATGTTGGGTATAATGGACTGAAAGAGTTGGTAACTTTTAGATATTCTAATCTTAACTGAGTGCTTGGCAATACATTCCCCCGGTGACTAGGTGTTTTTGTAACTGGTTGCATGTTTTTTTCTGTGTGTTATTGTTTATATGTTGACACAATGACATAAGAAGCAAGTTTGGAAGGAAATACCCAAAATATATAAACTATTAATAAAGAAAAAAGTGAATTAAAGGAAATTTGAGATTTAAGGGCAGAGTGGCTGAATGTAAAGGATAGCCGTTACAGAGAATTATTCCAGTTCGGTTATTTTAACCTTAAGTTTGAAATTCTCTTTGAATTCTCTCTTTAGTGAATCTATGTAGCGTTTAAACCCAGATTAGTTGAGCTTTTATCTCGGGAGCACAGGCTGCTTGTGAGAGCTCCAATACTGACATCTAGTGGCAGGAAAGTATACATATGGAAAACACACATTTGATTTCGATAAAAGTAATGTTTTTATAAACAGTGGTCATTCAGAGAAATTCCTTGACGTATTGTATTAAACGCATGGAGGGATTTCTCCATCCTAAACACGCTCTATGAAGAATTCCGTAAAATGTAAGTATTTATAGCATGTCATGCTTGCTCTCACTCTCTCCTCTCGGTGGCTTATAGTCGTGGAAATTCAAGGATCTGTCGAGGTCAGGAGCACCACTTCAAAGTATGTAGTCCGCGAAAGGTGCCCGCTGTTGTCAGGGCCGGTGCAAGGATTTTTCCCCATATGTGCTGCCCACTATGTGACATCACAATTCAGATAAAAGACAGTGTGTTTACATTAAAAAGCCTATAGGCACAGGCTATAGACACCAAAACCACTACATTAAGCTGTACCAGTGCTTCTAGTGACTATAGTATCCCTTTAATGTGAGGTAAGTTAGGGATTAGTGCCACTAATAATATATTGGATTGCCTACTTACCACCAGATGAGGACAAGAGGCTGATGATGGGCTCTGTCTGGCTCCACAGGTCTGGTGTAGAAGAAGCTCTCTGGAGACTGTTTTTAACAGTGCTCACAACAATTAACGAACAGGAAGCAGCTCCATTTTTTAGGGCCCCTTACACAGCTCAAGGTCTGGGCCCCCAGGGCTTGACCGTGAGTATGCCTACAATGCCCACCCATAAATCCAGCTACATGGCCCACCCATGAGTTCTCTCACAGGAAGTGGAGTGTATGTGTGTAGGGGATGTTTTATGTGTTATTGTAGAGGATGCAATGTGTGTGTGTTCTTATAGAATGTAGTGTATAGGGATACCAATTTCTGTAAGGGATGTAGTGTGTTTATAGGGGATGCAGTGTGTGTTTGCGTGTAAGGAATGCATTGTATGTTTCTGGGTGTGTGTGTGTGTGTAAGGGGTGCAAGGTGTGTTTCTGTGTATTTAATTGAATGCAGTGTGTGTCTGTAAGGGGTGCATTGATTGTGTAAGAGATGCATTTTGTTTCTGTGTGTAAGAGAATGAGTGTTGTGTGAACGTAAGGGATGCATTGTGTGTTTCGGGTGTGTCTGTGTGTGAGTAGGAATGCATTGTATGTTTCTGTGTGTGTGGGGGGGGATGCATTGTGTATGTGTGTAGTGTAAAAGAGAGGGTTTGTGGGGTAGGATAGGGACTGAGAGGGAAGAAGCTCTTTGGTGGTCCTTTCCCCCCTTAGTGGTCCTCCCTCTCCCAAACCCCTTAGGGGACCTCCCCCCTCCTCCCTCAGTGGTCCTTACCTCCCCTCCCTCAGTGGTCCTTACTCCCCGCCCCACCCTCCCCCTGTGTTCCTTCACCCCCTTTCCCCAGTGGTCCTTACTCCCCCTCCTTCTCCAGTGGTTCTTACTCCCCCTTCCTCCCCCAAGTGGTTCTTACTCCCCTTCTCCCCCAGTGGTCCTTACTCCCCACTCCTCCCAGTGGTCCTTCCCCCCTCCTGTCCTTATCCCCCCCCCCTGGTGGTCTTACACTCCCTGGTGGTCCCTCCCCCAGTGGTCCTTACCTCCCCTGGTGGTCCTTACCTCCCCCACCCCTGTGGTCCTACCTGCCCCACCCCCCTGTGGTCCATACCCCCCTTCCCTGGTGGTCCTTCCACCCTCCCTGGTGGTCCTTACCTCCCCCCTCCCCCTGTGGTCCTTGCCTACCCTCCCCCACCCCCCGTGGTCTTGCTACCCCCCCCGTCCCCCTGGTCCTGCCTACCCCCTCCCCACCCCCCGTGGTCCTTACCTACCCCCCCTCCCCTGGTGGTCCTTGCCCTCCTCTTGCCTCCCGTGTATGTAGCGTGGCCGGGCGGCGCGGAACGCGGGACAGGAAGCTCTGTTTCCTGTACCCGGCCGCCGGCGGACTGCACGGAAGTGATCACTCAGTGAGCACTTCCTGTCAGTCCGCCGGCGGCCGGGTACAGGAAATAGAGCTTCCTGTCCCGCGTTCCGTGCCGCCCGGCCACGCTACATTGAGAGACCGGCGGGAGGGATCGCTCTGCGCCTCCCTCCTGCCGGTCACTCAAATCCGGCCGCCCTCCACAGCAGTGCTGCACCGCCTGAGGCTTGCCTTACAGGTAGCGCCGGCCCTGACTTTGATACATAACGAGTGTGTGACAGAGCTCCAGTACTCCGACTAACCACCTCCACCCAATCTACTTCCTAGGCATTGGGGTGGGAGCCTGGAACGCTTCAGCCCCAGTCGCCGAAGCTTGATTGGGCTCTCTCTGGAACTCTTCCACCTGACCACACTCTTCTTCCAGGCAGGTATCGTCCCCTCTGATTAATCCTCTGCAGCTTTTCTTTCAGGCAGGTATTGTCCCCTCTGCCTATTCCGCTGCAGCCCTTCTTCCAGGCAAGTATCCACCTATGCCTAAAATGTGGTTGCTATCGCCTTTACAAAGGCAATTGCGGCTCTCAGGCCTAGCTCTTTTGATTTATCCCAGGGCTACGGGGATTGTGCAGCCAGTCAACTAATTGAAAGACTCTGTTAGTGGTAGCCCAACAATCTGAGGGCACTGGTGCGTTGCCATCGGGAATTGCACAAGACGGTTTATGGGTTTGTTTTGGAGGTTTGGGGGGTTCCAGTTCGCCTTGGGGTTTTTGAACGGGAGGCGGCCACGCTATTTCGAGGGTATCGGGTACATTTGATGGTGGTTGGGTTCATCGTCTTTTACTCTCGCTCTGCAGGAAGCAATGGAACAGGCCATGGGTGTGTTTGGTGGGGTCCCCCGCTGATTTTAGACGTAAAACAGGAGGGTTGTGGTCGGGGGTATGTCCTTGCCAATTAAGTTTGAGGTGGTTATGATAATTATGTGGAATGAAGTGAACAAGTTTTCAGGTCTCAACTTCCCCTGCTCTAAAGGGTTAACCTTAGGTTACCTGTTATGTCGTGCCCACCGAGCGAGGAAAAGGTCGGCTGGTGGTAAGCATTGGAAGGAAAAGGAGTTTATGCCGAGTGGTTAGGTGAGAGGAAGTGGTACATAGGCTCATGGTCAGTTTATTGGCAAGGACGGATGGGTTACCCTGTATGACAATATGTGTTAAGTTTAATGTTAAGTTATGGTTATTTACGTTTTGGCATTTTGGTTCTTATAAAGAAAAGAGAATATTAAAATAAATTATGGATGTGTTATACAGTAATTATCATATATTATAACAAAATGCTGTGGCCTGTTTCATCCATACTACGTTGTCTGTCATTATTTGGGTGAATTGGGTTGGTTTTGTTATTATGCTGCACTACGTACATACATGCATTGTGCGTTTCCCTGCTTTTACAATGATTACAAAGTGTTGCTGCTTGTAGCTGTAACACACAGGTTCACACCTCTTATTTCCTAACCTCAGTGTTTGCTCTTATAGGAAGACAGAGAGCTGCTGGTGGAGCCCAGTTGCACAGTTGCAATGCCGAGTTAAAGTTCATCAATAAACAAATTAAATGTGGATCCAGGACAGACCCCCGAGGCACCCCACTTGCCACATGTCACACTCTGTCATTAAACCAATGTTCTATATAGGAACCACAATTATCCGTTTGCTTTTCACTCAGACTGTAACATTTATTGAGTAACCGTAACCGTAAGTTCCTAAGCAGAATCCAGCTGGGTCACAGCCACGGGAACTCCCTGATTTATATAAATACAGACTTCACCAGACAAAATGAAATGAAAACCTAAATAACAAAGTTTCTCACATTTGGAAGATAAACTTATATCCTCTAGGCAGGTAGAATGACTGTAATTACGTAAGTTATAAGGTAAGCTAGCAAGACAAGGAAAGGGCGTGTCAGCCATATTGCTAATATTGTAATATTGTAATACAGGTGTGTGTCCCCATCATGGCAGCCGTGCCAGCCGTGCCAGCCAGCCTTCATCATGGCAGCCGTGCCAGCCGTGCCAGCCAGACCCCATCATGGCAGCCGTGCCATCCAGTCCCCATCATGGCAGCCGTGCCAGCCAGCCTCCATCATGGAAGCCGTGCCAGCCATGCCAGCCAGCCTCCATCATGGCAGCCGTGCCAGCCGTGCCAGCCAGCCTCCATCATGGCAGCCATGCCAGCCAGCCTCCACCATTGCAGCCGTGCCAGCCAGGCCCCATCATGGCAGCCGTGCCAGCCAGCCTCTATCACGGCAGTCGTGACAGCCAGCCCCCATCATGGCAGCCATGCCAGCCAGTCCCCATCATGGCAGCCATGCCAGCCAGTCCAAATCATGGCAGCTGTGCCAACCAGTTCATGTGATAGCAACCGTGCCACTCATTGTTTTGTGGACTGAGACACCTCACCCTTCACCCTCATATCTTTAATATTCTTTGCACGATGATGGGCAAAAATAGGAAAATCACAAAACAAATGACCATAGTCCTTGTCCTCTTGCTAGATAAACCAATTAGTGGAGATGATCTGTTTCATCCTTTTGGACATGACAGATAAAGTACTAAGAAAGAGGATACGGGTATTCATTTGTACTGGTTTCCCAGCAAGTAGGGACGATCTCTCAATATATACCTCCGACAGCATGAAGTTAAATGGGTGTACCTCCCGGAGACAGTGTCTCAACGAGAAGCTGACTGACTTTGTTTTCTCCTCGGGTTGGTTTTAAGTGATCATTTGTTCACTTTGTCCAGTCGAGCATTTCATGTGGTGTAGTTCGTTTTGTGTTACATTTTCAGTATTTAGTTTATGTGCTTAGTTATACTGATTTGTACTAGAAACTCTGATGGTTTGCATTAGCTGCGATACGGGTTACGATACATAGCTGGTGTTTTTCTGTTTTGGTTTATGTGAGTTGGGATTATATGCTTTGATATGAAGTTGCAGACTATTTTCCAAGTGCTTTTATAAGTTTAGATAATTTAATATACATATTTGTAGTTGTTCTATTCTTATATACAATCTAACTACGGAATATACTGGATTTTAGCAGCTTGCTGGTTTTCTCCATTGCCTAGTGACTGTTGCTGATCGATTTCCCGGATGACATCACTGGATCTCGGCGGAGAGCAATGGTGCCGGGAGCAGCAGTTGGAACAAGCGACGTCCTGTTGGTGGAGGGTAGTTTCACTAATGGTTTATATTCTGGTGAGTGTGTTGCATGGATGGGGGCATTGATCATTGATAAAGGAACAGAGTCCTGAAACCTCTGTACTTTGAACGCTCTTTGAATTCATTTAGGCTGCACGAATGGGCCCCTATAACTTAACTGCGCTTTGTGGATTAATACTTTGGATTGCTAGATTGTGCTTGGTGCTGGGGTTAAACTATTATGCCTTTTGGTATTGTGCACACTCCAAGATCATATGTTTGCTGCAGGCATGAGGAAGTGTGATCCAGTCTGATGGATATGATACTAGTTACTTGTATCCATACATTATGGTACAGTGCCTTTTATTACAGGTTTTGGGACTTTGTGGGCGTAGTTTATCCCAGCTAGTCTCGCCTTCTTTCGGCATCAGACGCACACCCGGACAGGCCTTTGAAGGACCGCAGGAGTCCATAAGGAAAGCCACTTGGGCCCCTACACCTTGTGCTGACAGTGAACCTTCTTATCCCAAGCCTGTTCTTTGCAAGATTTTTCTATTAACTCTGCAATACACCCATCTGTGACACATACATGTTGGAACCATAGTAGTCTACATTAATGCCTCATAGGTTTGGATGAGCACTCTATACACAGTTGTAATGAAAATGAGTCAACCCCCATTGAATATCAGGTTTATTGTCAAAATGTACAGACTTTCAGCTATTCCATGCATCCACTACCCTCTCAGTAAAGTAATACTTCCTGAAATTATTTTTAAACATTTGCCACTCTAATTTAAGCCTATGCCCTCTTGTTGTGGTAGTTTTTAATTTAATTTGCCATTTGGCTTATCCCTCCTGGAACATCAACCCTGTTACATATCTTAGTATCATCAGCAAAAAGACATACCTTACCATCAAGACCTTCTGCAATATCACTAATAAAAATATTAAAGAGAATGGGTCCAAGTACAGATCCCTGAGGTACCCCACTGGTGACAAGTACAAGCTTTGAATATATTCCATTAACTACAACCCTCTGTTGCCTGTCACTCAGCCACTGCCTTACCCATTCAACAATATTGGAATCCAAACTTAAAGATTGCAGTTTATTGATAAGCCTTCTATGTGCAACAGTGTCAAAAGCCTTACTGAAATCTAGGTAAGCAATGTCTACTGCACCACCCTGATCTATAATTTTAGTTACCAAATCAAAAAAATCAATAAGATTAGTTTGGCATGATCTCCCTGAAGTAAACCCATGTTGTCTCTGATCTTGAAATCCATGTGTTTTTAGATGTTCATCAATCCTATCCTTTAACATGGTTTCCATTACTTTCCCCACTACTGAAGTAAGGCTTACTGGCCTATAGTTGCCCGACTCCTCCCTATTACCTTTCTTGTGAATGGGTAAAAAAAAAGCAATTAAAATAGTTCAACACAATGAATGTGCCAAGTGGTTTCTCCAAATTCAACTGAAAATGCAACTTATAATGACTCCTCCAGTCTCAAAAGTATTTAAACCCCTGGCATGGCTGCCATGATGGGGAAATGTGCAAAACAGGTGTTTCTCAAGCACACCTGATACAACTAATCAAGGGCTTCATTAGTTGCACCAGATGGGCTTGACTTGAAACACTTGAAATTAGTGATGTCCCGAACGGTTCGGTGGCGAATAGTTCCCGGCGAACATAGCGTGTTCGCGTTCGCCACGGACGGTGAACATATGCGATGTTCGGTCCGCCCTCTTAGTATTAGTAAATTGTGCCCCTACTTGCAATACCGCGAGTAGGGGCATGTCTATTAAACAGTGAGCAGTCTGTGGCTGCTCACTGTTTAAAAAAAAAAAGGGTCCCACCCCGGTGGGGGCCCTAAATACTATTGTCCTCCCCCCGGCCCCCACCCCTGAGCAGTGGGTGGGGGCCCTAAAAATAACAATAAGGGGGGGACCTATTGTCCCCCCCGGCCCCCACCCCTGAGCGGTGGGTGGGGGCCCTAAAATGAACAATAAGGGGGGACCTATTGTCCCCCCCACCCCCACCCCTGCGCGGCGGGTGGGGGCAATATTGATAATGAGGGGCGGGACCTACTGCCCCCCCCCGGCCCCCACCCCTGCGCGGCGGATGGGGCTATATTGATAATGAGGGGGGGACCTACTGCCCCCCACCCGGCCCCCACCCCTGCGCGGCAGGTGGGGGCCATATTGATAATGGGGGGGGACCTACTGTCCACCCCCCCTCCGGCACCCACCCCTGGGCGGCGGGTGGGGCCATAAAGATAATGGGGGGGGACCTACTGTCCTCCCCCACCGGCCCCCACCACTGGGTTGCGGGTGGGGGCCCTAAGTAAATCCCCCCCAGGTGACTAAGGGTCCCCGAGCCCCTAGTCACCCACCCCCCCCAAATAAAAAGTCCCTACCTACCCCCCTCACCCTAAAAAATAGTGAGGGGGGAATAAAATAACTAACCTGTAAAATAAAATTAAACTCACCATTCGACGTCTTTTTTTTCAAATCTTCATTTTTCAGCCCCAAAAAAGGCCAAATAAAAAACCAACATAACAGTCGAACTAAAAAAATAAATAAATCCTGAGTGCAAAAAAAAAAAACAGACGAAAAAGAAAAAACCCGAGCGCAAAAAAAATAATCCATCGTCACCCATGGAGGGCTCCGCGCAGACTGAGCTCCGCAGGGCGGCGGAAGGCTTATAAAGCCTTGCCCCGCCCTGCAATTAGGCTAAGAACACTCTGATTGGTGGGTTTAAGCCAATCAGAGTGCTCTTTGTCATTTTACACAGCGTGGGAAAGTTCTTTGGAGAACTGCGCGGAGCCCTCCATGGGTGAAGATAGATTATTTTTTTGCGCGAGGGTTTTTTCTTTTTCGTCAGGTTTTTTTTTTGCGCTCAGGATTTTTTTTTTTTTTTTTAGTTCGACGGTTTTTTATTTGGCCTTTTTTGGGGCTGAAAAATGAAGATTTGGGGGTAGGTAGGGACTTTTTATTTGGGGGGGTGGGCGACTAGGGGCTTGGGGACCCCTAGTCATCTGGGGGGGGAAATTTACTTAGGGCCCCCACCCGCAGCCCAGGGGTGGGGGCCGGAGAGGGGGTGGACAGTAGGTCCCCCCTCATTATCAATATGGCCCCCACACGCCGCACAGGGGTGGGGGCATGGGGGGGGCAGTAGGTCCCCCCCCCTCATTATCTTTATGGCCCCCACCCGCCACCCAGGGGTGGGGGCCGGAGGGGGGGTGGACAGTAGGTCCCCCCCCATTATCAATATGGCCCCCACCCACCGCTCAGTGGTGGGCCTGGGGGGGGACAATAGGTCCCCCCCTTATTGTTATTAGGGCCCCCACCCACCGCTCAGGGGTGGGGGCCGGGGGGGACAATAGGTCCCCCCTTATTATTATTAGGGCCCCCACCCACCGCTCAGGGGTGGGGGCCAGGGGGGGGACTATAGGTCCCCCCTTATTGTTATTAGGGCCCCCACCCACCGCTCAGGGTTGGGGGCCGGGGGGGACAGTAGGTGCCCCCCTCATTATCTTTATGGCCCCCACCCGCCGCCCAGGGGTGGGGGCCGGGGGGGGGAGGAGAGTAGTTCTCCTCTCCCCCCCCCTTCAACCAGATAGAGTCCCTGTGTGTTTTAAAATTCGCCTGCCCATTGAAGTCTATGGCGGTTCGCCGGGTTCGCCCGGTTCGCGAACATTTGCGGAGGTTCGCATTCGCGGTTCGCAAACAGAAAATTTCATGTTTGCAACATCACTACTTGAAATATCTGAACTGGCTATGGGTTTGTTGAGTGTCACATTTGCCTGCATGTTAGAAATATGAGATCACTGTGATGCAACATTGACATGTATTACTTCTGTGGGTTCATCCAATTCCTAAGGAATTCTACTGTTAATGAGACCTTAAAGTACCTGCTCTCACCATGCACGATAATCAGTGATATTATTTGTAGACAGCATATTCTGATTAAGCAGATATTATTAGTCCTTCAAAAACGTTTTCTTCTTTCTAATATACTTTACTCAGATTTAACACAATAAAAATGAATCACTGTTTGTGACCTGCTCCTGAACAGGACTGTGCGAAGAACACCAGTTTAGCCACTATAAACTTGAAAATAGGAAAATGTACCTATAGCATCAGTGGTCCTTCAGATACAAGCAGTTAAATAATGGAACTCCCAGCTCAGAGAGGTTACTTTGTCATATTAGGTTAACGGATACCTTTATTTTTTTTATTAGAAAGCAGAATACAAGGCACCAGCAAAGTTTATATGAACGTTGTGAAATACTGAAAGATTGTTGATACAGGGAAGATGTGCCATTTGGTTCTGCATGCGTGAATTACAAGTCAATAATCTCCGTGAGGAGGAAACACTGTTTATTGCTTCAGTCAGTGTGGGCTTTTGGTTTGATCTTTTTTTTAATTATTATTATTATTATTATTATTATTATGTTGGTCCAGAAGTCTCAGCAGGATGCGACACAATGCTTCATTTGATACGCTAACCATAATAGATTCAATGTGAATTCCCATTAGGTAGGTCTATCACTCTATAGTTTCCACTAGTCATCACTTTTCTAGAACATGTCCCTTGATGGAAACAGAGAGCGGAAACAGAGAGATATTCATCTAAACAGACACGTTGTGGATCCTATTACTTTGCTTTTGTTAATGCTAATGTTTCCAGGAAATACAGATGTGAAGTGTCTATTCGCCTCCCACATAAAATCCACACAACGGCAAATTAACAAAAACAAAACAAAAACATGTATAGAGGCTTCCTGTTAAGGTGCACAATCTTTCTGAGACACCGCTAATTTAATTATTTTTCACTATTTTTTTTCACTGCAACTTGAATAATGAGTCTATTGATGCTACCAGAGAGACATGTGAACATGTTGTCAGCGTCCCATCTCCAAAAATCTTACTGCCACGTACATAGTCAGCTTCCCATCTCCAAGGAACCTGTTACTGCCCTCCTACATAGTCAGCGTCGCCTATCCAAAAATCTTACTGCCCCTACATAGTCAGCTACCCATCTCCGAGGAACCTCTAACTGCTCTCATACATAGTCAGCTTCCCATATCCAAGGAACCTCTTACTGCCCCCTACATAGTCAGCTTCTCATCTCTGAGGAACCTCTTACTGCCCTCCCACATAGTCAGCGTCCCATCTAAAAAAATCTTACTGCCACATACATAGCTTCTCATCTCCAAGGAACCTCTTACTGCCCCCTACATAGTCAGCTTCTCATCTCTGAGGAATCTCTTACTGCCCCCCGACATAGTCAGCTTCTCATCTCTGAGGAACCTCTTACTGCCCTCCTACATAGTCAGCGTCCCATCTCCAAAAATCTTACTTCCCCTACATAGTCAGCTTTCCATCTCTGAGGAACCTCTTACTACCCCCGACATAGTCAGCTTCCCATCTCTGAGGAACCTCTTACTATCCATAGTCAGCATCCCATCTCCAAAAATCTTACTGCCCCCTACATAGCCAGCTTCCCATCTCCGCAGAAACTCTTACTGGTCTCCTACATAGTCAGCTTCCTATCTCCAAAAATCTTACTGCCCCCTACATAGCCAGCTTCCCATCTCCAAGGAACCTCTTACTGCCCCCAATATAATCAGCTTCTCATCTTCGCAGAAACTCTTACTGCTCACCTACATAGTCAACTTTGTATCTCTGAAGAACCTCTTACTGCCCCCTACATAGTCAGCTTCCCATCTCTATGTCCTCAATAGTCAACTTGCCATCCGTGAGGAACCTCTTATTATCTTATACTTTTGGACCTGTATACATTTTGTTTTTATGTCCTATTGTATTTTATTCTATTTTATTTTATTTGTATTTTATTTGTGTTTTGGGCTACCATAAGCAAATCACTATATCTCCCAAGACTGGAGGATTCTTCATTTTAATACACTGGTTAGTGGAGACAAGCCTACTGTTTTTACACTTGATATTTCCACTGTTATTCCATCCTAATTCTCAGGTTGTATCCTCTGTATATTATTTTGTATCCCACCACCCTCCACCCTATACTTCCCCCTGGGGACGTATTTTTGTTCACATATATTCTATTTGCAAGTGTTTGTGAGGTACACTTTTGGTAGGGTGCCTGAACGTTTTTTTGCTTTCGTGTTTATATATAGTACATATTCTGTTTATACTCTTATTATCCCCCTATATAGCCAGCTTCCCATCTCCGAGGAACCTCTTACTGCCCCCTATATAGCCAGCTTCCCATCTCCGAGGAACCTCTTACTGTTCCCCTACATAGTCAACTTCTTAGAACCTCTTACAATCTTCCTGAGACACCACTCATTTTTCTTATGATTTGTTGATGCTATATAGCTGTGACATGGCTTCCCATCTCCATGGAACCTCTTACTGCCCCCCTACATAGTCAACTTCCCATCTCCATGGAACCTCTTACTGCCCCCCTACATAGTCAACTTCCCATCTCCATGGAACCTCTTACTGCCCCCTACACAGTAAACTTCTAGTCTGCATGGAACCTCTAATTGCCCCCCTACATAGTAAACTTCCGAACTCTGAAGAACCTATCACTACCCCCTACATAGCTAACTTTTTTATTTTAAAATCCCAAGAATTCCCACTTTACCGAATACCCTGTCATTTGAACTCTTTCCTATCAGACTACTGTCAGTAATTACATAACCTCCTTCTAGCTGAAGATATATTCACTGTTTCCTGGTACATTACCCACAAGTTCACGACAGTATTCTGGGTTTGACAGGTGGCCACGGAATCGGGGGGGTGAGGGGAGAGAAGGGGGGATATTCTGCATCTAATACCACGGACAGGAAACTGAACTCAGACAAATACTGCTCAGTCTTTCAGTAATGAAGTCTGAAAAAGTTCAGATCATCTTCCTCACTAACGAAACTTTGCAAACAACCCGCACCACTTGGAAAACAACCTGCACCACTCGGAAAACAACCCGTACCACTGCAAAAACAACCCGCACCACTCTGAAAATAACCCGCACCACTCTGAAAATAACACGCATCACTTTAAAAACAACATGCACCGCTCGGAAGACAACCTGCACCGCTCGGAAAACAACCTGCACTGCTCTGAAAACAACCTGCACCACTCTGAAAACAACCTGCACAGCTCTGAAAACAACCTGCACCACTCGGAAAACAACCCGCACCACTGCAAAAACAACCCGCACCACTCTGAAAATAACCCGCATCACTTTGAAAACAACCTGCACCACTCGGAAAACAACCTGCACCGCTCTGAAAACAACCTGCACCACTCTGAAAACAACCTGCACAGCTCTGAAAACAACCTGCACCACTCTGAAAACAACCTGCACAGCTCTGAAAACCACCTGCACAACTCTGAAAACAACCTGCACCACTTTGAAAACAACCTGCACCACTCGGAAAACAACCTGCACCGCTCTGAAAACAACTCGCACCACTTTGAAAACAACCTGCACCATTCGGAAAACAATCTGCACCACTCGGAAAACAACCTGCACCACTTTGAAAACAACCTGCACCACTCTGAAAACAACCCGCACCGCTCCAAAAACAACCTGCACCACTTTGAAAACAACCTGCACCATTCGGAAAACAATCTGCACCACTCGGAAAACAACCTGCACCACTCTGAAAACAACCCACACCGCTCTGAAAACAATCTGCACCACTCTGAAAACAACCCGCACCGCTCCAAAAACAACTTGCACCACTCCGAAAACAGTCTGCTTCCCTCTAAAAGCAGCCTGTAACACTCTGAAAGCACTATCTACTCTGTACAATACGAAATACACACTGCACCACACTTAACGTTATATGCACCACTCTGAAAGCACCCAGAACATAACTAAAAAGCACCCCATGCACTCTGAAAGCACCCGGTGTCCCTCTGACTGCTCCCCGTGTCCCTCTGACTGCACCCCGTGCCCCTCTGACTGCACCCCGTGGCCCCTCTGACTGCACCCCGTGCCCCTCTGAAAGCACCCCGTGCCCCTCTGAATGCACCCCGTGCCCCCCTGAAAGCACCCTGTGCCCCTCTGACTGCACCCCATGTCCCTCTGAATGCACCCCGTGCCCCTCTGACTGCACCCCGTGTCCCTCTGAAAGCACCCCGTGCCCCTCTGAATGCACCCCGTGCCCCCCTGACTGCACCCCGTGGCCCTCTGAAAGCACCCCGTGCCCCTCTGACTGCACCCCGTGCCCCTCTGAATGCACCCCATGTCCCTCTGACTTCACCCCATGTCCCTCTGACTGCACCCCGTGCCCCTCTGACTGCACCCCGTGCCCCTCTGACTGCACCCCGTGCCCCTCTGAAAGCACCCCGTGCCCCTCTGACTGCACCCCGTGTCCCTCTGAAAGCACCCTGTGCCCCTCTGAATGCACCCCGTGCCCCCTGAAAGCAGCCTGCAGCAGACAGAAAGCAGCCTACGGTATGCACTATAAAGCTGCAGGTGTTGTACAGCCAGGGTGGCAGTTTGGGTGACACAGGATATCACTCAGAGAGTGACAGTAACATGACTTCCCATAAACGCGCTATGTTCACACAGGGTTATCAGTAAAGGGACACAGTGTGAAAATTGAGAATTCAAAGTGAATTTCACATTCAGCCAAAAACAGACACAGAAAAAAGAAATTAAATGTTCACCATTCGGCTACTCAGGATATTCTTTTCAAATTCTTTTTATTAAACATTTTTAGAAAACATAATAATAACAAAATAAAACAGAAATATAAACAACTGAAATATGAATAAACTAACAAAAAAGGGAGTTGGGAGGGGAAAAAATGAAAAGGGGAAGCAGGATTCCATCCATAGTAACAAGATATTAATATTGCATTTATACAGAATAAATAATGTGTATTACAGAGTAAAATCATTACTAGTGTGACATAACACCCTGTAGCGGACACCGGGTAACCCGATCGCTTACCTCCGCTAATTCCCTTCCTTCAGCTGCTCAGGAACCACTTAGAGTATAACGAGACCCATTTCCCCCCCCAGTAACTGGACGGCACACAGTTCCAGGGGTACAACACAATTTTACTGGCCACACTAGGCTTTTATGCATAATACCGTGCAAGGTGTCTTCCACAACACAACCAGGGGTTATAGCCCATAATCCTTCATACCTGAGAGCCCAGATGCGGGAACGAGGGTTGCTATCACTTTGTCTCCCAAATATGGAAAGCCCGCCACTCCAGTGAAGGGTCTCCCACCCTGGATGACAAGGGGGTCTTCATCCCAGGAGCCTCTGTGCCTGGGAGCCAAAGAGCAGGAAGGAAATTGTCTGCCTGCGGAAAAAGAGCTGGTCTCTTTGTCCCCCAGGCACAGAAAAGCCTGCCAAATTAGCCAGTGCCCTAAAAATGTCCAAACCAACCTCACGGACCCTCACAGCAGTACCTTCCTCGAGCAGTCCCCATTTGCGTCGTCCCGGTGTTAAACCCAGACAAGGGAAGTGTCCTCTCAGGATAAGAATGCCCCCCATGTCTGGCGTTCATCTCTACCTTGCGGTTCCACACTAAGGTTGCCAGCGCGAATGTTCTGACTAATTGGTGTGAACGTTCTAATGGGGCACCAGGGAGGTCCTGGTTCAGGAGGCAAACAAGTCGGGAAACAATCCACAAATGCTCTCCATGGCTGGTGTTCGTCTGTATGAATGGCGCCCACCCAGGGGAGCACTCATTAATTGTTTCTCTTGCGGCTTTGCGTTTTCACACTTATGTTGCGAGATGTGAACGTTTTAACCTAGCATTCTAAATGGGATATGAGGTGGTCGCCGTTCGGGAGATGAATGGATTCCCTTCATGGAAGCACTCATGAACGGGGAGCAAGCACAATACACGAAAATACAGGGAAACACATGTAATAGAAAAAGGAGATTCACGAACAGGCAGCTGTTCTGCCACATAGCTCTCCTTTAACCACAAGCCGGCATACACAGTCTGATCCCAACAGATCGACTTGGGGATGTCTTTGGGAGTACTCACGGATCACTTCTCCAGAGCCGTCTGCCTTTACAACCAGTTGGTATTCGCGTTTTGCTTGTCGGGTCTATAATGAATGGTAAAGTCATAGGGTTGCAGGGCCAGGCTCCACCGTAACAGCCGGACATTGTCTCCAGTAACCCGATTAAGCCACACCAACGGGTTGTGATCCATGAGTAAGGCGGATTGCTGTCCAAAGAGGTAGGGCTGCAGTTTTTTGAGTGCCCACTCCACCACCAGGCACTCCTTTTTGATGGCGGCGTAGCTCACCTCCCAGGGTAATAGCTTCCGGCTGAGGTAAGCCACGGGAGGTTCACCGCCATTGTCCCTGACCTGGCTCAGCACCGCTCCTAATCCAAACATAGAGGCATCTGTGTGGATGAGAATTTTTTTTTTCAGATTAGCAGCAGCCAGGACAGGGGAATTTACCAAGGCGTTCTTAAGGGTTTGGAACGCCTGCTCACACTCTGGGGTCCAGTCTACCTTTCTGGGCAAGGTTTTTCGGGTCAGGTTGGTGAGGGGCTTAGATAGGGTGCTGTAATTAGGGATAAACTTACTGTAATAGCCAGCAGTCTCTAGGAAGGTCTTTGTGCGGGGATGAGGCCAGCTAGCTACTACCTCAACCTTGGCTGGCTCGGGCTTCTGTGTCCCTCACCCTACCCGGTGTCTTAGGTACTGTACTTCTGCCATCCCTAGGTGGCATTTACTGGATTTTGAGGTTAACCCCGCCTCCCTAATCCGGTCTAGTACAGCTCCTACATGGACCAGATAACTGTATATGGCTATGTAATCCAGGTACACAGAGGCATAATCCTGGAGGCCCTCCAACAGCTGGTCCACCAGCCTTTGGAAAGTGGCTAGGGCATTCTTCATCCCAAAGGAAATCACCCTAAATTGGTACAAGCCAAATGGGGTGACGAATACCGACTTGGGAACAGCATCTGTCGATAGGGGAATCTGCCAGTACCCCTTCCACAGATCTATAGTCTTGCACAGATCTATAGTGGTGAGGTACCGGCCACGAGCCATCCTATCTAATAGCTCGTCTATACGGGGCATGGGGTACGCATCCGAGAACGTCTTGTCATTGTGCCTCCTGTGGTCTACACATAACCTGGTGGTTCCGTCTCGTTTCGGGACTAGCACTACTGGGGAGGCCCAAGGACTCTTGGAAGGTTTGATGACCCCTACCTGGAGCATCTCCTGGATCTCCTGCCTCATACTTTCCCGCACCGCCTCTGGTATTCAGTACAGAGTTTGCTGCAGAGGTCGTTGGTCGGAGGTCTATACCCTATGGGTGGCCAGTGGGGTAAACCCGGGCAGATTGGACGTCTCCCTCCTTGCAGACAGCATCTGCTATGCCTGTCTGCGTTCGTTCTCAGTCAGTCAGTCCCCTAAGTGGACCTCATGCAGGGACCCTGCCGGAGCTGCATCCTCCAGAAGGTCAGGCAAGGGAAGATTATCAAAATCTTCAAAGGCTGCAGTACATGTAGCGGCTACACCCTCTGTCCGCTCATGGTAGGGCTTCAGCATGTTAACATGTGTAACGGACCTCCCCGTACTCCAACCGAGTACCTTCCGTTGATGGATGTGTCCTAGCTTGCGCCGAGAACCACAAGCACCGCACCGGACACCACAACCACCGCAGACTCCACAACCGCCATAGCTTAACTTGATTCTCGCCGTCTTCCTTCCATCCTGGATCAGCTTCTGTCCTCCAGGACCGTGTGGTGAAGACCTCTCCTCCAGGAGAGAGTGTCAGGAACAAGCTCTAAAAAGAGCTAAATGATTAAAGCTCAGGGGAGTATGCAGAGCATAGCAATCCCCAGTGTGATATAGCAGCTCCCTCCAATCACGAGACAAGACTATGTGTTGAGGGTCAAGAAGATCTGTGTTTAATTAGCACCAAAGGGACCACAGGGTTTTTCAGAAGAACCAATAAAAATATTGCAACACATACAATAAAGTAAACCACTCCCAGGAGAAATCCTCCACTCTGCCTGTGATACAATTATCTCAAGACAATAGACTAACTTAATTATCACAGGCAGAAAATATACAGTTTTACACAATTCTTATAACTTTAAAAGTATGCATGCAATATTAATAAAAGTCCTTTAAATATAAATATAC
This sequence comes from Pelobates cultripes, assembly GCA_933207985.1. NCBI lineage: Eukaryota > Metazoa > Chordata > Amphibia > Anura > Pelobatidae > Pelobates > Pelobates cultripes. Next base: position 2,532,545 of record OW240912.1, read on the forward strand.
TCAAAAATCATAAAAATCCGTCCAGTACATCAAAAGTTAGCTGGGAGTCCTTTATGACCGAACGCAAGCACATTTTCATGCCCAAAACAGTTCCATGGATTTGGACTGTGCGGTCGGTCTATTTTACACTGAAAAAATGAATCTTCGAACGGGACTTAGTCTCCAGCCGCAGTGTCGAAGTTGAGAAGAAGGTACGGGTCAGCGGTGTTCGTGCAATTGGGTAGCCGAAAACAATTCCAGCTGCACACCGCTGACCGCGTTCGAATGAGTTAAAATAGCCGCCGCCACGTGTTCGTTTGTCGAATGGCGGCCACTTCGACTACTTTGGCTGTATCCGAAGTGCCAATTTAAAGTTGCAACACTGCTCCAAAGTAATTGAATGGCCAGAAACAGCATTATAAAAATCCATTATGCCCAAATCAGTTTCTTAAAGGGCAATACATCCCAGGGGCCATAGTCACATGGCAGGAGACTGGCAATCAGTCCTCTCCAATGCCCAGTGGCAAATGGCAGTTTGTCACAACATGTAACAGGCATCTGTCCCCGGGACCCAAGCAATGACCGATTACATAGGTAGTGTTACATTTCCGTTACACTACCTGGTATGGGCCCTGTCAGACAGCCTGTAGCCTGTCATGCCTGATGGGTTTCAGAACCAAAACCTTATCACCAACCTGAAAGCTCATACCAGGTGCGCTGGTGCCTCTGTGCCGCCTGGAGTTTCTCCAGCCGGTCCCTAAACTCCAACACATATGGAACGATGGGGGTCCCTTCCTGTTCCCCAGTGCCCTCCCAGTGTTCCCAGACCAGGTCTAGGTGCCCTCTAACCCTCTGCCCGAACATTAATTCAAATGGAGAGAATCCTGTGGATTCCTGGGGCACCTCCCGATATGCGAACAGGAGATGCGGCAGGAATCTTTACAAATCCTTGTGAGTCACTGCAAATGTACATAGCATTTGCTTCAACGTGCTATGGAAGTGCTCACACAGGCCATTGCCCCTTCACACACTGCCCCCTCACACACTCACTGCCTCACAAACACACTACACCCCTCTCACACACTGCCCCTCTCACACACTGACCCCCTTTCACACACACTGCCTGTAGCAGACCCTGGGTAACCCAACAGGATCATGGGTTATAATACCGCATAGCAGAGATTAGGAAGCCAGGAACAGTTCCTACTACCACCAAACAGTTGGTGGCTCCCAGGAAATATCGTCAGGAGCTACTGAAGATAGCTCACGATATCCCCCTGGCAGACCATTTGGGAACAAGCCAGATAAAATATCGGCTCACCAAAAGCTTTTTCTGGATCTGAGGCAGTATTGCCAGACCTGCTATGTGTGCCAGAGCGTAGGAAAGAGGGGTGGCCAACACAAGGCCAAGCTCTATCCCCTACCGGTCATTGAGGATCCTTTCGGTCGGGTAGCTGTCGATATCATAGGTCCCCTGGCCAAGCCTAGTCCCTGTGGGATCGTTGTGGACTATGCCACTCGTTACCCCAAAGCAGGCGCCCTGAGCAACATTCAGGCAGAGACTGTGGCCTGTTCTCCAGGATGGGCTTTTCCAGGGAGATCCTATCAGATCAGGACACGCAATTTACTGCCGAGATAATGAACCAACTGTGGAGGTTATGCGGCATTAAATCCATCCGAAGCTCCCCTTATCACCCCCAGACCAATGTCTTGTGCGAGTGCCTCAATGGTACATTGAAACAGATGCTCCGTACCTTTGCAGAGACTCGCAAAGATTGGGAGATTCCTGCCGCATCTCCTGTTCGCACATCGGGAGGTGCCCCAGGAATCTACAGGCTTCTCGGTCGGTGAATTAGGGGACCCCTAGACCTGGTTAGGGAGCACTGGGAGAGAGCCGGGAAACAGGGAGGGACCCCCATCGTTCCATATGTGCTGGAGTTTAGGGACCATCTGGAGGAGCTTACCCACCCAGTGCACCTCCAGGTGGCTCAGAGGCGCCGGTGTGCATGGTAAGATAAGGGAGCCAGAAGCCGTAGCTTTCAGGTCAGACAGAAAGTTTTGGTTTTAAAGCCTGTCTGGCATGACAGGCTACAGGCTGCCTGGCAGGGCCCATACCAGGTAGTGGAACAAAGGTGTGAAACTACTTACGTGATTGGTCCCTGCTCGGGTATGTTAACATGAGTTGCATGTTAACATACTGAAGTCCTACCACGAGCGGACGGAGGATGTGGCTGCTATATGTGCCCCATCCTTGGAAGATTACGAAAATCTTCCCCTACCCGACCTCCTGGAGGATGGAGCTCAGGAAGTGTCAGAATTACTGTTTGATCCAGCACGTAGAACTGTACAGCACGGATGACAAATAAGTAACGTATTACCGGTCCTTAAAATGGCCGGATTTAACGTACAAAGAATAGTCAAAAATACTAGCCGAGGTCAGGGAACACAGAAAGGGACACAGCGATGAGGAAAGCCAGGAGTCAGGATACCAGAATGTAGAGAAGTCAATAAACAAAGCCAAAGTCAAAAACCAGGTAGAAACCTATAAACAGGATCGCGCTGTCGGACAACCACAAGGGAAACCACGACAGGGCACTGAGCAGGCTGAGAACTGGGCCTAAATACCCCTCCTTTAGTTCTGATAGGCTGTAACCGGCCTTTGACCCCAAAGTCAGTTACCAGGTTTCATTTGCATAATTGCTGCTCAGCATTAACCCTTCTGTGGATTAGGTTGCTGCTCGGCACAACTTTTCCTGTGTGGACAGTAAATGTCATTAACCACTTTTCTATAAGTGGATGAATACATGACACCAGGTTTTCATTTGCACAATTACTGCTCAGCATTAAACCTTCTGTGGATTAGGTTGCTGCTCGGCACAACTTTTCCTGTGTGGACAGTAAATCTCATTAACCACATTTCTATAAGCGGATGAATACGTGACATTACCCCCCACCTGAAGAACGCCCACAGGGCGGACAGGACCAGGCTTGAGAGGAAATTTAGTGTGAAAAGCGCGGATCTTACGGCCCGCATGCAGGTCAGAAACCCAAGAACGATCAGCAGGACCGTAACCTTTCCAAACAACCAAGTACTGTAAAGTGCCCCGAGAAAACCTAGAATCCACGATAGAAGATACCTCATACTCTTCCTGACCACCCACCACCACCGGAGGGGGAGGAACACAAGGAACAGTATATCTATTGAGTAAGGACACATGAAAAGTGTTGGGAATCCCTAAAGGTGCAGGAAGAGCCAGAGAGTAAGACACTGGATTGATCCTACGAAGCACTCTATAGAGACCAAGGAATCTGGGGGCAAACTTCATGCTAGGGACCTTAAACTTGATGTTGCGAGATGACAACCAAATCCAGTCCCCCACTTGGTACACCGGGTTGGCACTCCTACGCTTATCAGCAAAATGTTTGAAGCGTTTAGCAGCAGCCCCTAGAGCAGTTTGAACCTTAACCCAGGTATCCCGAATGGAGGCCAGACGCTCATCCAGAGCAGGAATGGCAGTATCAGAAAACACCGCAGGGAGAACCATAGGATGCCTACCATTATTGACAAAAAATGGATTGTGCCCAGAGGAGTCATGAACAGCATTGTTTCTAGCGAACTCGGCCCACGGGAGTAGTTCGGACCAATTGTCTTGTGTGCTATTAATAAAACAACGCAAATAAACTTCTAATGACTGGTTAGCCCTCTCAGCTGTACCATTGGTCTGTGGATGGTAGGAGGAGGAGAAGGAGAGATCAATCCCCAATTGTTTACTGAACGCCCTCCAGAACCTGGACACAAACTGAGAGCCCCTATCAGACACAATATTGTGGGGGATGCCATGCAAACGGACAATTTCACGTATGAAAATTAGGACCAAATCTTGCGAAGATGGCAACTTCTTGAGAGGAATGAAGTGAGCCATCTTAGAAAATCGGTCTACAACCATGAGAATAGTAGTGAACCCAGCAGAGCTAGGAAGCTCAACAATAAAGTCCATGGATAAGTGGGACCATGGAATCTCAGGAACAGGAAGAGGCTGCAACAGGCCACAAGGAAGTGCATGAGTCACCTTAGAAACTGCACACACAGAACATGCCTGCACATACTCCTTTACATCTTTCCTGAGTGAATCCCACCAAAATGATCTAGTGATCGCGGCAGTGGACTTATTGATGCCCGGGTGTCCAGCAGTTATATTGTCATGGAACACTTTCATGATATTAACCCTTTCACATAGGGGAACGAACAGTTTATCACACGGTTTACCACTGGGCGCCTGAGGCTGGGCCTCCAGTATGGTGCCAAGCAGTGGAGAAGACAGTGAGAGGACAGTAGTAGCAATAATACACTCTGCTGGAATAATAGGAGATGTCATCTGTTCCGGAGCTGACTCATTATCAAATTGCCTGGACAAGGCATCAGCCTTGGTATTTTTAGAACCAGGTCTATAAGTAATGAGAAAGTTAAAACGTGAAAGGAACAGTGACCATCTAGCCTGTCTGGAAGACAAACGTTTGGCATCCCCTATATATGCCAGATTTTTGTGGTCGGTTATGATCAACAGGGGGTCCTTGGAACCCTCCAAAAGATGTCGCCACTCCTTGAGGGCAAGAATAATGGCCAACAGTTCTCTATTGCCAATATCATAGTTGCGCTCAGCAGGAGACATCTTTCTGGAGAAGTAGCCACAAGGATGCAATGGTGTTCCCTGGCTTTCTCTCTGAGAGAGAACAGCCCCTACCCCTGTCTCGGATGCATCAACCTCCAATATAAAAGGTTTACTAGTGTCGGGATGTTTTAGTATGTCCGCAGAGGCAAATCTTTGTTTAAGAGTCTCAAAAGCATTCACAGCCTCTTTGGACCATACCGTGCTACTAACCCCTTTGCGAGTCATATTTGTGATTGGGGCTATTACAGAAGAAAATCCCTTGATGAATCTTCTGTAATAGTTGGCAAAACCAATAAACCTTTGAATGGCTATTAAACCAGAGGGTAATGGCCAGTGTAGTACAGCCTCTAGTTTTTAGGATCCATTTGAAATCCTGATGCAGAGATGTTGTAACCCAAAAAGAGGACTTCAGGCTGGTCAAATATGCACTTTTCTAATTTACAATAAAGTTTATTTTTCAACAACGTCTGCAGAACCTGTTTCACATGGGAGTGGTGAGTTTGAAGATCAGGGGAATACACCAAAATATCGTCCAAATAAACCAAGACAAATGAGTAAATGAATTCCCTGAGTACATCATTTATAAAGTCTTGGAATACGGCCGGGGCGTTGCATAACCCAAATGGCATTACCAGATATTCATAGTGTCCACTACGGGTATTAAATGCCGTCTTCCACTCATGATTCTCTTTAATTCTAACCAAATTGTAAGCGCTCCTAAGGTCAAGCTTAGTAAATACTTTAGCTCCCTGAAGTCTATCGAACAATTCGGAAATGAGTGGGATAGGGTATGCATTTTTTACAGTGATTTTATTAAGTGCCCTGTAGTCTATGCAAGGGCGTAACTCACCACCCTTTTTCTCAACAAAAAAGAATCCTGCACCAGCTGGTGAGGATGACTTTCTTATGTGCCCTTTGCTCAAGGATTCTTTGATGTATTCCTCCATTATTTTACTCTCCTGGGGAGATAAGGCATAAACTGCCCCCTTAGGTGGCATAGCGCCTGGAAACAGGTTAATGGCACAGTCATATGCTCTGTGGGGAGGCAATACATCAGATTGAGCCTTGTTAAACACCTCCTGAAGTTCTCGGTATTGTATGGGAACTCCAGGAGTTTGGGGAGTGGTAGTGGGAAGGTCAATAGTATCCAATCTCTTTAGTACTGGTTTTATACATCTCCCCATACACTCTTTACCCCATTCTAATATCTCCCCATTAGCCCAGTCAATATAGGGATTGTGCTTACTCAGCCACGGAAACCCTAATATGATAGGACATGATGGAGAAGTAATAACCTGAAACGTCATCTCCTCCCTATGGGAGGCCCCAATGGAGATCGTAATAGGGACAGTTTCGTGGGTTATAAGCGGTTGTGTGAGTGGTCTACCATCAATAGCCTCTACAGCTAGCGGCGTAGGTCTCTCCCTGACCGGTATCTCATTACCCCTAATAAACTGGACATCAATAAAATTTCCAGCAGCACCTGAGTCCATTAGGGCACTGCAAGAAAACTTCTTGTTATCAAGGGAAATAGATACCTCAAGGAGGAATCTACTTTTGTTTTTGTTAGAGGACAACTCCATCACACCTAAGATCTGTCCCCTTAAGGTTCTTAGGTGCGGAAGTTTTCCGGACGCACTGGACAATTAGTTATCATATGTCCCTTTCTACCGCAATATAGGCATAACCCCTCCCTTCTCCTATACTGTTTTTCGGACTCTGACAGTCTAGTGACCCCCAACTGCATAGGTTCGGGTTCGGACTGTACAGGGAGGTTAGACAAAACAGGTTTAGAGAATTGAGGTGCTAGGGACATAGCCGTACGTCTGGTCTTGCTTCTGGTGACTTCTCTGAGTCTTAACCTATTATCAATATGCATGACAAACGTAATAAATTCGTTAAGACTCTTAGGTAATTCTTTAGCGGCTATCTCATCTAGTATAGTCTCTGAGAGACCCTTTTTGAATGCTGAAATTAACCCATTGTTAGTCCAGTCTACCTCGGAAGCTAAGGTACGGAATTCAATAGCATAATCCGAGATAGACCGGTTACCTTGTCTGATGTGCATTAGGGCAGTGGAGGCGTCATCCTCTCTACCCAATGGCTCAAACGTGAGCTTGAATTCGGCAAGGAATTCCTGGTAATTATGAGCTATGCTCCGATTACTCTCCCACAACGGATTAGCCCAGGCAAGGGCCTTGCCCTTTAATTGATTCATTAGATAACCAATTCTTGCTCTGTCCGTGGGGAATGACCCTGGTGAGGCCTCAAAATGGTACTCCACCTGATTAAGAAAACCCCTGCATTCCTGGATATTGCCATCAAACTGTAGGGATGGTGATAAGGAGATGCTAGGAGTCCTATTAACAGTGGGTGGAGGTACACAGGGTAGAGGTGCTATAGGAGGAGACGCTGCAGGCTGCAGATGCTCCGTTCTAGCGAGAAGCGTACTGAAAGCCTGAGCGAATTGATCCATGCGGTGATCATTCTCCTCTAATTTCCTCTCGCAAGCAGCTATGTGCTGACACAGTTCTACAGGATCTATGGCCATGTCGTAATGTCAGGATTACTGTTTGATCCAGCACGTAGAACTGTACAGCACTAAGGACCGATAAGTAATGTATTATCGGTCCTTAGAATGGCCGGATTTAACGTACAAAGAATAGTCAAAAATACTAGCCGAGGTTAGGGAACACAGAAAGGGACACAACGATGAGGAAAGCCAGGAGTCAGGATACCAGAATATAGAGAAGTCAATAAACAAAGCCAAAGTAAGTCAAAAACCAGGTAGAAACCTATAAACAGGAACGTGCTCTCGGACAACCACAAGGGAAACCACGACAGGGCACTGAGCAGGCTGAGAACTGGGCCTCCTTTAGTTCTGATAGGCTGTAACCGGCCTTTGACCCCAAAGGCAGTTACCAGGTTTCATTTGCATAATTGCTGCTCAGCATTAACCCTTCTGTGGATTAGGTTGCTGCTCGGCACAACTTTTCCTGTGTGGACAGTAAATGTCATTAACCACATTTCTATAAGCAGATGAATACGTGACAGGAAGGGTCCATAGCTGAGGTCCATTAAAGGGACCGGCTAACCCAAGCAGAACACAGCGGATGCTGGAGGCTAAGCGGGAAACATTCTCCAATCTCCCTGAGATGACCGCTCTGGCCACCCATAGGGTGGAGACCCCAGGCCAGCTACCCCTGCTGCAAAGCACCTTAACGAGGTGTGAAAACCACAAACCGCAAGGGAAGCCGCGGCGGGTGCCTCCCCTGGGTGGTAACCCTTTCATTAGATGAGCGCCATCCAGGAGGAGCATTCGCAGATCGCTTCTCACCTCGTTTACACCAATTGATTAGAATGTTAGCAATTTGCAACATAAGTGTGAAACCATAAGGGAAGTATGCTTCCCTGGGTGGCTACCATTTGTACAGACAAACACCAGCCAGTCCCGAAAGGAGACACTTCTCTTGGTTTCACCCAGGGACCCCACGAATAGAGGAACATTCTTTGGGTACAGTGTGGCTGGGAGTCACAGAAGATCCCATGGTCACCAGTTGGTGGGAAACCTCTTGCATGGGGAAAGTATAAAGCCAAGTGTGGCCAATAAAGTTGTTGTACCCCCAGGACTGTGTTTCATCCAGTTACTGGGTCTCTTCATACTATAACTGATTCCCTTCCAGGGACAAGACATGGTTGCTAGCAGGCACGCAAGATATATAACTTACTGTATACCTTATCTCACCATGACATCCACACTGCCAGATGAGGTCACCCCAGAAGTGCCCAACATGGGATTTGAACCTGGGTGTTTTATGGCTCTGAGCCACTTCAGTTCTTTGCCTGGCCAGAAACTTATGCTTGCCAAGTCTCCAGCACTGGGGGCTGGACTTAACCTGTTACTGCTCCTGTCAATCACGGTCCAGCTGTCAAGTATCACTGATTAGCCAGGTATAAAACACTGCCTCTCCCTGAGGGCAATGTCAGTTCATTGACTCTGGTTCCTGTGTTTGTACTGGTGATCCAGTGTTGTCCAGTTGGCTCCTGACCTTGGCTTTCTTATTATTTTATCCTGAACTCTGGCACCCTCTGATTTTGGCCTTACCATCGTTTGTCCTGACTTCTGGCCTTGGCTTTCTCATCGGTTATCCTGACCTCTGGCACCCTCTGTCTTTGGCTTACCCTCGACCATTCTCCTGCTTGTGTCCTTACCTGTACTGCAACTTGGAGCTATATCCTGCACAGACTCACAGGTCAGGTGAATTCTTACCTGACCACCTTGGCCTGTGTTTGATTGCAATGGTGAGCATAAATCTCTGCCTACCGGACTTCCAACTAAGGTAAGCCGTGACAATTATGTACCACCGCAATTACCATATAACTTACTTTATCACTTATTGCATCACTTACCGCATTAATTATTGCATTGTTTACTGCATCACTTACCTCATAACTTACTGCGTGACTGCATCCCTTACCACATTAGTTACTGTATCACCTACTTACATCGCTTTCTATCACTCCAAGCAACGCTCCTGCAGTTCTCGGGACACCTGCCATGGAGCCCAGTGTGTGGAGGGGTAGGTGCTCCCCAAAGCCTGGTCATGACTAGTGTATAGACCGAACATTACACTCCCAGAGCATTTCTGTCACTTCGTCTCTGATTCCTTCTGCTAATACCTTGCAGTTTCATTAATTACAAGGAAGTGGATGTTTTGTGATATGAATGATTGTCACTCTGCCCCTCCTCCTTGCTCTGAGTGTACTGCACACTACTGATCTTCAGTGCAGCACATCCACTGAGAGACCCACAGCTTGTGAACTTTCAGGAGATGGTAGTACGCAGTTTGATGGTGGTGGCCGTCTGGATCTGTCTTAGCCCTCTCCTTTGTACAGGTAAAATCTGAAACTAACTCAGTGGAGTATATCCGTATGGAGAATATTGGCTCATGAGCTTACAATCTAGAGGCAATCAGGGAAACACAAGGTATAGATAGAGCTTGACTTACAATCTATAGAGAATGGGGGACGGGGAAACACAAGGTATTGAGAGAGCTTGGCTCATAAGATTAAAATTTTATAGAGAATGGGGGACATGGAAACACAAGGTATAGAGAGAGCTTGGCTCATAAGCTTACAATCTATAGAGAATGGGGTACGGGGAAACACAAGGTATTGAGAGAGCTTGGCTCATAAGATTAAAATTTTATAGAGAATGGGGGACATGGAAACACAAGGTATAGAGAGAGCTTGGCTCATAAGCTTACAATCTATAGCGAATGGGGGACGGGGAAACACAAGGTATAGAGAGAGCTTGGCTCACAAGCTTACAATTTATAGAGAATGGGGGACGGGGGAAACACAAGGTATAGAGAGAGAGCTCGGCCTACAATCTATAGAGATAGAGTAGAGGACACAAGGAACACAATGTATTCTTAGTTTGTATGAATTCTGAATGTTTTCTAAGCTCGTATCAGGACAGACAATTCAGAATTATTCTGCAGTATCTGTTGCAAACATCTGTATCTGATAAAAAAAAACCACGAAGCAATGACTGTAGCTACAATCCTGAGCAAAATCTAAAAAAAATAATTTCACAGCGAAAGCCGAATCAGAGAATATGTCCCATTCCAGCCAAATCAGGAACGCAAGCGGTCAGGTATTAGCCGTTACAGATAGTGTCACTTTACCATATTTCTAATTCTACATATTCAACATATCCTGCATTGTCAGAAATATAATATATTATTTTATTGTTTTATGAAACGTAGACCCAGAATTGGGAAGGAAATGCTTAAATGAAACGAAAGCTCTCTATAATATTGAAAATTGGGCAGACTAGATGGGCCGAATGGTTCTTATCTGCCGTCACATTCTATGTTTCTATAAACCATATTATAACCGCAACAGCTGTATTTATCACATACTATAGGAAAATCATATCAATTAACTGCAATAGCGCCAACATATTCCACGGCGCTGCACAGTAGGAAACAAGACAAACACGTAATTTAACAAAGCATGCTGGACATTAGGAGTTTACAATCTAAAGGGAAGAGGAACGAATACACAGATGTGAGGGGATCAAGCAATACAATGTGACCTTATGACAATCCCACATAATAGTACAGATTAGGGAGCTGCAGTGTTTAGTAGATAGCTTCCTAATTTGGTAAATTTTAAATATTGTAATCCTAAATAAGGGAGCTATCTACTAAACAGCTGAAATATCAGAATTAAGAAAAGCTCTTTTCACTATTTTGCTATTTCGGTTCCTTGTCATCACAGATTGGATATTTTAGGAAAGCGTTTCCCAAACCAGTCCTCGAGACCCACCAACAGTCCAGGTTTTGTTAGTATCCCCATTGGAATAAAACCAGGAAATACATCAATCCTGGACTGTTGGTGGGCCTTGAGGACTGGTTTGGGAAACACTATTTTACGTAAAACTATGCCGTCTGGATTTAAATTCATTCTAATATTAAGTTCAGTGAATAACCCTGGCTGTCAGACTGTTTGGGAGCTGCGTATCTCAGTGTATAGCTGCTGTGGACGTGTTACGACTTTGCTATTCTATTTCCTTAGAATGCCCCGTAAAGGGTTAATTGTGACTCTCTAAACCTCCATTTATTAAGGACCTGTGGCCGTGGTAAGTGGTGTCACCACCATAGGACATTGACTACCTTCTGTGCACGTTGTATCTTATAAAGGATGAGAGCCTAGTTCCCTGTGTTTAACCCCTAACGAGCCATTTTATGGGGCTGTCTGAATAATGACCATACTGTGAGACTGAGACCGCAGTCGTGCATTATTCTTGTTCTGGTTAATGGGGTTTGAAGATCTTCTTTCTCTCCTAGTAGCGCGAGTCCTTTTATCGAGTAGAATTTAAATATAACGGTTCAGGGTTTAATTAACACGTGTCTGGGGCTCAAACTCTTGGGACACAATAATCAGACGATGGTGATAAATAGATTTACATCTGAGATTTAAATATTTGACTGAATTGAATATTTACTACATCACATTCTCTGAGAGGGCTATTCTTTATCGTGGGGAATTGGATAAATGAATAAAGGGAGTTTAGTGGCGTTTTGGCTGTTTGTGAATAGCCGTTTTACCAAACTTCAACCGAGTCTGCTGATTTTGGTATAACCGGTAGTAAAAATCATGTTGAAATAACTAAATGTGCCTTTTGTGGACAATTCAATGGGTTATATTTAGTACAAAGATGAGAACAGATTTCTAAATACACTGAGCCACAAAGACTGGGACACAGTTACTAAATAACTGTATAGACATCAGTTATGTTTTCCCCATCGTCACTTGACAGACCGAGATTCTGAGACTGATTTTGTACTATCTAGCCCTGGCCTTGATTTAGTTTGTTTGAAATTATTTCAATCAGAGGAAACGTTACAAATGTATCTACATACGTTACCAGTCAAGTCTATGGGGAATTTTTGTAGATACATTACTCGAAAAATGTTCTTTAACTGAATGGAATCATTTCTGTATGTTATAATTCAGAATATTTTATACCATGTGTTAAATAGATTATATGCACTTGCAGGTCAATTTATTTCCCAAATCTTGTATTTTTTTTAACCTGTATTTTATTCTACGTTTGTATATTCAGTGTCCTAAACAATTATAGTGTATGCGAAAAATGAGAGCCCGAAGCTGGGAGAAATCTCAGTGTATTCTTATGGTTCTCTAGCCATTTAGTTTGCCATTCCTGTGCAGTTTCTAGTCAAAGACAGCAATCCATTCCGACCCTTGCATTCTGTACTTGGAAAGATGGTGTGAACTCCTGATAGACTGCTGTGGCAAAAGTCACCTCGCCACTGGTTTTTGGAGGGGCCTGTTTGCCAGCCTCCTACCCTGTGACTATGGCCCCTGCAACAGACCTGGCTAAAATAAACAAACAGGCTCTGTAAGTGCAATTGGAACTATATGGTTTGTTTACCAAACAGCCGCACGAACCGGAGACCACCCTGGAGCTTGTTAAGCTTAATTGATACATTGTTGCAATTTCCACCTATGTGGTCTAAGTGTTCGTCTGGGGGGCCACAATTCCTACGAACGACCACAAGGTGGTGGCCAACTTGTACACATGGACCAAAACCGCGAATAGACTTCAAGGGGACTTAGCCGCGAATACCCTGGAACTATTTTCGGCATGAAAACTTTGAGGTTCCTGGTTGATCCTCCAGCGGCACTCAGCCGCGTTCTATGAAACTGTGTTTTAGGCATGGGGACATGCATGTGGTCGGTCAAATAAATTGCTTTCAGGAAATTCCTGAACTGATCTGGGTGATTTTGGGATATATTGGTCACCCAGATCGGGGCTATCAGGGGATATAACATTTGTGGGGTTTTATGCTTTTTTTTTTTTTTTTTAATCTTTTTATTGAAATATGAACAGTGGACAGGTTACTACAATATCGAAGTACAACATCAGGGTGTAAAATTAGTTTCACAGAGCTAGACTTTTGCTTTGAACCTGTTTGTATGTCATAATTTCAATAAATGTTACAATACAAGGTGAAGCGTTATGGGTCTAGATAACAAAACATATAGCTAATACTGCATTTTACTAAACCACGGGCCTTTATCGACCCTCCCCTCCGACTACCGATGATGCCATCCCCTGGGCTTTGTCCTGGGTTTGACCCGAGTTAATTAGCAGGAAAGCTTCCCTTTGATTTAAGCTTGTGCCCGTCTTGAGGCATTCAGTCTCGGGATATGGGTTCCCTGTCTCGTTTGTTCTTGTGTCGGGTCCTGTCGTGTAATTAGACAGTGGTGGCTGATAGTGTGTCAGTGGTCTCTGGGACCTCAGAACTAGTTATGTCTCCCGGTATGAGCCTGGTCGCCCGTTCCATCTAGTTTTTTAGTTCTGTGTATTATCTCGTGGACTATTATGTCTGAGTCATGTGCTATTTTGACTGTTCGGGTTTCGAGTCTATATCGAAGTGCGGCCCACCGCGGGTTTATATCTGTATGGCGGCCAGGAGGTGATAGGTCAGTTCCATTAGTGTTATGAGGTGCAAGTGGCAAGATTAGTAGAGCAAAGAGTAGAAGAGAAAGGTGGGGTGGGGAAAGGGGAAACAAAAGGGGGGGGGGAGGAAGGAGATTGGGTTAGTTTAGTGTTTCTGCCATAGGGGGCATGGCGTCCCTCCCCAATGTGTCTGGCCAAACGTGCCCATGGTCCAGAGAGGCGCCTTCGCATTCCAAGCATCACTTGCCTCTGTTTCCTGATCTGCGGTATGCTTAGATCTCGCTGTCCTACGCTGGTCTCTTAGAGATGAATGTTAGCCAAGGTGTCCGGGTTTGCATGTATTAGTCCATGGTTCCACGCAGCTAAGGCTGTTAGTTGCTCCATTTCATGGATTTCTTCAACCTTGTCCATCCAATCTTGGAGGGTGGGTACTTGCATGGTTCGCCACCTCATTGGGACAAGAATTTTTTGGCCACATTCAGTAAATGCATAGTTAGCGCGCCTTTTTTTTTTTTTTTTTGAAAGGGATAGCGAGGTGTTGTTGAAGCAGGATATCCGTGTCCAAGATGTTTTTGATCTGTGAATGTATTTGTTGCCAGTATGGGGCTATGTCTCTGCAGGACCACCATATATGGAGGTCTGTGCCAACCTCATCTTCACAGCGCCAACAGGTCGCTGAGGCATCCGGTATCATCCTGTGTATTCTCTCTGGCGTCCTGTACCAGTTGGTCAGCAGTTTAAAGTTGAGTTCCTGTTGTCTGGTACACATTGAACTTTGTGTCAATATATGGATTTTCGTCCATTGGGGAGCCGTCAGTGTGACTCCTTCCCAGTGAGTAGTGTGTTTTAGGGGTTCAGGCTGCATTGAGGTCAGTAGCATTGTGTAGAGGTACAAGATTCCTCTGCACAGGTGTTTGCGTTTGGTGCATAGTTGTTCAAATTCCATCAGGGGTCTGTGGAATAGGTGTCTCCCGTAGTGGGATTGATAGGAGGTTTTTAGTTTGAAAGTATCGAAATCTATCTAGTCCCGATGGTATCTGTTCTGGCATCAGATCTTGTAGTTGCTTCAGCGAATCGCCCGTACACCACTGGTGCAGGTACGTCCAGTCCGAGTCTCCAAAGGCCTTGATATCCTGTGGTGTAAGGCCACCTGCTAGGTCTGGGGTGTGTGTGTGTGTGTGTGTGATCGGCACCAGTGGTCCTGGGGTGGTGGTTAGCGTTAGGTTGGTCCTGATGGAGTAACAGATTCGTAGCGTCGCTCCAATGAGCGGGTGGTTACGGGAGCGCGCATCTTTCAAGGAGCCCCCGAGCCATACCGCTGCCGGAATTAACCCATCCATCTGGCTCCATTCCATGTGTATCCATTGTTTGCTAGTTTGGGGAACGTGCCAGTCCACAACTCTATGTAGATGTGTTGCTCTATAGTAATTCAATATTGATGGAAGACCCACTGCGGCTTGTGCCTTGCATAGGCGGAGGTGTCGTGTGTGTGTGTGTGTGTGTGTGTGTGTGTTTTTTATTTTTTTTTTTGGTTTTTTTTTTTCAGTCTGGGTGCCTTAGATTTCCATATGAACCTGGTGATGGCTGTGTCCATAGTTTGGAAGAAGGTCCTCGGGACGTTGATTGGTATAGTCTGGAAAAGGTACAGGAGTCGGGGAAGGAGGTTCGTTTTAATTGCATTCATTCTCCCGAACCATGAGACGCATAGTCCAGCCCACCGTG
>OW240912.1:2558785-2575645 GCA_933207985.1 Pelobates cultripes
AGCAGCTGGGGTACAACATCATCATCATCATCATCATCATCACCGTGCGTCCATGTGTGTAATGCTGCCTGCAAGACCTTATCCTGTTATCTACATCCTCACCAAGCAACTGGCTGTACGGTTGCGCATCACTCATTTCTTCAAGCGGATGTGTGAATAACTCCTCTGACATACCGACCGAAGCGGCTGTGGTGCTAGTTTTGGTGGTGGCGGCAGGCGGGTGAGTGGTATCTTGAGAGGTGCCTGAAGCTAAGCTGGAGGAGGATGGTGCGTCAAGGTTCTGAGCGGAGGCTGTAGAAGATTGGGTGTCCTGTGTTGGCCAGTCAACTATGTCCTCAGAACTTTTCAAGTTCAGGGTACGTGGCCTCTGAAAACTGAGCATTATTCTAGGGCCAAAGGGAATCACAGCACCACGACCACGATGGCCCCTGCGGGGTGGCCTGCCTCTGCCTGTCATTTTTGTTGGGATTATTGGTACTATGCATGCAAGCTACTGTGAGACCAGATATGAGTGGCAATGTGCACTGGCACAGTTGTGCAGAGCACAGGCTGTAGGCCTGACACCCGCTTGAAGATAACTAACTGCTATTCAATCTATAACAGTGAAAAAAGTGTTTTTTGTTTTTAAATACAAGCTTTGTGTCACCAGATCTAGTGGTGGCAATGGTCACCGTATCCACTGTTAGCGTAACACACCCGCTTTAAGGACACTGACTGCTATTCAATCTATAACAGTGAAAAAAGTGTTTTTTTTTTTAAATCCAAGCTTTGTGTCACCAGATCTAAGTGGTGGCACTGGTCACCGTATCCACTGTTAGCGTAACACACCCGCTTTAAGGACACTGACTGCTATTCAATCTATAACAGTGAAAAAAGTTTTTTTTTTTGACTTTGTGTGATCTAAGTGGTGGCACTGGTCAGCGTATCCACTGTTATAACACTGACTGCTATTCAATCTATAACAGTGAAAAAAGTTTTTTGTTTTTAAATCCAAGCTATTGTGACACCAGATGTAATTGGTGGCACTGACTGGGGAAATGGGCACAGTATGCACTGTGAGCCTGACACAGAAGCTGGCAGCAGTGGCAGACAACTAAGTGCATTTACATTACATAGAAAAAAAAAATAAAAAAAAAGCATACCCTTATCCCTAACCTAGCTATGCTTTTCCCTATCTTATGAACAGCAGCTACACTTTCCCTCCTCTTACTAAGCATGCAGCTTGAGAATGAATCTAAAATGGATGCCTTCCAGGAGGTGGGAGGGTCTGCTAGGGAGGGTGTGCTGCTAATTGGCTGGAATGTGTCTGCTGACTGTGAGGTTTACTCAATGATGACGAATAGGGGGCTGTGGCGAACGCGAACATGCTATGTTCGCCAGGAACCGTTCGCCAGCGAACCGTTCGGTACATCACTACTCTAGATTAAGCCAGCAGGGAAATCAAAAACGCATTTGAGGGAGTTTGCAGTCTGCATATGTTGTGTGTAGATCACCTAAAGAGCACCCTCGCTGTCCCACCGACGCTTTTCCATGACTTAGAGCAGCCAGCAGTGCTCTGAGTTAATGACTCTATGGTGATACCGGATACTCTATCGCTATGGTGATACCTGAAACTGTAGCAGAGCCCTAATCCTAGCAGGGACTCTCCTCCACTGGGTACTCCAATATATACTTAGGAACAAGTAAAACAATCCAATGGAACAGCCAAACACAGTAAAATAATCCAGGAATCTCCCACCTTATCCCCAGCAACTGGACGACACTCAGCTCTGCGGGTATAATTGAATTTTTATTTACACATACACGGCTTTTATGCAATCTCCCATGCAAGGGTTTCAATTCTCCCCAATCCCAAAAGTCCCCCATCCATACACAGGAACCCCACAAAAAGTACATTCTCTGATAACCCTGATCTGAGTGACCAACATATCCAAGAATCACTCAGATTGGTGGAACGGCATCGAGTGGAAGATTTCACTGGCCAGACACGAGGAGGCAACCGAAAATAGTTTCAGGAAAATAAGTGCCCTGGCCGGTCTCTGTTCATGAGTTTTCTGTGCAAAAACCGTACAAGGGAATCTCTTGCTTTCATGATATGAATGCTACCCCTGTTCGGTACTTTACATCTCCCAAACGCTGTTCATGTAGGTGGTTGGGAACAGGAATGGGCAGCGGTCAATAGTTTATAGGTGTTCGCGCGTGCCAAGCCGAAAATAGTTCCAGTTGCTTGATGACCAAGTACTGCTGTCCTCATTTGGGAGACAAGATGACTGTCATTCTCCCACCCAGGAGAAGCACTCATTAATTGTTTCACACTAAAGTGCTTGGTGTTAACATTCTAATTGGGTACAGAGGTGGTCCTTGTTCGGGAGACGGATGAATTCCATTCGTATGAAGTCTCCCGAACGGCCAAAGAAGAACCACTGAAATACTGACAGCCAATATAGGGGATAAAAAGTAGCTTGCAAATGTCCGTTCCGCTACACTGCTCCCCTGTAACCACAAGCTGGCAAACAGTGTGATCCTCCACGGATTGGCTTGGGGATGTCCGGGGGTGCTCACAAATCATTTTTACGATTCTATCTGTCTAGACAGCCCGTCAGCATTTCCGTTTTGTTTCCCGGGCCGGTAATGTATAGTGAAGTCAAAAGGCTGCAGCGCCAAACTCCAGCGCAGCAGCCTGGTGTTGTCTCCCACCACTCGGTTTAACCAGACCAACAGGTTGGGATCCGTATAAATAAGGTTGCTGCATTTTCAGGGCCCACACCACGGGCAGGCATTCCTTTTCAATGGCGGCATAGCCTACTTTTCGAGGTAACAGCTTGCAACTGATGTAAGCCACAGGATGTTCTCCGCCATCGGGCCCGACTTGGCTCAATACTGCTCCCAATTCAAACATAGAAGCGTCTGTATGGACAAGAAAGCATTTCGCTGGATTGGGGGCGGCCAAGACAAGGGCATTTACAAGTGCTTGTTTCAACTGTTGGAATGCCTGCTCACACTAGGGGGCCAGACTACTTGGCGGGGAAGATTCTTACGGGTCAGGTCGGTAAGGGGTTTGGCCAGGGCGTTGTAATTAGGCACAAAACATCCTATAGTACCCTACTGTCCCTAGGAAAGTTAATGCCTGCATCTTCGTCCTGGGGGTGGGCCACTGCCTCAATCTTAGCGGGCTCGGGCTTCTGTTGCCCAGATCTCAATCAGTGACCAAGGTACTGTACCTTGGCCCTGGGTGGATCCATGCAGCCCGATCTCGGTACTGGGGAAATCCCTGCGCAGAAGACCCATCTTTTTACAGATGTGGCACTGGATGTGGTTTTGTGGGTAGAAGCGAGGCTGTGGGGCAGTAGCATTATTAAATTGCCTGTGAGGCACTACTGGAC
This sequence comes from Pelobates cultripes, assembly GCA_933207985.1. Classification (NCBI taxonomy): domain Eukaryota; kingdom Metazoa; phylum Chordata; class Amphibia; order Anura; family Pelobatidae; genus Pelobates; species Pelobates cultripes. The sequence goes on from OW240912.1 coordinate 2,562,169, forward strand.
CAGGAGCTGCTGCTGCAGGTCTGAAGAGTCTCTGCTGTTGGTGGGCATCCAAATATTCGTCCGCTCGCCTTGTGGCTTCTGTGATAGTAATAGGGTTACGGTTTCTCTCACACTCCTGTATGTATGAGACCTATGGAGTGGCAAGAGTGGGGGGGAGGGGTGAAATACATGAAGGGGCTGGGAATGCGACATCGAGGGGCTGTGGAGAATGAGATATCGAGGGGCTGGAGGAGGGGGGGCACCAGGGCAATTTTAGCACTAGGGCCCATGGTTCTATTTACACCTCCTACTATGGTGATACCTGATACTTTATTGTCAATTTGTGCCATTTTGTAGAACATGGCTGCTCACCACGTGTGAATGCAGGCAAGGGCTGTGGGTTTGGTGAGACGAGCAGAGGATGTGGGTTACTGTATTTCTGAGTATTGAGGACATAGAAACATAGAAACTTAGAAACCTAGAATGTGACGGCAGATAAGAACCATTCGGCCCATCTAGTCTGCCCAATTTTCTAAATACTTTAATTAGTCCCTAGCCTTATCTTATAGTTAGGATAGCCTTGTGCCTATACCACGCATGCTTAAACTCCTTTACTTTACAAACACAATTCTCTCGTTTATCATTCCACAACAAATGTTTTCCGTACGAAACATTTAACAACCTGTTACTTTCTGATTGCTGGAGTTTATGAACGTCTCCCCAGACCCACCTGGGGACAGAGAGGAGGAATTATCTCCAGGACAGAGAGGAAGGATTGTGATGCATTGTGGTATTGTAAGCTTGTGATTGGTCAACGTCCAATAGGTTTCCCAGTCTTCCTTCTGGTCCCGGGTGGGAGACCTGCATAAAAGCCAGGCAGGTAGCCCCAGTAAATCGGTTTTGCTTGACCCTCAAACGAAGTGTCGTCTCGTTCTTGGGGGGAATTGGATTGTATGCTGTTACAGTGCGACTGCCAGGAGTGTAAACTGTTCGTTTGGTTTTTCCTGTTCGGGAGTTTGAGTATTCATGTGTTTGCAATTCGGGAGATTGGTGCTTGCAGCAGCTGTTCGTGTATTTAAAAGGGGAATATCGCCTAAACCTCTTGTCTGCAAAATGGTCCGTTACAATCTGACATACAATATCCCGGAAATCACAGACACCATCTGACATACAATATCCCGGAAATCACAGGCACTATCTGACATACAATATCCCGGAAATCACAGGCACTATCTGACATACAATATCCCAGAAATCACAGGCACTATCTGACATACAATATCCCGGAAATCACAGACACTATCTGACATACAATATCCCGGAAATCACAGACACTATCTGACATACAATATCCCGGAAATCACAGACACTATCTGACATACAATATCCTGGAAATCACAGACACTATCTGACATACAATATCCCGGAAATCACAGACACTATCTGACATACAATATCCCGGAAATCACAGACACTATCTGACATACAATATCCCGGAAATCACAGACACTATCAGACATACAATAGATTTCAGATTGTTATTTCCAGGCTAATATATATACTAAAGGTCCTCCATAAATGAAGGGCATCTTGCATACATTAAGATCATCCACCCAACAAATATAATGAACAGGTGCCCGGTCGTGTGACTGGCCCTTTAAGAGCCTTACAGGACCCCTGCAGTACCTGCTGGCTGGGAGGAAGTGATAGACAGCCTGTCACTTCCTCCCAACTAAAAAGAGAACTACGTGGGAGGGAGGAGGGAGCACACAGACAGCATGGAGACAGAGGCTCACTCCCATCAGCCTCAGCCAGGACACAAGGTAAGCTGTAGATCAAATTATTATACCATGTACGTTTGTGTGTGTATCTGTATGTTCATGTGTATCTGTGTGTGTGTAGGGGAGCTCCAATACCCCGACTAGATATCTCCGCCGATACTTCATCGAAGCTGTAAGTGCTGCTGTGATTATAACCGTTATCCCCAGCAACTGGATGACACATAGTCCTAGGAGTCAACTTTTTTTTTTTCTGGTTTTCTGAGCCACATACTCCAGCATGGGGTCTCTATAGAATAGAATGCAAACCCCTCCCAGGCGTCTCTCTGTGTCTGAGAGATAATTGAGTCAAGGAAAGGATAACTCCATCTCAGCTACAGGAAACAATACAGAAATGCACAAAACACCCCAAAAACATATTCATAATATAAAGGAACGATCATTTCTTCCCAACACCATTCTTCTAACTTGTCTAGAAGCTGAACGGTACAGTTTTCTCTGGCATTCGCGGGATCACGTAGCGTCACAGAATTCCAAAAACTCGACAACCGTGTACAGCTACATGTGTTCTGGAGACAAAATGGCCACCATTCCCTGGAGCACGTGTTTTAGGGTAGACGAATGGCGGACACCAAGGAAAAGCACTTGAGCTAATTGCTCATTTGCGGTTAACAGCCAGGGGGGGTTGGTATTTGGTGGGGAATAAAAGGGGGGCCACACACTCTTCTGTTTGGGACCCCTAAGAGGGAGTACGCACAGCCAAACAAAGGGAAATCTTGTAGCATGACCATTTTGCTACAGTGTGTATCTGTATGTCCATATGTATCTGTGTGTGTGTATCTATATGTAACTAAGTGAGTGTATGTGTATCTGTATGTCCATTTGTATCTGTGTGTGTATCTGTATGTGACAGTGTGTAAATAGTTGTAATATGTAAATAGTTGTGTTCTGTCATAATAAAATATATCCTTGTTCATACATGTTTGGTGGCTGTTTGTATGTTTGTTTTGGTGCAAGTGTGGGAGCGCGTACGTGGGGGGTGTAGTTGCTAGTGAAGCCACCTCCCTGAAATCAGCTTTTGCATGTTGGGATGTCTGCACACGGCATTAACCCCTTAAGACCAGAGGGCGTACTATTACGCCCTATTCTAAGCGGCTCTAAACGCCTCCGGGCGTAATAGTACGCCCTCCGGTCTTTTCTTACTTACCCAGCCCCCCGCGGCACGTCTGACCCCATGGAAGCCCCCAGCCATGTGAGAGTGAGGTCCTTGCGAGGACCTCACAATCACATGGCCGGGATAGCTGCATCCTGCATTGCCAGTAATGACAGGTGGTCCCCCTGCTGGCTGGAAATAAAATTAATATAAGTTAAAATTGTAAAATATATATATATATATATATATATATATATATATATATAATCACATATACATACACTGTCTAGGTGTATTTTACTGTTAATATATATAAAATAAATATATATATATATATATATATATATATATATAATAAAAAATACACGTAGAACGAAATAATATATATATATATACGTGTATATATACATATATAAATAAAAATATTTAAAAAAAATTATAGATATATACATATATTAATTCTACATATATATTTATGTAATATTTTTACATAATTAGTTATCTTAATTACAATTAGCGGGACCTGCCTGACAACCCATGCCGAAAGTAAAGGGAATTTAATTTGCTAGCACTATATTTAACCCTATAACTTTCCAAGACACTATAAAACCTGTACATGGGCGGTGCTGTTCTACTCGGGAGACTTCGCTGAACACAAATAATAGTGTTTCAAAACAGTAAAATGTATTACAACGATGATATCGCCAGTAAAATTGACGGGTTTTTTTTTGGTTACGTTGCCTTTGAGACCCTATGGTAGCCCAAGAATGAAAATTACTGTGACAGAACCATCTGCCTGCCTATTGTGGTGGATTCGTCTATTTCTGCCCCCTTTCGTGTAAATGGCTGTTTCTATAGCCCAGCCATACGAATGACTGTGTTTTTTTTTTTTTTTTCCCGAACGGACGGCCACCCGAGAGAGAAGTGTGCTGCAGGTTAACCTATTGATTCCAATTAGAACGTTGTGGTTAACCGCAGACACTTCTCAATTAAACAAATTCAGGGTGGTCATCGTTCGTATGTCGACCACGAGGCAGCGGCCATTTTAAACCACGCGAAAGCCCAGCGGTGTTTGGCTCTATTTCTATGGAACTAAAAACGGACACTTTTTCTGCCGAACACCGCTGAAACAACGGAACGCCTGGCTGCCTCCACGAAAGCATACGAATACCGGCCGTTCGGGAGGTTTGAAGCATACGAAAGGACTTAACCCAGATAGCCTTCCCATGGAGTCATTCGTATACCGAAAGACTGTAAGAACTTTGACTCCATGGCGATTGAACTATGTGTGTTGGATCTGAGCGCTATTCGCTAATAATATGCACTCAGATCCAGGCTATCTGGGGATATGTGATGCGAATGGGAAAAGTTCGGTTATTTTAAAGTTATGTATTTTTATGTCTTTTATGATTTTATATTTAAAATGGCGACTGGCTTTGTCCTGGAGATAATTGAGTTACTTATTAATTATCTCCAGGGCAGAGGGGAGGAAACCATAGTGTATTGTGGGTAAAAGCTGTGACTGTATGTCTGGAATGTCCCCATGTCTGTCTGTAATTCCAGTCTCCCATTTGGTCCCCTAGGAGAGTGTCCACCAAGTGTGAGACCAGCATAAATACGGGCAGGTAGCCCACAGTAAAGCCAGATCCTGTTTGACCCTCAATGCGGAGCTTCTGTCTCGTTATTGGGGGGATTTATTATTTGCGTTTAGAGACTGCTGGATGGAACCGAAAGCCGCTTGGTGGATATTATTGTTCGGCGGCTAGCAGCAGTTCATGGAGTTCCGTTCGGGAGGTTGGAGCCTTTCACTGATCCCGGTCGGGAGATTGACGCTTCCCCTGAGTTTGGTTCGTGCACTACGATTATGCGAACGGAGATTTGTACTGCAGCAGGGGAAGGTCGACTAAACGGTGGCTTTATTTAAAGACACTGGGGGTGTCTTAACAATTACCCCTATGATGGCATTCCATTTGCAATAATAGACAACCCACGGTATTGCAAACGGGGTATGTCCAGTCTTTTTTAGTAGCCACTTAGTCACAAACACTGGCCAAAATTGGCGTTTTTTGCATTTTTCACACACAAACAAATACTAACGCTAACTTTGGCCAGTGTTTGTGACCAAATGGCTACTAAAAGAGACTGGACATACCCCATTTGCAATACCTTGGGGCTAAAGGAGGATGACCAGCGAAGAAATAAGGCAGCTGCCCCACAGCTGGAGGGTGAAGAACAAGGCAATCAGAGGGCGCTTGGCCTTCTACAAAGAGCCTCCCCCAGCGGAACTCCTGACCAAGCTCATCGCTGAGACCCAAGCCTTTGTCCTGGCTCAGAAGCAGGTGGTGATAACCACACCACCCGAGGATCAGCGGACAAGAAAGGGGCCAGCTACCCCTGCACACAAACCGAAGCTGCCCTATACAGCCTTCAAGGAAGCAGAAGAGGGCATCAAAGACTTCCTGCAGGACTTTGAGCAGCAGTGCGTCTTGCTAGTAGTCGACCATGCAGACTGTGTCACCATTCTGGGCAGTAAGCTGACAGGGAGGGCAGCGGAGGCGTATCAAGCACTAGAAGAGGTCCTACTGGCCAGGTATGTAATAACTACGGAGGCATTCCGGCGGAAGTTCAGTGGGACAAGAAAAGGGGAGAAGGACTCCCATACAGATTGGGCATGCCACGTGCACAGAGCTGCCCAGAACTGGGTGGACTCGGAGCAAGCAAAGTCCCCCGAGGAGGTTCTCCAGTTGTTCATGCTGGAACACTTCTATAATGGACTATCCACCGAAGTCCAGGAATGGGTGAGGGATAGACAGCCCAAGACCCTTGCCAAAGCTGCCAAGAAACATAACTTTGCCATAAACACAATACACAAAGGCTACAGGCAGACCCCCCCCATAGACACTTCAAGCAGCTACCCCATACACATACGGTCCCCGAAAAAAATGCATACATGCTCACAGAGACATACATTCACACAAGGATACTCTGTCAGACACACTCTCAGGCACATACAGAGGTAAACCGTGCATCAATGTGTATATGTGACAGTGTGCATGTATTGCAACTCTATATTTTTTCACTTTGTTACTGGGGCCTCATGTTTGAGTTTCGTCTAAGGCCTCATAAAGTATAGAGTTGCCTCTGGATGAATGCATACACAGACTGCTTAACCCCTTCCCAACCGAGGATGGAAATTTTCCGTCAACCTTGTCCTTGCGTTAAGGACTGTTGACGGAAAATTTCCGTCATTTACTAAAGTTAACCCCAGATCGCGGGGTTAACGCTCATCCGGTGAGCCAGACCGGGAGCACCCGATCGTGCTGCCCCTGCAGCAGTGATCGCTCTGACAGGCTGTCAGAGAGAGCACATGTGCTGCAGGGACTCACCTTCCGCCTCCCTGCTCTTCCGCGGTCTGTGTGAAGTGCAGGGAGACGGATCAGTGCTGATCCTTTTCAATCTGTGTAAAAATTAAATTAACGTTAAATTCACCCCCCCTTTCCCCTGCTTTAATAAAATTAGCTCCTTCTCTGCCAATTGATCACTGACTACAGTGATCAATTAGCAGGGATTACATTTTACAGTCATCTGATTTGTATTTTATCCTTCAGAGGTTAAATTTATTTTATTAATTTAAATATTTTAAAATTATATATTTAGCTAGCTGGGATAGGTGGAAGTTAGTGGGGAATTGGGGGATTTCGTGTTCGGCTAGCTAGGGGTTAACGTTAAAAAAAAAAAAAAGTTATAAAACAAGCTTTAAAAAGTGAAAGTTTTAGTAACATTTAAGTAAAAAAAAAAAAAACCCCCCCCCCTTACTCAGTCCAAATAAAAATTTAACCCTTTCCTTGCCAGTTGATCACTGCCTACAGTGATCAAAATACAGATCAGTTTTATACTGTGATCTCATATATATATATATATATATATATATATATATATATATATATATATATATATATATATATATATATATATATATATATATATATATATATATAATATATAATTTTATTTTTTTTATTTTTTTTAACCCTCAGGGGTTCAATTTATTTAATTAACTAATTTAAATATTTTGTAATGATATATTTTGCTAGCTGGGGTGGGTGGGAGTTATAGGAAAGTGGTTAATTTACTGTTAGTGCTGCTTTCTGCTAGTTAGGGGTTAATGGTAAAAAGTTTAAACATTTAAGTAAAAAAAAAAAAGTTTAAACGAGTTTTTTACAAAGTAAAAAAAAATGCTCATTACCACTACACTCAGAAAATACTAGCAAAAAATGATCCCATGCTAAAGTTCACAATATGCCTTTTGATTTACCCCAGGGTGTATTCTTTAATAAATAGTATGTGTTGGTGGGGAAGTTTCAATAACCAACCGTCTAAACTATGGACACAGCGTAAAACTTCAAAGTTAGAAAAAAACTGAATGGCTGCGTCTCAAATGCGCCCCTTCAACATCCACATATACCTGGCAAATGTACATACGGGGGTATTGCTGTACTCAGCCGACATAGCTGAGCAACATATGAAGTATTATACAGTCATAGCACACATAAGGTTTGCAAAATATGCTGCGCAAACTCACTTTGTGTCAAAAAGCAGAAAAAATGCTTCTTACGACTACACTTGGTACAAGCTAGCGGAAAAATGATCCCACGCTAAGGTTCAAAATATGCCTTTTAAAATACCCTGGGATGTCTTCTTTAAGAAATGGTATGCCTTTATGGGGTAGCTGGAATATGTAGCCTGCTCAAGTGCCCCAAAGTGGGACACTGACGCATCAAAACCCTCCATGAAAATTCACACTTAAAAACCTGAACTTGTCACGTCACAAAATACACCACAAACATTGACATAAATTGGTGGAAAAAATGGTGACAAGTTAAGGCACAAGGAATAGCACACACCAGCTTTACCAAATACACATTACAAAAACCTTGTTATATGTGTATATGCCAAAATAGAGAAAAAACACAATTTTACTTCAATATTTAGCAGAGATTGGCTAATCTAGATCACTGTTACTGCTCCCACTGGAAGGCTATTCCAGGTATCTACTACCCTTTCTATATCACTGTTACAGCTCCCACTGGAAGGCTATTCCAGGTATCTACTACCCTTTCTATATCACTGTTACTGCTCCCACTGGAAGGCTATTCCAGGTATCTACTACCCTTTCTATATCACTGTTACTGCTCCCACTGGAAGGCTATTCCAGGTATCTATTACCCTTTCCATATCACTGTTACTGCTCCCACTGGAAGGCTATTCCAGGTATCTACTACCCTTTCTATATCACTGTTACTGCTCCCACTGGAAGGCTATTCCAGGTATCTACTACCCTTTCTATATCACTGTTACTGCTCCCACTGGAAGGCTATTCCATGTATCTACTACCCTTTCTATATCACTGTTACCGCTCCCACTGGAAGGATATTCCAGGTATCTACTACCCTTTCTATATCACTGCTGGCTCTTTCCATCATTGTGTTTGTGTTTGCTGCTCCATAAGGGGGCCCATAGTATTAAATTTTTTCAGATTGAGTATTTAAATTCTGTCAAGTTACTAATGAGAGAATTTCATATCCCACAGCGTCCAATGAAGTGAGATATGTGGCCATCAACCAATCCGAACTCCTTAATATCCCAGTGAATGGCACTGACCATGTAGAGTGGAAGACTGATGACAAAGTTTTAAATAACAGAATGAAAAGTTATTGTGGTTCTATAATAAAATGTCAACTCTACCCAAATTGGTCCCTGCTGGTGACAGACGTGGAGAGCTTCGGAGAGAGGACCTACACGTACACAACATACACGGACCTTGGAAAGAAGAAATTGCATGGGGAGTTCAAAGTAATCGTGATTGGTAAGAACATTCACATGGTAATGATATAAAGTAACACTGCGTTAAAATAGATATCAAAAGAAATTCAATGCTGTTTAAAAAGTGTCAGACCTTTTCCTTTATATTTTTTATTTTTTATTTTTTTTATACATATAATTGGGATTCCAGTTTGCTTAAATATCAAGAAATACAATTGGCTAAAAGAAAGTGGAGGGGGTGATTACTTTTATATAAGGAAATGGATGGGATATGTATAACACCAAGTGGAACTTCAGGCACTGCGTTAATATTTAAGTATATACGAATTGATTCTCTAAATAAACTTGCATTCATCTCTTCATGTGTATAGTTGCAGGACGGATTATCCTTCTATCCCTGGATCGATCGTTTTTATTTCATTATATTTTGCCCAGCTTTGGTATATGTTTATAATTGGTTATTATAAGAATGATTTATGATTGTTTTGAATTTAGAAATTGCACTGTTTTTGGATTGATACTGTTTAATTGATTATTGTAAAAAGTAAGCGTGTATATCTTTAAGCAGACCTTCCCTATAAATACAGGAAACGGTTTGCAGCGCGCTCCACTTGATAAATCCAAATGCGTTAAAGTGAGCAGCATTGTGGTACATCATTGCTGGAAGCGAGAGGGAAATCGTCAGGCAACTGTAAAAAGGCATAGCTGATTGCCGAACTCATGGAGGACAATCAGCGAAGACAGGAGACGGCTACCCCACAGCTGGAGGGGGAAGAAGAAGCATTCGAAAAGGCAATAAGGCATTGTTTGGCCTCATTCCCAGAGACTCCCCCAGCTGAAATACTAGCCAAGTTTATCTGAGACCAAAGCCTTTGTTCTGGCTCAGAAGCAGGGGTGACTACCACACTAAAGACAGCAGGCAAGAGAGGAGAGCCGGCTACACGTATACACAAGCTGAAGCTGCCATACAATGCTTTCAAGGAGTTTAAGGAGTTTAAGGAAGCGAGGGAGGGCATTGACTATTTCCTGCAGGATTTCAAACGCCAGTGCCTCCTGCAAGCAGTCGACCCCAGCAGACTGGGTAACCATCTTGTCCAGCAAGTTGTCGGGGAAGGTGGCGGAAGCCTACCGGGCTGTACCTGAGGAACAGCTCTGGGAGTACCCCTTCGTTAAGAAGGTACTACTGGCCCGGTATGCCGTAACCCCAGAGGCATACTACCGGAAATTCAGAAAGACCAAGAAGGGAGAGAAGGACTTCCATACAGAGTGGGCATGCCGCATCACCAGGGCCACCCATAACTGGATGAACTCTGAACATGCCAAGTCCCCCAAAGACACCCTACAGCTCTTCATGTTGGAACGTTTTTATAGCTGGCTCACCTAAAGCTTTTTCTGGCCAGGCATCTCCAAGGATCTGAGGCACAACTGCCAGACTTGTGATGTCTGCCAGAGAGTAGGGAAGAGGGGCAACCGACATAAGGCCCCACTCCATCGCCTACCCATTATTGAAGATCCATTCTAAAGAGTAGCTGTCGATAATCATAGGTCGCCTAGTCCCCCGGAGAAGAAATCAACTTTGACCATTGTGGACTATGCGACTCGGTACCCCAAGGCAGTCGCCCTGAGCAACATTCAGGCCGAGACTGTGGCCGAAGCCCTGATGCGAGTGTTCTCCTGAGTAGGTTTTCCCCGGGAGATCATCTCAGATCGGGGTACCCAGTTTACTACCGAAATTACCCGACAGCTATGGAAGTTATGCGGCATTAAGCTGATTCTGATTTCCCCTTACCACCCCCAGACTAATGGCCTGTGTGAGCACTTCAATGGGAAGTTGAAGCAAATGCTTTGTACGTTTGCAGTGACTCGCAAGGATTGGGAGAGATACCTGCCACACCTCCTGTTCCGCTTATCGTGAGGTGTCCAGAATCTACTAGGTTTTTCAAACTAATATTTGGGCGGAAAGTAAAGAGACCCCTAGACAAAGTCAGGGAGCACTAAGAACAGGTGGGAGTACAGGAAGGGACCCCATGCCCATACTTCCCTATGTGCTGGAATTTAGGGACCGGCTGGAGGAACTCACCCACGTTGTGTGGGAGAACCTCCAGGCAGCTCAGAGGTACCAGAACACTTGGTATGATCGGGCGCCAGGAGCCGTAGCTCTCAAGTCCGTTTTGGTGCTGAAACCCGTCCAACGCTGCAGGCGACCTAGCAGGGTACATACCGGGTAGTAGAACAGAAATGTGACACCACCTATGTTATCGGCTTGGTTACTGGAGTCCAACATCTGTTGCATGTCAACATGCTTAAGCCCCACCATGACCGGACAGAGGATGTAGACGCTATATGCGCTCCCCCCACGGAGGTTTACGATAATATTCCCCTGTCTGACCTCCTGGAGGAGGGAGCTCAGTCAGGGTCCATGGTGTCTGCAAAGAGATCAACGGTCTCCAACCTGCCGGAATATACCCCCTTGGCCACACAGAGTGGAGACCCCGGGCAACAGCCTCTGCTGCAAGCCACATATCGGGTACCAGAGGCTGTACAGGGGAATATGCAGCAGGAGATCCAAAAGATGCTACGGTTAGTGGTCATCGAACTGTATTTGGGCCTCCCCAGTCATCCAGGTCCCAAAGTGAGATGGTTCTTCCTGTTTCTGCTTCGACTACAGGAGGCTCAACGACAAGACAGTCACCAATGCGTACTCTGCAGTGGGCCTGCTAGCTACCCGACTGGTTGCTCTGGTTCAGCCACGTCTTGTCCCTCAAAGGGAATCACTTATACACCCTGTTCCAAATTATTATGCAAATAATATTCAAGTGTCAAATATTAAATATTTAGTTTTTCAGTTTAAATCATGGATGGTATTGTGTCTCAGGGCTTTTTTGATAACTGAAAACAATCTCGGACACCTGTGATAATTAGATTGCCAGGTGAGCCGAATTTAAGGAAAAACTACTAAAGGAGGGTGTTTCACATTATTAAGCAGAGCACCATTTTCATGCAATATGGGGAAGAAAAAGGATCTCTGCCAAAAAGATTGAAATAGTTCAATGCCTTGGACAAGATATGAAAAAATTAGATATCACACGAAAACGTAAGCATGATCATCGCACTATTAAGAGATTTGTGGCTGATTCAGAGCACAGATGGGTTCGTGCAGATAAAGGCACATTGAGGAAGATTTCTGCCAGATCCATGCATCGGATCAAGAGAGCAGCTGCTAAAATACCATTACATAGCAGCAAACAGATATTTGAAGCTGCTGGTGCCTCTGGAGTCCCACGGACATCAAGGTGTAGAGTCCTCCAGAGTCTTGCAACTGTGCATAAGCCTTCTATTTGGCCAGAAACTGCTGCATTGGGCAGAAAAATACATGAAGACTAATTTTCAAACAGTCCTGTTCACTGATGAGTGCTGTGCAACCCTGGATGGTCCAGATGGATGGAGTAGTGGATGGTTGGACAGCCATCCTGTTCCAACAAGGCTGCGACATCAGCAAGGCGGTGGAGTCATGTTTTGGGCCGGAATCATGGGAAGAGCTTGTCGCCCACTTTTGGGTCCCCAAAGGTGTAAAGATGACCGCCGCAAAGTATGTGGAGTAATTTGCATAATTTGGAACAGGGTGTAATACGGCCACCCAGTAACCGGACGAAACACAGTCCTGGGTGTGCAACAACAACTTTATTGGCCACACTATGCTTTATACTTTTCCCATGCAAGGGGTGGAACACACACAATGACAATGTCCCCTCCCAGGGTCCTTCCCCCGGGGGTCACATAATGGAACTGGAACCCCAATCCCTATGTCCCCTGTTCCCACCTCTCCATGCTCCCTATCAGGGTCCTCACCCTCCCAGGGGCCTGTGCGCATGACAGGAATTTCAGCCCCTTTGTCCCCAGTTGCTGCCACCCATCCCCAGGATTTCCCACCTCCGGGGACCAGGGCTCAGTATCCCATGAGCCTACGTACCTGGGAGTCCAAGCGCGGGAAAGTTTCCCACTTCTAACTCCCAGCCACAGAAAGCCTGCCAGGGGTGGGGGCCAGGGGGAAGGACAATAGGTCCCCCCCTTATTCTAAGTTAGGGCCCCCACCCGCCGCTCAGTGGCGGGGGCCGGGATGGAGGGGGCTTTTAAACTGAAGGGGACCTATCGACCCCCCTCACTTATTTTACTTTAGGTCCCCCCACCACTCAGAGGTGTGGGCCGGGTGGGGGGGGGCAATAGGTCTCCCCTTCAGTTTAAAAGTCCCCACTCACACGGCACAGGTGGGGGGTCTGGAAGGGGGTCACAGGTTTTTTTTTTTGTTTGTTTTTTTTAACAGTGAGCAGGCATAGGCCAGACAGCCCGCCCACCCAGCAGCACTACCACTGGACCCCAGGGAATCCCCTCAGCACTCCCTAAGGTAGGGAGGCTGGGGGATGAATCTTTTAGCGTGTTAGTGTGTGAGTGTGTATGTGTCTCTGTGTCAGTGATTGTGTGTGTCTGTTAGCTAGTGTGTATGCGTCTGTTCGTGTGTGTGTGTGTGTGTCTTCAGCACTTACCTTTCTCCAGCGCCGGACTCCCTTGGCACTGGGGATCCCTCCACCCCGATCCACCTCTCAGCTCCGAAATGCGCGGCAAGAGCCGCGCGCGCATTCAAACCACTCATAGGAAACCATTACTCAATGCTTTCCTATGGACGTTCCGCATCTTATCACTGTGATTTTCACAGTGAGAATCGCGGCAGCATCTCTAGCGGCTGTCA
>OW240912.1:2585741-2645089 GCA_933207985.1 Pelobates cultripes
GTCTGTGTCAGTTTGGGTCGGTCTATGACATTCTGCGTCTGTCTGGGTCAGTCTGTGTCAGTTTGGGTCGGTCTATGGCAGTCTGCGTCTGTCTGGGTCAGTCTGTATCAGTTTGGGTTGGTCTATGACAGTCTGTGTCAGTCTGTGATAGTCTGTGATAGTCTGTGTCAGTTTGGGTTGGTCTATGACAGTCTGTGTCAGTTTGGGTCGGTCTATGACATTCTGCGTCTGTCTGGGTCAGTCTGTGTCAGTTTGGGTCGGTCTATGGCAGTCTGCGTCTGTCTGGGTCAGTCTGTATCAGTTTGGGTCGGTCTATGACAGTCTGCATCTGTTTGCGTCAGTCTGTGACAGCCCGTGTCCATCTGGGTCAGTCTGTGACAGTCTTATCAGTCTGTGCCTGTCTGGGTCAGTCTGTGACAGTCTGTGTCAGTCTGTGACAGTCTTCCTGCTCTTAACAAATTATTCTCGTGCTACATTGTGTTTTTATTTGTGGATCATTTAGACTTTAGTTTCAAATGAACCGAAATTCATCCAAATATTTGTCGAACAGCGAGTTGTCGGAATTTCCTAATTCCAAATTGCTGAATCATGACACAAATGAAATGGGCTATGGACAAAATCGTTTTGTTTGATTCATGATTCGGAGCTTCTTAGCGACAAAAACAAAGATTGATGGACAGTCACTAAAAGCTGATTTTATTCAGAGATTTTCAAGAGAAGAGAGCAAAGAGGGAAAAAGCAGGAGCAGTAAAAAAATATATATTAATACATCATAACTTTAATAAACAAGTCTGATAAAGGCTCAGAGAGGAGCCAAAACGTTGTCTCCACTTCCTTGTTACAAATTAAAACGGCCTTTTAGAAGAAACCTCAGGTGTGTCTGGATATTTCTTTTCTTCCATTTGATGTTTTCAGGGATTGGCCCTCCCTTTCTGGAGCTCGTTGTAGGAAGTATTCCTGCATTTTACTCGTTTTTTTGCAAATAACTTTATTCAATGACAGGCTGAGAACAAAGTATCTGGGCGTCTTTAACGCACCACTATAGGCACCCAGACCATTTCAGCTTAATGAAGTGGTCTGGGTGCATGGTCCATCTAGGGTTAACCCCTTCTGCTATGTTTACCTATGGGTTAATCCAGCCTCTAGTGGTTGTCTCATTGACAGCCGCTAGAAGCGCTTCTGCGCTTCTCACTGTGATTTTCACAGTGAGAAGACGCCAACGCCCATAGGAAAGCATTGAGAATGCTCTCCAATAGACTGACTGAATGCGCACGGATACTCTTGCCGCACATGCCCATTCGGCAGATGATGCCGGAAGAGGGAGGAGAGTCCCGCGCTGGAGAAAGGTAAGTGCTTTACCCCTTCCTCCCCCTTCAGCCCGGTGAGGGTGGGGGGACCCAAAGAACACATAGAGCCAGGAAAATGTTTGTTTTCCTGGCACTATAGTGGTCCTTTAAATGCTATATAGGGAACCAGGACCCCTCTCAGTTAAATAATGCAGCTCACTATGTAAAAATAAAATATTACATTTAATGTTATTACAGCATATTCATCTACATATTAATATTACACACTGCTGCGATTTTATTACTGTAGAGCTCAGTGATACACACATACACTGCACATAGCTGGGATTTTATTACTGTAGAGCTCAGTGATACACACATACACTGCACATAGCTGCGATTTTATTACTGTAGAGCTCAGTGATACACACATACACTGCACATAGCTGGGATTTTATTACTGTAGAGCTCTGTGATACACACATACACTGCACATGGCTGCGATTTTATTACTGTAGAGCTCTGTGATACACTCACACACACTGCACATAGCTGGGATTTTATTACTGTAGAGCTCTTTGATACATACATACATACATACACTGCACATAGCTGGGATTTTATTGCAGTGGAGCTCTGTGATACACTCACACACACTGCACATTGCTGGTATTTTTTTGCTGTGGAGCTCTGCGATACACACTGTTCTATCAGGACTGTCCCTTGTAAAGATGGACATTGAACGACTCTTTCTTTGCAGTCAGACAGTCTCTCTCAAATATGGTCACTCTCTGGACTCTCTGGTTCAGGCAGTCCCTGCTCTGGTTTCAGTCTCTCTATATTCAGATCTCTCTGCATTCAGGGTTGGTTTCTTTCTTGGTACAGTCTCTGTTTTGTACAGTGCAGGTTGTTATCCTCTAGGCAGCCAGTTCGGCCACGGTTATTGCTTTTTCTGTAGCTGATGGGATTGCTTGGCTGGGTTGCGATGCTGTGGTCGTGGAGGTTGTTCGGCTGGGTGGTTTGATGGAAGGCTGGGTCTCTGAGCTTGTTTTTTTGGTGGCTTGGCCCCTTTCTCTGAGTTCTGTGCCCCTTTCTGTTTGGAATGAGTTCCTTTCTTGGTCTGGGTTGGGGGAATCGGTGGAACCTTTCTGTTGGTTGGCTGCTGTCTCTGGCCCGGGCTGTGCTCTGGAGGGTTTACCCCAGGCCGCGTCAAGGACTGCGTGTTGGACTGGATGTTGGATTGCAATGGCGGCTGCGGTAATTGGCGCTGCTGAATGACTTGATTCGGCTGCTGGTAGCTGCTCTCCACATCTGCATGAAACACAAAGGGTTAATATTAGGTGAATAGGGGCTACTTACTGACACTAGGTTCAGTTACTCAAGGTCGGTAAAATTGGAGGATGTAATATGAATCACGGCATATTGATTACAACTTGCTAGAGACCAGTAGGTGCTTATTTTACCATCAAATTACTAATCACCGCAATTCATTATCACCAGATCAGACACGAATAAAGTGACCATTATCAAAGAAGGCATATCACTGAATATTGCAAATCACAGAGGTGTAAAATCAAGGCGGGAGGGGGTTGTAAGAGGAGGCTCGGAGACAGCAGGTATTAATACAGTGGAAAGATGTCACCGGATAGACGGGAGCCAATGCCGAGGTGCCATCCATACTGCAATGGCCTGCATTGATTGTGTGGAGTGTGTTTCAAAGAAAGACTCAGACTGAAAGTTAGGAGAGTTATAGTCTATATGTGTAATACCTCCACGCGGCCCACGCCGCTCCGGTCCTGCCGTCCGCTCTGCTCCTCCTGGCTCTGCAGCTTCCGACACAGCGCACGCGCGCACCCGGGTGTGCGCGACCATGGAGCGCGGCATGCACGCGCGGCATCTTAAAGTACCATTTTTTGCAGCAATCCTGGTAACCTTTTATAATCTCTCCTATTCTCTTCCCTAGCCTATCAGATCTCTCTTAGCACTATTTACACCTCCCTCCTACATCACTTCCTTGCCCTGTCATGGTCTATTGTAGCCAGAGAGTGCATTCTGTATACTTGTGTGTTTCCTGGTATATGACTTTGGCTTGTCTCTGGTTATCCGTAATTTTGGCTTCCTTGACCCTTGGCTTTGTTTCTCGTTTATTCTTCCTTCTCCTGCCCTGACCTCGGCTCGTCTGATTATTCTGTTACTCTCCTTACTTTTCTTCACGTTAAGTCCGGCCACTTTAAGGACCGGTAATACGTCTAGCTTGGGTTGTCTGGTAGTCCTATAGTTAGCGTGTTGGGGAACCTAACCTTGACAATATGAAGGCAAGCCCCCTACGGCTAA
Organism: Pelobates cultripes; assembly: GCA_933207985.1. NCBI lineage: Eukaryota > Metazoa > Chordata > Amphibia > Anura > Pelobatidae > Pelobates > Pelobates cultripes. Next base: position 2,589,362 of record OW240912.1, read on the forward strand.
AGAGATCCTAATCTTAAACCTTAGCTTCCCCAACGCTAAGCATCCCCTCATTCAAATACACATAATGCTAAATACCCCCCTCACCAAAAATTCCCTAACCACCTAATCCTCACCTTCTCCCCCAATCCCTCTAATCCTCACCTTCTCCCCTAATCCTCACCATCCCCCTAATCCTCACCTTAAAAGCAGCAAAAACAAGAAATCGCGCTCTATGCGCAGCGGCAGTGACACTGAATTTTATAACATGACAGGAGGCTTCGTATTTTGCATAGTCTCTCTTTACTAAAACTCCAGCAGCACAGATTTAACAATAAAGTTTAGTGAAAACAAAAACATTGCAACAGGGTATAAAAGGCGCCGTTGATTGGCCGCCCAGAAGCCGGCGAGCGTCGCCAATTGACCGCCCAGAAGCCGCGGCTTAACGCGCATGTGCCGTCAATTGACCACCTAGTAGATACGGTTAACCACAGCTTAATTGACTATACCGGGTGGCCGAGGCTACACATACTGACCACTGGATGGCAGCAGACTGCAGTTCACACGCGGCCGGTTCATTCACGGATTTACTGAATGAACTCATTTAACCCAGATAGCTATGCCATGGAGCCTATTCGTGTAATAAAAGACTTTGGCAATTGAACTGTATGTGTGTGGTCTGAGCGCCATTCAGTAATAATGTGCGTTCAGACCTAAGCTATCTGGGGATATGTTGCATGTCTGTATTTTATGTAATAAATGTAACCTTGTGTATTTTATTGTATTTTACTGTCTAATTACTTTTTAAAATGTGTATAAGGCCAATAAAGACACAGCTCTGTCTGTTGCTGTTTGACCCTCAACACGGAGCCTTGTCTCATTCTTGGGGGGATTTATTGTATGCTGTTCCAGTTCGACTGTTAGGAGTGTAAACCTATTCGTATGTTTTTTCCTATTCGACTGTTTACAGCATTCAATGTTTGAGAGCATTCATATGCTTCTCCGGTTCGGTGGATTGGTGTCTACAATAGCTGCCTGTATATCTGGAAGGGAATATCTCCTAAATGGCTTTTAACCCCTTTTATGCCTGGGGGTGCCGTTACAATATCATTACCAGCCACCAGTGAATACTTTGTATTACTGCTACTGTGATGGGATTTCAACATGGTTAAAAATTTAGTAAGCCTGAAATCTCCATGTGACCTATACAAGTACAGGTGTTTGTTGTATCTTTTAGTTACATTTGGAACCGGTTATTGGACTGCCCCCTCCCTCTGGAGGGAAGAAGCGAAGGCGCACCGCTTATCTGGAAATTAGACGCTCTGTAGTCAGCCCGTCTAATATAGGTGGTTTGGGTCAGGCTAAATCTTGGTGTAAATAGTTTATTCCGGACACCGGTGTCCTGTCTTGACTAGCGTGTCTAGGTGTAAATTTCGGTCACTAGGTCGGGGAGGCCGGCGAGAGCTAGCATTCCGTCTGCTAGCTCTCAACCTATCTTGGCTAAGTGTGCTCTGTTGTAAATTCAGCCACTAGACTATTGATAGAGTAGATAGACTAAATGGATACTGTTGTAAATTCCGCCCACTAGTTTGCTATATGTGGTGCTTGGGCAGCGTAGACTAACCGAATCCTGGTGTAAATAGTTCGATAGTTCTCGAGGTACTGGCCAATTAGAGTAGTTGGGTTTGCTGTAAATGTTGTTAAATACGTTGTAATTGGTGAAGTGTATGTCCTGCTAGAAAACTTGAGCTCTGCCGTTTAGTGGACGTGTAAATTGTGTGTATAGTGTAAAATAGCGCACTGTACCATAACCACTGACTTGTACCATAACTACTGATATTACATGAAAAATACTAAAAATTACTGTTTAACCTTGCATGTGTACTAACTGATATTGTAACTTTAAAACCATAATTGTCTAAACTGTACAATAGTTACTAACCGTACTATAACCACTGACTGTAGAGACGAAATTGTTGAAATGTTATGTGATAATAGTGGATTAATAGTGTGGATAATTGTATGGTTTGAATAATAGTTACATTGATAAGTGTATAGTCTTTGGTGGGTTTTTGATTTAATTTTGTGTGTGCGACGTCTTGATATTGTTGAGCGTGTGAGGATCCTGTGCGTGTGTGTACGTGTATGTTTGGGCCTAGTAACCGTGCCGCCTGATGCTGTTGCTGAGGTAACTGGTGTGACTGTTGAAACTGTTTGTATATTTGTACTGCTTCGAATCAGACGCTCTGTTGAAATCATGGGTGCTTCTGATTCACAATGGTCCTTTGTCTTTTATGTTTTCAAAAAACAAAACAAAAAACCCTTTCTAAGGAATATGCTGTTTGTGATTATGGTGTAACACTGTCCCCCAAAAGATTAAAATACTCTGTGTAGCAGAGGACGGCCTGTTCTGGTAACCAGTGTTCCTGTGGATCCTTGATCCAGATTTAATACAGCAGGTTTACATTGTTATAAATAATATGCTGGGGCTATACGAGTAGTTTCTGTATACAGATTGTTGAAACACTGCTAAATGGAACAAGCTGTGCTAAGAGGAACAATGGAGTCCATGGTAGCCAGAACCTGTTTGTCCACTAAGGCCTTAATTCCACCTGGTTTGGACACCCCCTTGCATCTGATTCCCAACCCCCTACTCTTCCTCCCAAACTAAAACTGGTGTAGCTGGTATTTGCACTCCCCCTGCTCTATTGTCCCCGGATACCCACATAATTAAAGTCTATCTGCTTCATTAGACTTTAGGAAGCACTCTAGGGCCACCTACTGGCCATCTTCGAGAGTTACATTGTTTAAAATATTAATGACCGTTTAATCATCCTGAACTCTATACTGGAATACAACAGACAGAAGTAGGACTGCTTACCCTATTTTAATATTTCTTGTCGTAAGGTTTTATTTTAGGTATAAATATATTAAAAGCCAAGTTTTATTGTTAGACCCATAAAGACTATTTTGATACAATTACTTACCCTCTCGTGACACCTACTGGCAGGTGTTTGGTTTAAACACATTTTTATTTTTCAATCACCTAATGCTGACCAGTAAAATTAACTCACCCCCTTTCATCTACCTTACTACTTCCAGATCGGAACCTGTTACTAAACAACCCTATCGAAGTCTCATACTAACTCGACAAACGACTGGTACCCTTTAATCCCGACATTTACAAATGCCTCTCCGGCTTACCCCTGGTCCACCACATATTGCCCGAATGATTAACTCAGCATTTGTCAGCCAGGCCCAGAACAATATCAAGAGAAAATTACAAAAGTTAGAGGGATTTGCAGGGATGTCCATGTCACAGTTAATGGAGGTTGCAAATAAAGTATATATGATTAGGGAAACTGAGACAAAGCGTGAGGAGGAACGTGAAATGAGGAAGAAAGCAGACATGTTAACGGTAGCTATCACAGGTGTAGCGAGACAGGGAGGGGAGATGGATAGAGTAGTTGAGGCTAGGATGAGCAGGGTACCACTAGGCAGAGATCAATGTGCATATTGTAGAGAGGACGGACATTGGAAGAGTGACTGCCCACAGAGGGGATATATTGTAGGTGGTAGACAAGATGAGAGACGGGGGCGAGGTGGTTACGGTGGTAGCTTTTAGAGGACGAGGAAGTGGAAGTTTTGGAGGATTTAATTGAAATGGCGGAGGGGTGTTCAGGAAGGAAGATATTATCCACCTACTCAGAGACTTAGGGATAGGGAAGAGAGATTTTGTGGGTCTGGCTGACGTTACCGACAGGGCTCCATCCCCCTTGGCCGAGCGGAGCCTATGGTCGATGTAACAATAGGGGGAAAGAGAAGTCCTTTCATGATTGATACAGGTGCTGAACATTCTGTGGTGACTAAGTTGGTAACTCCTCCTCCTGGAAAGACTGTAACTGTAATAGGAGCTACTGGGAGAAGCGCTGCTAGACCGGTTCTCAGGAGTTGCACTTGCATTTTAGGATGCCATTTTGTGAAGCACCAGTTCCTATATATGCCAGAGTGTCCAATTCAACTTCTAGGACGAGATCTATTATCAAAGCTTCAAGCTCAGATAACTTTTCTACCTAATGGATCAACATCTCTGAAGTTTAGTAAATCACCAGGCATGATAGCAGTATTGGTACCAAAAGAAGAAGAATGGAGCTTCTACTCTGTAATAACAAATGCAAACCCTAAGAGTGATGGATCTTTATTTGACATTCCAGGAGTATGGGCAGAGAATAATCCTCCAGGACTTGCCTACGCCAGTATCACATAGTTCAGAAGGCCAAGAAGACCACCCAGACATACTTGGATAAGTTCGGAAAGTATGGTATCCTAAAATTCTGTACCTCTCCTTGGAACACTCCATTATTACCTGTTCAGAAACCAGGATCAGATGAATATCGTCCTGTACAAGATTTAAGAGCAGTTAATGATGCAGTAGTTAATATACACCCAGTGGTACCCAACCCCTATAATCTGCTTGCCCTAATTCCTGGTGGGGCAACTCACTTTACAGTCCTAGATCTCAAAGATGCTTTCTTCTGCCTTCGACTTGCTGTTGAAAGTCAGTGCATCTTTGCTTTTCAATGAGAAGATGCTGTTATGGGATCAAAGCGTCAGATGACTTGGACCAGGTTGCCTCAAGGATTCACCTACCCTATTTGGATCTGCACTGAGTCAAGATTTACAAGACTCCAAATCTATCCCAGAGGAACGTGTATTGCTTTAGTACGTGGATGATCTGTTGATAGCTGCAGTTACTAAAGAGATGTGCCAACAAGCAACCCATGATCTACTCCATATTCTTTGGAGGGCAGGTTACAAGGTATCAATGAAGAAGGCGCAATTGTGTCAGCCAACTGTCAAGTATTTAGGATTCCATATCTCTGAAGGTCAAAGAACAATGGGACCTGAAAGAAAAGAAGCAGTGTGTAGAATACCTGTACCCATGAATAGAAGACAAGTGCAAGAATTCTTGGGAGCAGCAGTATTCTGTAGGATATGGATTCCTAATTATGCAATATTGGCGAAACCCTTGTATGAACCTGTAAAAGGCACGGAACATGATCCCTTCATGTGAAGGTAAGTGAGAATCAGAAGTACTACAATCCTTGCAGCCCTCACAAGCGAGAAGCTGAGGTGCCGTCGCACGGTCGAAGAATTAAGATGAGGATCACAAGAATAATGTGTTTAATTATGTGCTTTAGTATTTTTATGATTTTTCAGGAGGTTAAAGGTAAGGATATTCCAAGCGGTGTTAGTTGTATTAAAACTACGAAAACAGGAAACCAGATATCCCAGACCCTAATTTGGCACTCAAAATATGAATGTAAGGGATCTGTGTCTAGGTGTAGGTATTTAGATACTGATTATAGTGTGTGTCATCCGATATCAGGTGAGCCTAAGTGTTTCGATCCCCAATTCCAACCCTGTACAATTTGGTTGATAATTCGAAATAGTAACTCTCAGGGGACATTGATAAATAGGACTTTGATAAGCACCATACATTCTACGGGTATTCTATTTGATGCATGTAAGCTGATTTCGGGTAGTAGAAAACCTTGGAATGTATGTGGTAATCTTTGTTCAACAACAAATATTTATGCCCTAGTAAAAGATCTACTGATCCTGACTGCCCAAATAGAGACTAACTGCTGCCCATATTGGTCATGTGTAGGGTGGGCGACCTGGGGAAAGATAGTAGATCAAGACATGATTATCCAAAGGTTGCCCACTACACCGTATTGTAAAACCATGGAATGTAATCCCGTACATGACCATTTCCAATCCACAGCAATTTATTGATACGTTTGGGAGTCTTTTTGGGTTTCAGATACATGGTACAGGAACAGATCCGGGAGCCATATTATATGTAGGTATTGAAACCGAGACAACAGCTGCTCAGACTCATCAGGTTCTCCATTCCTTTTATGAGGAGATGAGTGTTGAGGATAAAATTCCCCATAATGTTAAGAACCTATTTATTGATTTGGCTGAGAGTATTGCAGGTAGTCTTAATATAACCAACTGCTTTGTATGTGGAGGTACTAATATGGGAGACCAATGGCCATGGGAGACAAAAGATTTGTTACCCTGGTTCTGAGACAGATGAACAACAGATGCCTGCTCAATCTGATCATCAAGTAAGTACTAGAGGTAAAGCAGAATGGCGGTTAAAAACATCTATTATAGGTCATGTATGTTTAGCCAGGAAAGGGCCACTGTATAATACACTAGTTGGCGAGTTAACATGTCTGGGACAGAAGGCCTATAATGCTGATACCAAAGATACTACTTGGTGGTCAGCTTCAAATGTCTCAGAATCCTTTTGCCAATTACACCAATTTGAAAGAGGTATGGTTTGACTTATCTGTTACATCCATTTGGAAAGCCCCAGTGAATTTATATTGGATCTGTGGTAAGAAAGCATACTCGGAGTTGCCACAAGATTGGGAGGGAGCATGTGTGCCAGGTATGCTAAAACCATCTTTCTTGTTACCAATTGAAACGGGAGAGACCTTGGGAGTTAAGGTTTATGATGTAAATCATAAAAAGAAGCGAGCATCATTGAACGTAGGTAACTGGGAAGATGAGGAGTGGTCTCCTCAACGTATTATTAGTTATTATGGACCTGCTACCTGGGCTGAAGATGGTACTTTTGGTTACCGAACTATATACATACACATATATATATATATATATTTGTGTAAGGGGCAAAATAGCCGTATATGGAGTAAGGATCCAGCATAAGCTTAGGATAGTGTAAAGGGAGCAAGTCGGTTGTGGTGTGCCGATACCGACGATACGGTAGGCCTGTAAATAAAGAGGGCCCACCAAGGAGTAAGAAAGTAAAGTAAATGGAAAGAAAAGAGAAAGTGTTGAAATGAGGAGTGGGTGGGAGGGTCATTCTGATGCTGACCTCAAGCGATATGAGTCAGGTAAGGGGTGTCCCTTATATAGGGGAGTGAATTAATTTAAGCCCCTCCCACAAATACAGGCAAAACTGCCTTAATACTTGTGTAAGGGGCAAAATAGCCGTATATGGAGTAAGGATCCAGCATAAGCTTAGGATAGTGTAAAGGGAGCAAGTCGGTTGTGGTGTGCCGATACCGACGATACGGTAGGCCTGTAAATAAAGAGGGCAAAAATGAATAATCAAAGATTTAATACAGTCAACAAATATATACAAATTAACCAGACATTTCCTTAAATGCATTACAGTATTTAATTCCTGAAAGGATTTTGAAGGTAGGAATCTAGGACCGAAAGTGGGCACCATTTGTTGTGGGTAGGATAGTATGTTATCTCTACTGTTGGTGCATGTTGACTCATTTCGGAATGTGGTAGAGCCAATAGGTAATGATATATGTGTTTACGTACGTGGGATCGTTGAAGACAATGATCTGTCTGAGTGGTGGTGATGGTAGTGGATTCTCTGGCCTGAGAAAGGCATAAAAGGCAATGTGCATGGCTGGTAATGGCCGACTTGGTAGTATAATTGAATGGTTGTAGATCTAATAGGTCCGATAAGGATGAACAGTTGGATGGCTATTGGTAATCTCTGAGAGGAACGTGGGGGAATGGATTCCTGAAAACCTCTGAGTATATTCTTTTCTGGTATGATAGCATGAAGTTTATGGTAGTTTTGGCCATAGGTTATCATGTGTTGTTGAATGCCTGTAAAATATATAATTAATGGTGTATGAGATAGTTTAAGTTTAAGGTGGCAAAAATAAGCAAAACTTAGGAGAAATTTTGTGACACAGGTTGAGCTATGTCGTGTTCCAATGAGATTCTTTAAGCCAGGTGAAAAGCTGTGTTATGCGTTCTACAAGTATGGGACGAAAGTGCTAGGTGGGATAGTGCATGCTATGCTGCATGAGTATGTCTAATCCATGATTTTGTCTCTGGAACGAAAGAGTGGACGTGACTGTATGGGCGGCTGTAGGAAGCGTATGATGAACATGCCTGGAATATAAATGAGACAGTTGTCGGCAGGGATGTATACCCCCGTCTGGTACATGAAAGTGAAATGTGATAAGTGGCCAACCAAGTGAGTTCCCCAGAAACATCATGAACTTATGGATGAGTAGTGGCGTTTGTTGATGATATGATATGTGCTTAGTTGTCTGAGTAACAACGGATTGATGACCCTGACCATGATTTACCCCATGCCACAGCAGCTGCTACAATGGGGTAGATCTCCCAAAGGGGCTGAAGTGGTGGAAAAATTTCCAAACCTGGATGCCATGGCCAACAGCCCCAAAGCAATTGTTCCCGGTAGATCGCTGCCAAACCCGTGGTATACGCTGCGTCTGACCATCTGGTTGGAGAAGTGTCAGACAATCCTGGAAGGAACATGCTTTTACCATGCCAAGTGGTTAAGAAATCCCCCCCCATGTGCAGGTCTGCTGTTGCTGAGGTGTCTAGGCACCTCCTCTGATCGTCATGTTGGAAGTGTGGAAAAAAAGGGAAAGTACTCTGGATGTGAAAGCGTGGTCTTGTGGTATGATTGGCATGGCAAAATTAAGGAACCTGGTAGGGATTGTAGTTCCTTGTAGTTGTAAGTACTAAGCAGGAGGTAGTGATTGATTTAGTTGAGAATGTTCCCTATTTGTCTTGTGGTAACTTGCGTGTATGGATGCCGACTCAAGTCATATGCCCAGTAATGTGATGATAGTGTCTGCGCCTTCTGTTTCTTATGGGGTACTGGGACGCCCAAGTGGTCAACCAGACTAAGCTGCCATGAGGCTTCTAGTGAAAAATATGCTTTCTTTGAGCAACAAGAAGTCTTCTAGATAGTGTATGACTGTAATGCCTCTGGATATGTTATCATAACCAGCACAGAGTATCTGCGAATAGCGATAGTAGGTTAATCTGTAGCTCGAAAGTTGAGCAGGGAAAGGATTGCCCAATTTATGCCATGTAAGTGCCAGTGTGTAGGGTAGATGGTAGCTGTTTACTGCGTTGATGATATTGGTCTTACTTAACCAAGCTTTAACCCATGCTTGAGTGATAGCTGTAAAGGTAGATCAATGGTGTTGTATAGTAAGAAGGGAGTTGAGACTTGGGGTAGCGGAGGTGTGTGGTGCCAATAAGTCTATGGTTAGTCTTTGTTTAAGGGAAGATTCCTTGTGACAATACCAATGTGTGTGTTTGGTGCCATGCTGTAAATGGTGGAGATTGGAAGACCACTCTGCAAATCTTGGCTATGAGTGTGTTTTCAGCCAATGGTTTTGTTGTGCTGACTGTAAGTGAGGGCATGCTATATTCCTTGAAGGTGTGTTTATGATACCTGTATGGGAGCCCTTTGAAGCTCCAGAGCTTTAGTAAATCTACTACAAGTCTGGAAGGGTGATGAGTCAGTAGTGTTGAAAATGCATTGGTGTGTACAGATGGTGAGTACGTTATTTGTAAGTTGTATTGGGCCACATGGTTTGTCATGTGCCCTGAACCATTTGAACATATATGCAACAGTCTATATGCAATGCAACTACTCATATCAATCGTCTCTGGTAGTTCAGAGGTGCTGGTACCTGGAGCCTGAGAGTGCTCGTCCATTTGTTTGGGACAGAACCCCTTCTGTATGGGTACCTGCACAAATAAACATCTCTACATATTCCAAATACCAACCCATCCAAGAGATGGTCAGTTCCCGATTTACCTGGAATCCCTGAATCTGACCATCACAGATACATCATCATACATATATATGCCTTGCTTCCCCAATGTGCTGGGATCATACGTGCAGGGTTAACATCTTGTGTGTCATAAGAATTGATTGTACCAGGTAACCGAGTTTCGGTTGGTGCTGGTTGTACAGTAACGTGAGGCCCAGCCTTGTGAGGGCTGTGGTGACCAACTCGAGATTGCCAGTCTGTCATAAATTTTTTGGCTCATGAGTTTATGAGTGAGGCTAGCATAGCCTGGGTGTCACCTGAGTTGATGTAGCTGGGCCTTCCCCTGCCTCCGTGTTGTCCGTTGATGTATGGAGGAGTTTGAATAACTCTGCTTTCCTTGCTGTAGCAGGGTAGGGGATTTGTCACCTCCTTAGGTCGGTGGTAATGTGTGGGATCGTCCAGGATCTGATTGCTGCAGGACTAGCAACATCTCCTCTGCTTGAAGGTGTATCAATTCTAGCCGGGGTGCTAGGAAGAGGTGATTCTTCACCATCTTTTGGAGAAATACTTAAATAACAATAAAGATGCAATTATTTGTACCCAGGGTTCTTGTACTGGCTTGCTAGCTAAGCCGTAAGGCGAAACGATTAGGCTTGGTGTTTTTTGGTGACTGGTGAGGCCCTGCTAGTTGCCAAGTGGCTTGAGAGGCTCTATCTATGCTTGGCGCGAGGGGATTTTGTGTGGCCACCGAACATTGTGGCAGGATGTTGGCCTCTCGGTGACAGTAACCAGAAAATAGGAAGGGGAGTGACAGGTGAGGCCCTCTCTATGATACAATGCGAGGCGGCTAGCTCACGAGTGGCCCGAGGGGTGTATGCCTCCGAGTGTGAGGCGGGGTGTTGGCCTCGCGGGACCACTAACCAAAGCATAATGCAGAGAAAAAAGGGGGTAATAGCTATTGGGCCCTAGAACCCTAATTGCCGGTACACTATTACTATTCCAGGGAAGGTAAGAGATGGATAACTACGTGAGCAGGTGTATGTACCTGGTAGTATGGTATTAAACCTGACAATCCGTATAGGTTTTTTAGTAGTAACTGTAACCTGAATGGATAAAACCGTATGGCATAAGGAAATATGGCATAGACCAAGCTTATCTTAATACGTACAGTATATGTGAAAAATAAAGTGCCATGATGTGTAAATATTAAACATCGTAGCCATACTGGTTAAATATGTATTGTAACAAACCACCTCTTTTACAGGTAGGATTGTCACCGATCTTGCAGTAACCACAGCCTTCTAGGGTATACAAAGTCCAGGACACCTTCAGCTCAGTTTTCCTTTTTATTCAGCAAGAAAACAGGTGCTTTAAATAATAACAAAAACAAACAAAATCCCTTGCTCTTACTTGAGCTCTTACTAGACAGTAATTGCTATCTGCAATTGGGTGGCTTTCCCACTTACCAATTTTCCAAACAAAAGAAATGTCTTTGCAATACACACAATCTCTCCTAGCTGTCTTTTTCTCCCTCACTCAGCAGCAGGCTGCTCTCTTCTTTTAAAGGCCTGTCTACTAATTGAGTAGCTACAGGTGAGTGCCAATTAGTTAACTCTTAAAATCAGATCCAAGCTGTGGTCTGTTACACAGCAACTAATGCTGTTGGAGCATTGGCCCACCCTGCTCTCCAAATACTCCACCCCAGGGACCCATACCATGTTTTGCAGAGCATCAGCTATGCATATTGCAAACTTTAACCTCTCTCCCTGGGGCATTTAACTGAAAATCCTCTGGTTGCTGTTTAGCAAATCAGGTCTGATGTATCTCCCATCAACCACTATTCCACCTTTACGCTCACAGTATCAATCTTAACCCATTAAGTGCCGTATGTACAAGTGAAAATGTGGTCTGTCCCCACCTTGTATGTTGTATGTCCCCTTGCTAGGGGAAAGTCTGTTGCGTGAGCAGCGTGCTGTGAAAAATGTATGTGAACTATATTACCAGTTACGTATATACAGACGCGTCTGCTACTGTGTAATACTGTATGTATTTATACCTGATGTTGATATAGTGCTTGCTATGTGAATTGTTGTATGTCTTATTGAATGGTAGGGGTCAGTGAACATGGTGTTGCAAAATGCAAGTGCACTGGAGATCTGCCGAGTGCCCTATAGGTGGCAGTGTAGTTGGATACTGATTGGTATGTGAAATGTTGTTTGTCTGTTGACCTATAGGTGTCAGTGTTTTGGTGTTTGTAAAACCCCATGAAAATTGTCAATGTACTTGACAGACCTGTAGGTGGCAGTGTTGATAGAACCACTGTTGGTCTTGATGTGAAATGTAAATTATTGTGAATTAAACCTGAATTTGAGCCCGTGCTGGAGTTTCATTTATGGTTTATGGTTATGTTTAACCCCGTAAGGACCAAACTTCTGGAATAAAAGGGAATCATGACACGTCACACATGTCTTGTGTCCTTAAGGGGTTAAAACAATCTTATGTGTAATTTATATTGGCTGGTAAATTGTATATGACATGTGAAGACAGTTTTGCTGTTGACCAGTAGGGGTCATAAATGCTGATTGTATGGTAAAAATACCCTTTAACCCCTTAAGGACCAAACTTCTGGAATAAAAGGGAATCTTGACATGTCACACATGTCATGTGTCCCTAAGGGGTTAATCCTACCATATGACAGATAGGAGTCAGTATAAAAGCGAAAATGCTGTAGTTAGTTTGTTTGCTTATGAAGTGAAATAAAGTCTGAGAAGACTGTAGTATACCGATTGACCGGTAGGGGTCAGCATGTAGGCGAAAATGCCGTGGTTCGTTGGTTTGTACATGAAATGCAATAATGTCTGAGAAGCCTGTAGTACACTGAATGACCGGTAGATGTAAGTGTGTAGGTAAAAATGCAGTGGTTTATTGTTTTGTACACGAAAAGCAATAATGTCTAAGAAGCCTGTAGTACACCGAATGACTGATAGGGGTCAGTATGTAGGTGAAGAATGCAGTGGTTTGTTGGTTTGTACATAAAAAGCAATAATGTCTGAGAAGCCTGTAGTACACTGAATGACTGGTAGGTGTCAGTGTGTAGGTGAAAATGCAGTGGTTTATTGTTTTGTACATGAAAAGCAATAATGTCTAAGAAGCCTGTAGTACACCGAATGACTGATAGGGGTCAGTGTGTAGGTGAAAAATTAAGTGGTTTGTTGGTTTTTACCTGAAATTCAATAATGTCGGAGAAGCCTGTAGTACACAGAATGTCCTATAGGGGTCAGTGTGTAGGCGCAAATGCAGTGGTTTGTTGATTTGTACATGAAATGCGATAATGTCTAAGAAGCCTGTAGTACACCGAAAGACCAGTAGGGGTCAGTGTGTAGGTGTAAATGCAGTGGTTTATTGGTTTGTACATGAAAATGCAAACAACGCCTAAGAAGCCTGTAGTACACCGAATGACCAATAGGGGTCAGTGTGTAGGTGAAAAATGCGGTGGTTCGTTGGTTTGTACATGAAATGCAATAATGTCTGAGAAGCCTGTAGTACACCGAATGACCGGTAGGGGTCAGTGTGTAGGCAAAGATGCAGTGGTTCGTTGGTTTGTACATGAAATGCGATAATGTCTAAGAAGTCTGTAGTACACCCAAAGACCAGTAGGGGGTTTAAATGAATGATATGCATGAACATGCAATGGTTTTAGAACAGACTTAGACAAAATGCAGCAGTAAAGTGAGGACCTGACCCTTGCATGGTGCCGTGGGACTGATGCCTGGCGTAACGGGTAGGTCGACTTACGGTTTGTGAGTCACTTGGACACCATCCACGGCGATAGATTGAAGAAAGAAGGTGGTAGGCCGGAAAAGCCTGTGGCTGGATTCCTGACACAGCTCAGCTTAGAAAACCTCATGGTGTAATCAGGTAAAATGGCGTCTGGATGACCCGGAAGTGGAAATCATTCTGATGCTGACCTCAAGCGATATGAGTCAGGTAAGGGGTGTCCCTTATATAGGGGAGTGAATTAATTTAAGCCCCTCCCACAAATACAGGCAAAACTGCCTTAATACATTATATATATATATATATATATACACACATATACACACACACACACACACACACACAGCTAAGGCCCTTAACCTTTTGGCAAAGCAAAATACCCGCATGAGATCAGCCATTTACCAAAATAGGCTGGCTCTTGATTATTTGCTGGCAGTAGAAGGAGGTGTGTGTGTAAGTTTAACCTTAGTAATTGTTGTCTGCATATAGATGAGGGGCAGGCAGTGATTGACATTACCAGCAATATGGTTAAACTGGCGCACGTACCCACTCAGACTTGGAACGGGTATAATACAAATAGTTGGTTTGGGAGTTGGTATGAGCAGCTTGGTGGGATTAAGGCATTGGTAGGAGGAGTGGTATTTATTATTTTCTTATGTCTCTTCCTGCCCTGTCTGATTCCATTAGTAGTTAGGTCTATACGTAGTGTTATTGAGAGCACTATAGAAAGGAAGACAGCTCATGTAATGGCCATCTGGAAATATGAACCCCTAACCCAGAGAGAAACTATTAATAATCAGGTCAATGAGTGTTGTGAGGTAATAGAGTTAAGTTAGAATGCTTATAAGGTCTGTCCCGGCTCATAGCTACTTGAGTGGTGTTGGCAAATTATGATTGGTGATGCATCTGGAATAACTTTGTATTAGAAGCATCAAAGGGGGGAATGTGATGGGATTTCAACATGGTTCAAAATTTAGTAGGCCTGAAATCTCCATGTGGCATATACAAGTACAGGTGTTTGTTGTATCAGTTAGTTACATGTAGCTAAGATACTGTCATCAATGTACTGCGGCGGTTCATTGGGTCTGGGTGCTTATGGTGTCAAGTGGAGTGCTTGGAGCCCTCAGGAAGCACTAGGAGCATCCATCAACTGAGATACCCAACGGAGGTACCCAATGAGTATGTGCATCAACTGTAGTCACATTCCTTTGTCCTTAAAAGAAGTCATACGGTCTGCCCATATTAGGTGATCCTGAATATCCTGTTCACTGATTGGTCTAAGGGTATGTGTGAGTGGAGCTATGAATGGGAGGAGTTATTGTTAATAAATAAAGAACAACAAACCATATAGAGATACAGCCAGTCTCAGTGTAAAAACCTTTCTGGGACTAGTTACATCACGTCCTCCCCTACGCACATCACATGACCCGGAACGCCGTGGCCGCAATTATTGATGGGAATCAGATCCACCTGAGATGATATTTCGCCTATTGGTAAATCTAGTATTTAAGAGACAATCTATTAGTCTCATGTTGGCCCCTGACGAAGGTGCATCTCTTTAGGCACCGAAACGTGCGTTGGGCGTTTCTTCTCATATTTTGTATATGAGCACTGGGCACTGGTGGTTGTAGCATGTTTGTCACTTAACTAATTCTTTACTCTTTATTTTTCTCTTTTCTTCTATGCCTGTCTAATCAGTTTAACAGGGAGAGAGGCTTTATAATTGAATTTTATCAGTCTGTTTTAGACAGATTTTCCTACTTTCTATTATTTCATACCTCTTATATGATATTGGACCTTTAATCTCATAACTATCTCATTGATCTACAATTAAGCCCTTCTATGCATACTATATCATTGATAGGGCTTTTAGCATTATCTATCTTTTTGATATTTGGACTTAAGGTAGTCCTACTTTGGGTCTTTATAAGATTATTACACTAGACATTTCCCAGAAGGAATTTTTGATTGGGATTTAGATATCTGGCGTTTCACATTCCCATTAGCACATTATAATAAAGCCTATATTTGGGTTTGGGGCACTATAATGTACATTGTATCTAAATTCCTACAGTTTTCCTCTGTGTTTGGCATAGAAGTATTAGTACCACCTGTATTTATTATTATTACTTTTGTTTGCCTATTTGGATAGCTTGTCTCGTACAGTATCTACTATCAATGTGGTAGTTAGGTCCTTATTTCATTGCATCGCTATATTTATTTCCAGGTGATGTAACTAGTCCCAGGAAGGTTTTTACACTGAGACTGGCTGCATCTCTATATGGTTTGTTCTTTGTTTAATTTCGGGGTTAGGCCCCTATTTGAAACACCTGGAGTCTCTTATCGGTACTTAAGTCTCTGTGTAGGACCAACCACTATCCCGTTTTCTTTTGGGGTAGTTCCATCGGGATACACACAGAGCATTAGAGGTTTCTTCTTCTTCCTCTGTTTTATTGTTAATAAATAGCCTGTGTAAACTATGCTCTGGGCTCATACCTTTTGAACACAAGTTCAGTGTGAGACCCGATCGGTGTGTAAATAAAAGACCTGTTACTTCCTGAAGACTTGTGTCCATATCTCCATGTGTGGCTTCTGCGATTTGTTCCTGTTATTCCTCCGGTAACACTACTGGGGTGACCCCACACGTACTCGAGTGCCTATGTTTATGTGTTTATGTACTCAAGTCACAGGAATACCCACATTATATCGTTACCAACTGCCCGTGGCCACATTATATTAAGGGTGACCCCCTTACTGCTAATGGGGGACCCCCACATACTAGAGTGCCTTTACTTATATATGTACAAATATAAGTTAATTGATGCAGAGGTACAGCTCCGCTATCTAACTGGGATGTACCACACATCCACAAGCCCTGACCAGTCGGCAGGCAGTTTTTACTAGGGTGACCCCCTCCATAGTACCCGTCCCATCCTACGGGACTGTAACAGATCACCTGGCATCCCGTTTGGGTACCTCCGTTGATGGATGCTCCTAGTGCTTCCTGAGGGCTCCAAGCACTCCACTTGACACCATAAGCACCCAGACCCAACGAACCATAAAACGGCCTTGAAAAAGCAAACCACCATAGGATGAAGCTCCAATCAAATGCCAGAAAGAGTAGAGATAGCTGAGCAGTGCACTTTAAGGGTGTTAAGACTCTTCTCCAGGCCAGCTTGTAGGAAACCCAAGACTTGAGAGATCGTAGGAGGACTCATGTTTTGCACGGTTGAATTTGACCATATCGCAAAGGCTTCCCAAATTTTGTGGTAGGTAGAAGATGTGGAGATCTTTCTGGAACATAAAAGGGTAGAGACCACCTGGTCCGATAAACCCTGTTCCTTTAAGGATTGCCTTTCAGAAGCCATGCATGAAGCCTGAGCTTGTAAGGTTCTGGATGAACCACTAGGCCTTGTGTCAGTAGATCTTCTGTGACCGGAATTTCCAAAGGTTCCACTATCGCCAACTTCTTCACAAGGACGTCTCGGCCAGAAGTGGATTACAGTAATCACTCTGAAACGTTCTCTGGAAATCTTCCTCAGCACTGCATGAATGAGAGGAATGGGGGTGGAAAACATACGCCAGATGAAAGGGCCATTTCATTTAAAGAGCATCTTGATCCAGTGTTTTCGGATGGAATTTCCTGGATACAAAACAAGGGACTTGAGCATTCTGAGCCGTCGCCATGAGATCCACTTGGGGAAGACCACACTTCTGGACCAATTGTTGAAACACAGTCCTTGAAAGATGCCATTCTGTGGCTTCCACCAGGTGTCTGCTGAGGAAGTCTGCTAACACATTCTCCTTCCCTGGGGGAAAGACCGCACGCAGGCCTTCCACATGTATTTGTGCCCAGTTCATGATTGCTGTCACTTTCATCAGCGAGATACTCCTGGTGCCTCCTTGATGGTTGAGATAAGCTGCAGCTGCCTTGTTGTCTACTCTTAATTTTACCCAGGCTCCCTTTATCTGGTGCTGAAAGTGGAGGAGTCAGAGATGTTGCTCTCAACTCCCTTATATTTGAAGGCAGGTTCTGAGCCCTCTGAGGCCATTCTGCTTGGATGAAAGATTTTCCCAGATGTGCTCCCCATCCGTACTGACTGGCATCTGTCGTGATGACTACCCAGTCGATTTCCTTCAGAGGAAAATGGAAATGTTTTCCTCTTTCAGCCACCACCGAAGCTTCCTTTTCAGATCAAGAAGCTTCCTTTTCAGATCCCTCTGAGCTGGTTCTGAAGTTCCTCAAAAGATCCTTCTGAAGTGGACGCAGGTTCCATTGCGCCCATCTGACCAGATGTATCGTAGAGGTCAAGGTACCTAGGAGCTTCATAAACTCCCTTGCAGAAGCAGATGTTTTTCGAATACAGGTGCAAATACGCTCCTGCAGTTTCAACCTTCTCTCTTGAGCAAGAGATACTATTGCCGTGAGGGTATTGAAGCTTGCTCCTAAGAACACCAGCTCCCTTGTGGGTTGTAGATGACTCTTCTCGTGGTTGATTAACCATCCAAACTGAGATAGAGTCTCGAGGACCAGCTGTCTGTGTCAAAGCATCGTCTTGAAGTCTGAAGCCACTACCAGGATATTGTCGAGGTAGTTGTACATGGCAACATCCCTCCTTCTGAGGAAAGCCATATGTAACGGAACGCCTGGCACCCCGACTGGGTACCTCCGTTGAAGGATGCTCCTAGCGCTTCCTGAGGACTTCAAGCACTCTGGCAGACACCACAATCACCGAACCAGAGAAGCGTATACCTTCTCTCAAGCATATGAATGCTGTAGACAGTTGAATAGGAACCATACGAATAGGTTTACTCTCCTAGCAGTCAAACTGGAACAGCATACAATGAATCCTTCCCCCAATAATGAGACGACACTTCACTTTGAGGGTTAAAACAGGAACTCCCTGTACTGTCACATACAGTCTCTTTTATTCCCAATCCACAAACATAGTACAGCCCACAGGGCGTTACAAAACAACCAATCAATCCGTACAATACACCCAGACACTCCCACACAAAATCCTCCCCTCTGCAGGTGATATGATTACTGAACACAATGGGTAATCTCATTATCACCGGCAGAGGAATACAGTTTTTACACAATATTTATAACTTCTAAAATATACATGTCACAAACATAAATCATACATTTTCATAATCAATCCATTCAGGGGAACAACATATTAAAAATGGCACGAATCAGACCAGGGGTTCAAAAGTTAAGGGAAAGTCCTTTGTGACTAAATGAAGCATGGCTTTCTGGCCCAAACCAGTTTCAGAGTCTTCTATCCTGGAGAGTAATTCAATTATCTCCCAGGATAGACACAAGACTCCATTAAGCACATGGTTGCAAAAAGACACAAAACACTTTAAAATACATAAAGTCACATTTACACATAACACACAGACATTTCACATATCCCCAGATAGCTGGGATCTGAGTGCACATTATTAGATGAATGGCACTCAGATCACACAAATAAGCCTTTCTGCAGGGGAAATAAACGGTTTAACCTGCAGGGCCATAGTCCAAAGGGAGCAGGCGAGCAACCAGGCTTCTCCAGTTCACAGTGGCGAGGTTGGTTTCGCCACACCATAACTGTGACCAGCACTTTCGAGAAAGTCCTCAGGGCTGTACTTATCCTAAAGGGAAAAGCCTGAAACTGAAAGTGCTCCTTTTTTCACAGAATCGAAGAAACTTCTGATGCCTGGCTGTGACAGGAACATGGAGGTAGGCATCTCTCAGATCTATTGAGATTAACCAGTCTCTGTGGTGTACCATGGGAATGATGAATAGAACCCCTGGAACCTTTCCGTCACTGGTACCGGAGCAATGACCTTTTCTTGTAATAGATTTGTTACATAATGAGTAAAGACGTCTCTTGTCTGTCGACCGGGAGTCTTGTTCTGATGAATCTTGGTGGAGGGGAAAATTCTTCGAACTCCAGAGAAAAACCTGTTGTGATAATGGACTTTACCCAGGCATCTGGAATCCTACTCCAGGTCCTCTGGAAGAATGTAAGACGTGCTCCGACATGAGGGACTTGGCCTAAGCCACCTTCAGAACGGTCTGGTGGGGCGAAAGGAAGAATTTTGAGCCTTAGGTCTGGAAGACTTTGAGGTTTGGCCACTCTTCCAATTGGAGAGCCGAGAGTATTCTCTGCCTTGTCGATAGGTTTTATTATCCCTGTATACCCCTTGAGGTCTGTAAGGACCTGTTGTGGTCTTTTCGGACGCCTGTCTTGTGGAAGCATGATTTGCTTGACCTCAGCTGCCTTTTTAATGGCTTCTTCAAGCGGTCTGCCAAAAAGCACCTCGCCCAAGAATGGTAGGGTGCATAAATTATTCTTAGAAGAGAGATCAGCTCCCCAGGATCTCAACCACAGAGCCCTTCTGGCAGTAACGGAGTGTGCCATAACCTTTGAAAAAATCCTGATGAGGTCTGTGGAGGATTCCAACAGCCAGTCACTGGCTAGTTTAATCTCCCTTAAGGAGTCCGTCATGTGGCGTCTGTGGCGAAACCAACCTCGCCACTGTGAACTGGAGAAGCCTGGTTGCTCACCTGCTCCCTTTGGACTATGGCCCTGCAGGTTAAACCATTTATTTTCCCTGCAGAAAGGCTTATTCGTGTGATCTGAGTGCCATTCATCTATTAAGGTGCGCTCAGATCAAAGCTATCTGGGGATGTGTAGAAATGTGTGTTTTATGTACTAAAGGTATCAGTATGTAATTTTATGTCTTTTACTGTCTTTTTGTCTGCCATGTGGGTAATGGAGTTTTGCCTCTGTCCTGGGAGATAATTAGATTCCTTCCCCAATTATCTCCAGGCCAGAGGGGAGGGATTGTGAGGCATTGTGGGAGGTAACTCATGTGTGATTGGTGTATTGTGTAATTGTTGTAAATCCCTCCCTTGCATGGGAGAATCCTTTATAAGCCTGTTGTGTGAATAAATCAGGGTAGTTCCTGCTTAACCCTCAAAGTGAAGTGTCGTCTCATTCTTGGGGTGGAATTTGACTGTATGCCGATTGCCAGGAGTGTAAGCTGTTCTTAGGGCTTTTCCTGTTCGGCTGCTTCCAGGGTTCGTGTGTTTCCTGTTCAGGAGTTGGGGATTCGGACAGTTTGGAGATTGCAGTAGCTGCTGGTCTATGGGAAGGGGATTATCGCCTAAACGTTTTTTTATCCCCTTGTGAGTGAAACGGTCCGTTACAGCGTCTACTCACTCCTCTCTCTATATCCTCCTCCAAATTGAGGATCCATGAACGTAATGCTCTGGACAAAGCGGAGATAGAGACTGCAAGATGACATCCCAAGCCTGCTGTCATTAAGACCTTAAAAAGGTCTGCATCTATTTAATCCATGGGTTCTTTGAGAGAAGCATTACTATCAATAGGCAGAGTTGATCTTTTTGCCACTTTAATAATTGGAGCATCAATCTTTAGGACCGCCGTCCACATTCTTGAATCCTCCTCCTTAATAGGGTACAATTTTGACAAACTGCCCTGACTTGTAATCCTTTTCCCAGGAGTATTCCATTCCGAGCGTATCAGCTCCTTAATGGATCTGTGTACTGGAAAGGAAGGTCTCCTCTTGTGGAGGTCTCTGAAATGTCTATCAGAGGTCGAAACTTCTCTGACTTCTTCCGGCAAATCCAAAGTTTTTCTGACTGCCATGATCAGATGTTCCATGGACTTAGCATCTAATGAGCACGATTGCTCCATGAGATCTTCCTCACTAGAAGAGATAGGCTCTAATTCTAAGGAACCAGCCGTGTGTCTGAAGTCTTCTTCTGAGAAGTCGGATTCTCGGCCAAAGCTCTCACATCTGGGTCTTTTACCTCTATTGGATTCTGAAATCCCTTCCGCCACAGCTTGTTTTATCCAAAAGGCTATATCCTGAGCCGAGGATGTAGAGGCTTGAGGTGACCTGCGAAGTTCCGACTCTCCTGTGACCATGGATAAGCACTTGCGGCATAGCCTGCAGTTATCCAAAGGCCTTGCACCACATCCGGGCAGGCCGCTGGTTTATCCCTCTTAGATAGAGATCTAGGGCCAGACTGGTCTTGAGGGCTGTAAAACACAGAAGTCATATGACTGTACCCTCCATGCACTCTTAAATCATAAGAAATGGTAAAAAATTCTAATGCTCACCTATGACCTAGTGCAGATCTTGCTGATTTTGCAGAAGGAGATGCTGGATCCATCCTCTTAGAAGGGCTATATAACAAAAGGTTACCCCAATTGAATTCCATTGATAAATGCTGAGCAGTGTTATGTAAATTAAAGCACAATATACCTGCAGAGAATGAATGAGGCACTTAGAGAGCAGTGTAAGACCAAAGGAACTGAAAACGCTTGATAATTTCAGGAAAAAACGCCATTTAAATTTCCCGCTCTGTGCCTTTAAGGAGGCGCGCATGCGCCGATTGGCCGCAAGTCCGCAAGTCCGCGGCTCCGCCATCTTGGATGAGGGCAAATATGCTGAAAATCCGGCTGTGGCCATTGCGCATGCGTGGGCGGCTTACCGGACGAATGATCATCTGATTGAGGTCTGCATTCTTTATCCTGGCGAACACAGGCTCCAGATGCCAGTGGTACTACCCACCATGGCTCCCAGGGGTTCCCCACTCGTGCAGAGAAAGGTCTACATATGCTGACCTCCATAGGGTGAAGATCATAGCAGCATGATCAGGTGAGCATAAAAAAAAAAAGTTTTAACCCTAAAAAAAATTCAGGGAGAGAAAAAACAAAATTAACAACTGTCCTAGGGCTATGAGGACAGGAAAAAATACTGAGGTGTGGTGGCTGATGGGGTTCCTATTATACCAGGGGAAGGTATGCTCAATTGTTTAATTGTTTGTGTTTCCTGTCCTGAGGGTTAGAGGGAGGAGCTAAACCCATATGTTAAATGCTGCCATGATTAGCCAGGAAAAACAGTTTTCCCCACAAGGTTACCACCCATGTGGTCCTTGTGGAGCACAGGACACAAAGTCACAACAGCCAATCAACACAGTATTGTACAGATGGACACTCCCAGACAGGGCCGGACTGGGAATTAAAAGCAGCCCTGGAAAAAAAATATTTACCAGCCCCATAATGCGTCGCGCCAGCATAGTGTGCAGATACAGAGTTAGAACAGATAACTTAAAATTAAAAAGTACTTCAACGTAAAAAGCGCACTCATAGGCTTCAAAATAAACAAAAGTGCAGATTTATTTTAAGCAGACATGCCTTTGCATGTAATCAATGTTTCAGTCCAACTACCTTGACATATTAAGGAAAGCTTGTTAATGGGACTGAAATGGTGAATGTATGTAGGGCACAACTGTAAAAAATTTTTATTTTGAAGTCCTGTGGGTGTGCTCTTCACTTTAAATATGTTATTGTGCAGGAGTATGCACCTAGCAACAAGATTGGGCCAATATCTGCTCATTACATATGGTACATATTAATGAAATTTCTCTGTGTATTATGCATTTATAAATGTACATTAATATATGTAAATATAATAGGTATATATATATATATATATATGTATATATATATATATAACTAATATACACATTGATATACATGTCATTTACCAGTGACGGATCCAGAGCCTGAGCCCGGGAGGGGCACTTGTAGATTATTTAAAGAAATATTCCATGCACAATAACCACTACTCCTCTGTGTAGTGGTTATGGTGCCAGGAGTGTCAGCACCCCCTCCCAGAGTAAGTAGTCAAACCGTTTAAGAACAGTTTGACAACTTACCTGGAGTCTGCTGGGATATGGGGCTGTAGTAGGTTATAGGAACAGTGGTGCAATGTGTGTGAAAGGTTCAGTGTGTGGGGGGCAGTGTGTGAATGTGTATGGTGTGTGTGCGTGTGGGCAGCATGTGTATGGGGCTAGAGTTCACTCCTACTACTGCGACCACCAGGAAGTGGTGAGAGTGAACTCTAGCCCGTAGCTCCAGGGCTAGAGTTCACCCTTGTGAGAGCCGGAGCGTTGCCCCGGGTCCTCTCTTTCTCCCCCTCACTGCTTCTCTGTGTCAATGTCTCCCCTCTCCTTCCCAGTCTCTCTCTTCCCCCTCTGCCTCTTTCTTCCCCTCCCCTTGTGTGTCTCTCTCATTTCTCCTTCCCAGTCTCTCTCTTCCCCCTCTGCCTCTTTCACCCCCTTTCCCTGTGTCTCTCCCTCCTCCCCATCTCTCTTCCTCCCCCCTTTCCCTGTGTCTCTCCCTCCAACCCATGTCTCTCCCCATCTCTCTCCGTCCAACCCATCTCTCCCTCCCTTTCCCTGTGTCTCTCCCCTCTCCCTTCCTCCCCCCTTTCCCTGTGTCTCTCTCCCTCCAACCCATCTCTCCCTCCCTTTCCCTGTGTCTCCCCTTCGCCCTCCCTCCCCCTTTCCCTGTGTCTCTCCTTATCCCTCCTCCCCCCTTTCCCTGTGTCTCTCCTTCCTCCCTCCCCCCTTTCCCTGTGTCTCTCCTCTCCTCCCCCTCTTTCCCTGTGTCTCTCCCTCCTCACTCCCACCCCTTCCCTTCTCCCTCCCTTCTCTCCCTGTGTCTCTCCACTCTCCCTCCCCCCTCTCTCCTCTCCCTTCCCCTCACACCTTCCCCCCCAATTTACCTTAAAGAAGGCAAGGGGGCCAGCCGCGTTGCAGACTGGAGCCGCCGGGCCTGGTGGCAGCTTCCCCGGTCCGGCGGCACTCCAGTCACTGGCTGCTGATGGAGGAGGAGCCTGTCTACCATGCTCCCTCGCGGTTCCCGTTGTGGGAACCGCGAGGGAGCATGGTACACAGGCTCCTCCTCCATCAGCCATCAGCAGCCAGTGACTGGAGTGCCGCCGGACCAGGGAAGCTGCCACCCGGCCCGGCGGCTCCAGTCTGCAACGCGGCCGGCCCCCTCTCAGAGTGCCACCGGACTGGCCAAAGTCCAGAAACACCCCAAAACAACAACATATCCCCACAAATCCTACATCCCTTGATAGCCCTGACCTGGGTGAACAACATATCCAAAAATCACCCAGATCAAAACAGGGGTTTGAAAGTTTTATTGAAATCACATTTGACCGACCGAAAGCATGGCTTTCATGCCCAAAATAGTTCCACAGATTTAGGCTGTGTGGCGGTCTATCTTCTCCTCTATTCTGGAGATAATTGGCTTAAGTGGCTGTGGTAACTTAATTATCTCCAGGTACAGAAAATATCTCCAAATCCAAAAACGGTTACAAAAACCACATAAAAATACATAACTCTTATAATACAATGTTTAACCCATACGTCCAACCTATCCCCAGATAGCTAGGATCTGAGCGCTCAATATGTTCGAACAGCGCTCAGATCTCACGAATACAGTTGGATCGCAATGTGGTTAAAGTTGTCTCTTGACATGGCTTTCATGCCATTTCTTTTTAGCAAGGCTTTCATGCCCAAAGTAGTTCCACAGATTTTGACTGTGCGGCAGGTCTATTTTTAATGTTAAAAGTGCACTATAGTAGGGTGAGGTCAAAAAATAGCAAGGGCTGATGGGAGATTGAGGAGGGACAAAGAGCCAGTTTAAACGGAAAAAGGGGGAGGGGAAGGGGCACATTTTCCCATGGATTTAAAGGGACAGAAAAAGGGTTTTCAAATCCAATAAGCCCAAATAGACTTTTTAAATGGCAATACACCCCAGGGGCCATAGTCTAAGGGCAGGAGTCGGGCAAGCAGGCCCCTCTAAACACTCATGGCAAACGTCCTTAAAAAGGGACAATACAGGGGTGACCTGTATTTATTTACGAGACTGTCAATGTCTCCAATGGAAACCCCCTGGTGTGAATGCATGAACTATGGCACCGGTCATTAGAGGGTGACCACCTCTCATTTGGCACTCCAACCACTCCATGCATAATATTATTATTGCACTCAATTCTGGATGTACACCAGTTGTACTGGGAAACGGACACCCTGCATTACTCACGTGTATCTCATCCCGCCATTACAGGAACTATGGGGCATGATGCTTGAACCATCACAAACCCCGACCCAAGATTCCCGTAACATGTTATATGCTGCCGTAGCAACGTCAGTGAAGAAGGCGCTTTGTAGAGTGCACAACCTCCCACCTGAATCACAAGACATCTCCTGTCTGCGAACCAAGACGTGGTGTGAGCAGAGGGCTCTGAAATATCCAGGGTACCCATGGCTCTTCCTAAAAGGCACTAGGAAGGCTCAGGCTTCGTAACCATGAGATTTAAAGGGAGGCCTCCACTCAAGGGACCTGAGTGTGTAGAATCATACAACGTAGTCCCTCCTCCACTTCCATTCTCCGAGGAGGAAGACTTTTATCCCAATTTACCCACTATGGCGAAAGTGGACGAATGGCAAACAGCTGGCTTGACCTCTGTTGCGGACAATGGGCACATTATGCCAACTACGGCATCTCATTACGTCAAGGAATACGTAACGTAGTACCCCCCACCGAGAAAGGGTTGTCAAGATTACAAACAGTGATGAAAATGTCTTTATCAACACACTGGGTTTATCCCCATTAAACACACGGGCACTTTTGAAGATCTTCAAAGAAATTGACAACTAGCTCTCAGATCTAGGGAAGAGAGCAATAGGACCATTGGCAACTGGATTATTATTTGCCGAACCTTTATCGCTGAACTTGAGCATGTGAATCTCTTCACCACATTCAACACACGGTTGGATCCTATGGACTGTTCGGGAATACGCTATAGGATTCCACTCTCCACCCTCACTGCTAGGATGTCCTCATCCGTTACGAATGGCGGCAACTCACGGACCTCTCATTGATGAAGGCATCTAGGTCCTGCTCGCCAAAGAAGCAGTTCAGTTGTCTCTGGTCAGGTCAGGTTTCTTTCAAGAAGATATTCGTGGTCAGGAAAAGACAGGTCACACTAATGACTTTGTAGTCTATTGCCGTTTCAAGATGGAAGGTATTCGTCTGTTACAAGATCTCCTACTGGCCAACGATTGGTTCATACATCTCAGTACGAAGGGTGCCTATCTCTCCGTGCCCGTAGTGCCAGAGAGCACTCGCCTCCTGAATCTCATCTGGCAGAACCGTCACATTCACATGACTACCATTTGGACTCAACTCAGCACCTTGGTGCTTCGCCATACTTCTGAAACCGGTAATGGTTCGACGATCACAAGGGTCCATTGTCTGATCTAGACGACATTATTCCTTCGCGAGTCCATCTCCAGACTGTGCTCAAAGATGGAATTGGTAATATACCTTCTGGAATCACAGGGAATCATCGTTAGCAAGGGGTCATCAACTCTAATACCACCTTAGGTGATACAATTCCCGGGATTCGAGATAGAGTTGACCAAATGTGTTCTTTTACCGTACACAACAAAATCAAAGCCATTCGCTGAGAAATCTACAATTTTATAACATGACAGGAGGCTTCGTATTTTGCATTTTAAAGCTATGGATGAAGAGCAAAAGAAGCATGAGAAACCTGACAGAATGAACAAACACGGAATGTACTCTCTAGTCCAGTCCGCGGATCGCAATATGTCGGTAGACAAAGCACCCACCAGAAAGACCTTTGGTGTGGTTGCGCCCTGAACCAAGTGAGCATCAAAA
The DNA here is from genome assembly GCA_933207985.1 of Pelobates cultripes. Lineage (NCBI taxonomy): Eukaryota > Metazoa > Chordata > Amphibia > Anura > Pelobatidae > Pelobates > Pelobates cultripes. Next base: position 2,616,306 of record OW240912.1, read on the forward strand.
CAAGAGAGTCTACACCCGCTAGGGATATCCTCCAGCAAAAGAGAAAATAAGAGGTCCCTACTAGGGTGTCCATAGAGGAGCGATAAGCTCCACCTATACTAGTAAATTGTCCACCGTGCAGAAGTGGGAAACAGTCCGAAACAGTCCGAAAAACAGGATATGAGACGGAGCAATTCCTTCTATTGGTTTAAAAGTTAGGTCTAAAGTCCTTTGTGACCAACTGAAGCATTGCTTTTCCAGCCCAAACCAGTTCCACAGAGTCCTCTATCTTGGAGATAATTGGCTTAACTGGGTGTGGTAAGCCAACTATCTCCAGGTACAGAAAATCTCTTCACAACAACAGCAAAAATACACAAAAATACATAATTCCTATCATATTGAACAAAACCCCCACCTATGCCCAGATGGCTTGGATCTGAGCGCTCAATATATCTAAACAGCGTTCAGATCCCACAAACACAGTCAAATCGCCATGGGGTTTAAGTTTAGCATGGGCTGATGAGAGGGGCCATAGTTATGAGGCAGGAGGCTGGCAATCAGGCTTCTCCATAACCCAGTGACGAGGTTAGTTTCACCACAATAGCATGTTAAATTTTTCATTTTTTTCACATTGAAATTCGCCAGATTGGTTACGTTGCCTTTGAGACCGTATGGTAGCCCAGGAATGAGAATTACCCCCATGATGGCATACCATTTGCAAAAGTAGACAACCCAAGGTATGGGATATGTCCAGTCTTTTTTAGTATCCACTTGGTCACAAACACTGGTCAAAGTTAGTATTAATATTTGTTTGTGTGTGAAAAATGCAAAAAACTAATTTGAACACCAATTTTGGCCAGTGTTTGTGACCAAGTGGCTACTAAAAAAGACTGAACATACCCCCATTTGCAATAAATTGGGTTGTCTTTTTCAATGTGAAAAAAACTGAAATGCAAGCCTTATAATTGTAACGAGAATATACCCCTACACGCAGGATCCAGCTAAACAGAGGCAAATACAGAGGAGAGATACGTCTACCGGACCTTAGAATGGCCGGACTCGACGTATATGAGAGGAGACAGAGCCAGGAACAAACCGAGGTCAAGGGCACAGAGAGACAGCGTAAACTAGGACAAGCCGGGGTCTGGTACACGGAAAACAGCAAGCCGGCAAACAGTACAGATAAGGATAAAGCGAAAACGAAGTCAGAATACGAAGCCAAAGTCAATACGAGAAAACACAACTGAACACCACAAGCGCTAAAGGGAACTGAAACAGAAACCACGATAGGGCAACGAGCTAAGGGAAAAAGGTAAGTTTAAATAGCTTTTAAACGAAAGTGATTGGCTCCTGTCACTTCCACACCCCCAAAAGGTAATTGTATAGGGAGTGTGGTATGACAGGAGCCAATGGGAGCCTTTTGGCAATTAGGCTCCCACTGTCTCTTTAAGAGCGCGCCCGAGACTCGCGGCGCGCTCTTAGTTTCAGGCGGGACACGTGACCGCTTCACGCGGTCACTGCCCGCCTTCCATCCAAAGCAGTCGGATGAGCCGCGCGCGGCTCGTGCAGCCGCAGGACCGCGCGCGGCTTGAAGAGAGGACCGCGACCGGCCCCCGGTTAAGGTAAGTAACGCTACAGTACCCCCCCCTGAGGACACGCCCCCCGGGCGGGTAGGACCAGGCCTGGCAGGAAAACGAGAATGGAAAGAGCGCACAAGACGGGGAGCATGGACAGCATCAGCCGAAATCCAACTGTGCTCCTCAGGCCCATAACCCTTCCAATGTACCAAGTACTGAAGTCGACCCCTAAGGAAACGAGAGTCAAGAACAGCAGACACTTCAAACTCCTCATGACCCTCCACCGAGATAGGAGGGGGAGGAGGAGTATGCCGGGTATAGCGGTTGCGTACGAAAGGTTTCAACAATGAGGTGTGAAAAACATTAGGAATACGTAGATTCTTAGGCAGGCCTAAGGCATAAGAAACAGGATTAACCTTATGTATAATACGATAAGGTCCAATGAAGCGGGGAGCCAATTTCATAGAAGGCACCCGGAGACGAATATTCCGCGTGGAAAGCAAAACCCTGTCCCCCACAACATAGGACGGAGCTGCTCTGCGATGCTTGTCAGCCTGAGCCTTCTGGCGAGTAGCAGAGTCCACCAAAGAACGCTGAACCTGCTCCCAAGTATTACGCAAACCAGCCAAATGCTCATCCAGAACTGGCATGCCCTGTGAGGAGAATGCAGCCGGAAGAACAACGGGATGCTGGCCATAGACAACGTAAAAAGGGGTCTTGCCAGAAGAATCATGAGTGGCGTTATTCCGAGCAAATTCAGCCCAAGGAAGCAGGTCAGACCAATTGTCCTGATGGTGAGACACAAAACAACGGAGGTATTGCTCCAGAGACTGGTTGGCACGTTCAGCAGCCCCATTAGACTGGGGATGATAAGCGGAAGAAAATGAGAGAGAAATACCCATTTCTGAACAAAAGGCCCTCCAGAACCTGGAAATAAATTGGCTACCCCTATCGGATACAATAGATACGGGAATCCCATGTAATCGAAATACTTCTCTAGCGAAGATATGAGCCAGTTCCTTGGATGTGGGCAACTTGTGAAGAGACACGAAGTGAGCCATTTTGGAGAACCGATCCACTATCATCAGGATTACTGTGTTACCATTTGAAGGGGGTAATTCAACAATAAAATCCATGGACAGGTTAGACCAAGGTCTCTCGGGAACGGGTAACGGATGCAACAGCCCACAAGGAACTCTACGGGAGGATTTCATACAGGCACAAGTAGTACAAGCACTTATATAGTCAGTGACATCCTTTCGTAAGGAATCCCACCAAAAATACCGAGAAACAGCTGACACCGTTTTGGAAATACCAGGATGTCCAGCAGTCTTAGTATCATGATATAATGACATAATATCCCGTCTCTCAGGAACATCAACGAACAGTTTATCATTAGGCCTCTCGCTAGGTGCCATGCTTTGTTTCGCTTGTATGGCCTGCAAGAGGGACGAGGAAATAGACAAAATAGTAGTAGCTATTATCCTGTCTGGGGGAATGACAGGAGTAACATCAATCTCCTGTTTGTCAGTAGTTTCAAACTGTCTGGACAGAGCGTCTGCTTTAGTGTTGCGATCACCTGGCCTATAGGTGATAATAAAATTGAAACGGGACAAAAATAGTGACCACCTAGCCTGCCTGGAAGACAATCTTTTGGCTTCGCCAAGGTAGGATAGGTTCTTGTGATCCGTAAAAATGAGGATAGGATCCTTAGTTCCTTCTAATAAATGTCTCCACTCTTTAAGTGCTAAAATAATCGCAAGGAGTTCGCGATTACCCACATCATAATTTTTCTCTGCTTTGGACATTTGTTTAGAAAAGAAGCCGCATGGATGCAATGGCTTTTCAGGCGACTCTCTTTGGGATAAGACAGCACCTACCCCAATATCCGAAGCATCAACTTCAAGAATATAGGGCAGTGAGGGGACAGGATGCTGTAAAATAGGTGCAGAGGCAAACGTAGTTTTAAGAAATTCAAAAGCCTGAAGTGCCTCGGTAGACCAAACACGAGTATTGCCATCCTTTTTAGTCATACGGGTAATAGGTGCTACAATGGACGAGAAACCTTTGATAAAACGTCTATAATAATTGGAGAACCCAAGAAAACGCTGAATAGCTTTCAGACCTTGCGGTAGAGGCCATTCTATTACAGCAGCAAGCTTCTGGGGATCCATACGAAAACCTTTAGCGGAAATCAAATACCCCAAGAACTGGACTTCGGTTTGGTCAAACAGACATTTTTCTAGCTTGCAATAAAGACCATTAGCAAGAAGGGTCTTCAAAACTGTCGTAACATGTCTGTGATGAGTGTGTATATCTGTAGAATATATTAAAATGTCGTCCAAGTATATGATAACAAATGTGTGAATAAAATCTCTTAGGACATCATTAATAAATTCTTGGAATACTGCTGGGGCATTGCAAAGCCCAAATGGCATAACAGTATATTCGTAATGACCGGATCTAGTGTTGAATGCAGTCTTCCATTCGTGATTTTCCTTTATACGTATCAAATTGTATGCACTCCTAAGGTCTAATTTAGTGAACACAGTGGCATGTTTCAGCCTGTCAAATAATTCTGTAATTAAAGGTATAGGGTATGCATTTTTGATAGTGATTTTGTTTAGACCTCTATAATCTATACACGGTCTTAAATCACCTTCTTTCTTCGATACAAAGAAGAACCCTGCTCCAGCTGGAGAAGAGGATCTCCTAATAAACCCATTTTCTAGTGATTCCTTAATATACTCCTCCATGACACGGTTTTCTTGAACCGATAAGGGGTACACCCTGCCCTTTGGAGGTATAGTGCCAGGCAACAAGTCAATAGCGCAATCATAGGGTCTGTGAGGCGGTAATTTCTCAGCCTCCCTTTTATCGAAAACAGTCTTTAGAGATAAATACTGAGGGGGTATAACCGTAGACAAAGGAGGACTGGTAGGTACCTCAATAGAATTCAAAGGTGTGACTTCCAACGTACAAGACTCGTGGCAGGCCTCACTCCATGATTTTATTTGCCCTGTCTCCCAGTCAAAAATGGGATTGTGAGCACGTAACCATGGATACCCTAATACTAACTGTGAAGAGGGAGAGGTGATGACCTGGAATCGAATGGTTTCATAGTGTAAAACCCCTGTGTACATGTGTAATGGTACAGTCTCATGAGTAACAACTGGAGAACTTAATGGTCTACCATCTATGGCCTCAACGGCCAAGGGTATCTCCTTCTCTCTGATGGGAATGTTGTTTCTCTTTATAAAGCCAGAGTCTATAAAATTTTCAGCTGCCCCAGAGTCAACCAGAGCATATATGTTGTCAACTATACAAATCTCTCCCATATATAAAGAAACCGGGAGAAGCAAGCGGTTAGGAGGCAATTTAGGAGACTTAGATATCACACCCAAGGCCAGTCCCCTATAAGGTCTTAGGTGCGAGAGTTTTCCGGGAGTAAAGGACATTCCTTTACCATATGGTCTCTCCTACCACAGTATAGGCAGAGTCCCTCCCTTCTCCTATGTAATTTCTCAGTATCAGAGAGTTTGGCAACCCCTAATTGCATAGGTTCCTCCTCAGACACTTTAACACTCTCTGGTATATTAACTCTGGGGTTAATGGGTGTAACAAAACGTCTATTCCTGTTCTTGGTATAGAGCCTGTCACGAATTCTATTATCTATATCAATGAGGTAATCGATAAGATCCTCTAAGGCAATAGGAAGCTCCTTAGCTGCTACCTCATCCAATATCGTATCTGACAAACCTTCCATAAAGGCAGTAGTTAACCCATTGTTGGTCCAATCTACCTGCGAAGCAAGAGTGCGAAACTGAATAGCATAATCAGCCACAGACCTAGAACCCTGTTTAATTCTCATTAATGCTCTCGCGGCATTCTTTGACCTTTTCATTGTGTCAAAAGTTCTACGAAAAGCCGTAAGAAAACTGTTGAAATCATGTACCATAGGTCCATTAGCTTCCCAAATAGGATTTGCCCACTCAAGTGCCTTATCGGTAAGTTGGTGCATAAAGAACCCAACCTTAGACCTCTCTGTGGATACATTTCGAAGTGAAATTCAATTTGATTAATAAACCCTCTGCAAGTCTTAGAGTCCCCTCCATACCTAGGAGGAGGTGTTAAATGGGCCGAAGTATTAGGCAAAGTAGATACTTCAGGGAGAAGGGGCGTAGGAGGGTTAGGTGTGGTTGCTGGAACGGTTCTAGCTAGGAGCGTCTGGAGAGCCTGAGCTATCTGATCCATACGGTGATCCTGCTCTACAAATCTTGCCTCATGGGACGCCATCTGTTGAGCTAAATCTGCGGGGTCCATGGCCCTATCGTAATGTAACGAGAATATACCCCTACACGCAGGATCCAGCTAAACAGAGGCAAATACAGAGGAGAGATACGTCTACCGGACCTTAGAATGGCCGGACTCGACGTATATGAGAGGAGACAGAGCCAGGAACAAACCGAGGTCAAGGGCACAGAGAGACAGCGTAAACTAGGACAAGCCGGGGTCTGGTACACGGAAAACAGCAAGCCGGCAAACAGTACAGATAAGGATAAAGCGAAAACGAAGTCAGAATACGAAGCCAAAGTCAATACGAGAAAACACAACTGAACACCACAAGCGCTAAAGGGAACTGAAACAGAAACCACGATAGGGCAACGAGCTAAGGGAAAAAGGTAAGTTTAAATAGCTTTTAAACGAAAGTGATTGGCTCCTGTCACTTCCACACCCCCAAAAGGTAATTGTATAGGGAGTGTGGTATGACAGGAGCCAATGGGAGCCTTTTGGCAATTAGGCTCCCACTGTCTCTTTAAGAGCGCGCCCGAGACTCGCGGCGCGCTCTTAGTTTCAGGCGGGACACGTGACCGCTTCACGCGGTCACTGCCCGCCTTCCATCCAAAGCAGTCGGATGAGCCGCGCGCGGCTCGTGCAGCCGCAGGACCGCGCGCGGCTTGAAGAGAGGACCGCGACCGGCCCCCGGTTAAGGTAAGTAACGCTACAATAATTGACTCTAACTTTTGAAAGCACCATAAAGCCTGTACATGAGGGGTACTATTGCAATGTTTTTTTTCACTAAACTTTATTGTTAAATCTGTGCTGCTGGAGTTTTAGTAAAGAGAGACTATGCAAAATACGAAGCCTCCGGTCCTTAATAAAATTAAGATTATAGGTACACTGCGTTAGCATAATCTACAATTATAGATTGTTAATATGGATTATATAAACATGAGTTAATTGAAAACTAAGGCACTTCTATTTTCATACAGTAGGTGGCAGCTATGTCTTCAGTGATATAAATCTGCATCACCTACCTTGTAACACCTCCCACCTACCTCATAACACCTCCCACCTACCTCATAACAACTGCCACCTACCTCATAACACCTGCCACCTACCTCATAACTGCCACCTACCTCATAACAACTGCCACCTACCTCATAATACTGCTCACTTTCCTTATAACAACCTCATAACTACCTCATATTCCTCATAACTCCCACCTACCTCATAACAATTCTCACCTACCTCATAACAACTGCCACCTACCTCATAACACTGCTCACTTTCCTCATAACTCCCACCTACCTCGTAATACCTCTCACCTCCCTCGTAATACCTCTCACCTACCTCATAACACTGCTCACATTCCTTATAAAAAAAATCCCACCTACCTCATAACATCTCCCACATTCCTCATAACACCTCCCACATTTCTCATAACAACACTCACCTACCTCATAACTTCTCTCACATTCTTTACAACAATTCCCAACTACCTCGTAACACCTTTCACATTCCTCATAACACATCTCATCTGCCACATAACATCTCTCATTGTAGAGGAATGGAGGCCCTAATTACACTTTTATTCCCTTTTGTTGGGCTATCTGTACACCCCCGTTGCAGCTCTGCTACACTCACCTACCTCACAACACCTCTCACCTACCTCACAATTCCCACCTACTTCACAATTCCCACCTACCTCACAACACAGCCCACCTACCTCACAACACAGCCCACCTACCTCATATAGACGAACGGCGGCCAGGGTGAGCATTTGTGTCCCGAAAGAAAACACTTCCCTTGCCTGGTTTCACCCAGGGACCACACAAGCGGAAGCGGTTACTGTTCTGGGGGTCCCTGAGATTGGTGGGGACACTCTTTGGGGACAATGGTGGTTTGGCAGACTGTGACTGGGAGTCCAGGAGGTGGTAAGCTTTCCCGTGCTGGATGTACCAGGTACAGAGGCTCATGGGATAAAGACTGTGGTGAAAATAACCTCGCCACTGGGTTTTGGAGAAGACTAATGGCCAGCCTTTTGCCCAAAGACTATGGGCCCTGCAAAAAAAGACATGCTAAAAAGGTCTATTTGGGCTTATTGGATTTTAAAACTCTTTGTCGGCCCCCATGGGAAAATGTGCCTCTTCCCCTCCCCCTTTTTCCTGTCCTATTGTTCTCCAGCAGGGCGTTGTTCCAGGGACACTGCCAGACCAGTTGAAACTGGATGCTTTGTCCCTTCTCAATCTCTCATCAGCCCTTGCTATTGTTTAACCCCCTGGTGATCCAACTGTATTCGTGAGATATTAGTGCTTTTCGGACATATTGAGCGCTCAGATCCAGGCTATCTGGGGATATGTTGGACATATTGGTTAAACATTGTATTATAAGAGTTATGTATTATGTGGTTTTTGTAACAGTTTTTGACTTCGAGATAGTTCCTGTTACTGGAGATAATTAAGTTACCACAGCCACTTAAGCCAATTATCTCCAGGATAGAGGAGGAGATAGACCGGCGGCACAGCCTAAATCTGTGGAACTGTTTTGGGCATGAAAGCCATGCTTGCGGTCGGTAAAATATGACTTCCAGGAATTTCCTGAACCCCTGCTCTGATCTGGGTGATTTTTGGATATGTTGTTCACTCAGATCAGGGCTATACAGGGATGTATAATTTATGGGGATATGTGTTTTGGGGTGTTTGTGTTTTGTGAAATGTGTGTTTTCTGCCCATGGGTAATTGAGTTAGCCCATTGTGTTTGTTAATTGTATCACAGGCAGACAGGGGTTTGTGTACATTAGCGGGGAGTGTCTAAATGTACAAGTCTGTCCTGACAAAGGACAAAGACTCCTATCCCCAGAGGCGGGAAACCCTGAGGATAGGTGGCGGGAACAGGGGACAAAGGGACTAGAGTCCTGTTTCCCCCCCGGACTCCACTAAGTGGCGGAACAGAGGACAAAGGTACTGGGTTTCTGGATCCGTTATGCGACCCATGGGAGGGGGAAGACCATGGGAGGGGACATTGTCTTAATGTGTGTTCCACCCTTGCATGGGGAAAGTTTAAAGCTGCCTGTGGCCAATTAAGTTGTTGTTGTACCCCTAGGAATGTGTGCTGTCCGGTTACTGGATGGGAAATGGGTCTGTCTGTATTCTAACTGTCTCCATTCTGGGGCAGCCAGTCAGGGTTGCTAGGAGGCAAGTGGCAGCCACGTCCCAGCCACACTGAACCAGTGTTCAGTAGTCGAACAGACCCACGGACTACACCAATCTCAAGAGATAAACATTACACGACCTGGTGGAAGCCAGAGGGTTATCAGCTGGGAGTCGTAACAAGACAGCCAGTTGGGTTGCTAGGAGGCCCGCTACACACACCAACCTCATAACATCTCATCTCTCACCTACCTCATATCTCTCACTATAGCAGAATGGACACCCTAACTACACTTTTATTCCTTTTTGTTCGGCTGTCCGTACACCCCCATTGGAGCTCTGCTACACTTCCCTACCGCATAACACCTCTCCCCTACCGCATAAGTCTCACCTACCTCATAACAAGTCTCACACACACACCTCATAATACTTCTCACCTACATTAGAACAAGTCGCACCTAACTCATAACATCTCTCACCTATCACATAACATCTCTCACTGTTGAGGCCCTAACTGCACTTTTATTCCCTTTTGTTCGGCTGTCCATACAACCCTGTTGGAGCTCTGCTACACTCACCTTCCTCATAACACCGCTCACCTTCCTCATAACACCTCTTACCTACCTCATATTGGACTGCAAAAAGGAAACCTATAATATGTACGTTCTGTAGAGAAATTTTTCATTTCACTCTGAAACATTTGCTGAAACTCTAAAAGATTTAATTTCGACAGACGTTCCAGAAATATATAGAGATATTTACAATATTAGGTTTCTAGTGCATATATCTGAAGGCAGCTGAAACACCCTAACCAGAGTCTCTCTGTTCTGGTCCAAAAGAAAAAGCATGTGGTAGAAAGAGGGGATAGCGCCTTGGTGTGATCCCAGAGGTAGAGTAGTCTGGATGGTAATTATATAAGAGAAAGAATACAACAAAATATAGTGTAGTATATTTTGTTATCTGTATAAAACTGTTAAGAGTAAGAAGAAGTGCACTTACTAACTACAGAGCTTGAGTAGCGTCTGAGCTGTATGATCCCTCCCTATGGATGACTGGTCTCTTCTTTAATAAGATCCAAAGGTACATATGACCTCAGGTAGGCAGGTTAGCAGATGATATATGTCCCAGCGGAAGACCTTATGAACTTTCAATCAAATACCGAGATGGTTTATGCAGATACAAATAAAAACATAGTGCACACTGCTAAAAATTATAACATATTAAAACAAGATAAAAGGGGTATTCACAGGGAGAGCAAAAATATAGTTTTGCTTAATCCACAGCACTTAGGTGGTATGTTCTCTGTGACGAGACCAATTTCGCCACATTGCCCGCCTGTTGCCTCTGGACTATGGCCCCATTGTAAATATTGTATTTTCCCCTGCAGAAAGGCTTGTTTGATCTATCTTTTGAACCAATGGACCAATTTGGATGATTTTGACATATGTTTGTATTTGGAGTATGCTGATTGTGAAAATGTAAACGTATGTGAATGTGATGTATACTTTTAAAGTTATGAATAATGTGGAAAAACTATTTCTCTGCCTGTGATAATTACATTAACCCATTGTGTAAGGTAATTGTATCACAGGCAGAGGGGAGGATTTTGTGTGGGAGTGTATTGTTCGTGTTTATTGGTGGTTTTCCAAACCCCTGTGGGTGGTACTAATGTGTAAGAATGTGTATATAAGAACAATAAACGGAGCCTTTTCTCGTTCTTGGGGGGAGGGAGGAGATTTATTGTATGCTGTTCCAGTTCGACTGCTAGAAGTGTAAACCTATTCGTATGGTTTTTCCTATTCGGCTGTTTACAGCATTCGTATGTTTGAGAGCATTCGTATGCTTCTCCGGTTCGGTAGATTGGTGTCTACAGTAGCTGTGCCTGTGTCTCTGGAAGGGTGAAGATCTACTAAACGGCGGTTTAACCCTTTTATGCCTGGGGGTGCCTTTACAATTAGTGGCAAGCGGCGGAATCGTTCCCAAAGCCAGAAGGACAGCTAAAGGAGACACCATTCCATGGATTTTACAATTTGAGGGCACCACATGTCCCAGTACAGCGGCCCTGACAGCACCAGGATGGAACCAGCAGTGGCGTACAGCTACTCTATGAAAGAGTTTGACAATATGATGGGATTGCGGCTGAATTACTACGGACCCAATCCACCAGAGAAATCAGTGCAGCTTATGAGGAACCTAGTGTTGAAGAATCTTCAATACCGGGCAGAAAGAGAAGAAGGTCAGCTGGCACGTTGGGAGGAACTCCAGCGGCAGGTACTGCAGGGAATTGGGAGCTCTGTCTCCATTCCCCAGCGGCAGTGTGATATGCAGGGAATTGGGAGCCCAGTCTCCATTCCCCAGCAGCAGTGTGATTTATTGGGAATTCGGAGCCCAGTCTCGATTCCCCAGCAGCAGGCTGAGTTACAGGGGGCAGAGACACTCAGTCCTGTCCCCCAGCAGCAGTGTGGGTTACAGGGAATTGGGAGCCCAGACTCCATTCCTCAGCGGCAGGCTGAGTTTCAGGGGGCAGAGACAGTCGGTCCTGTTCCCCAGCAACAGGGCTGTTTAGCCAAAGGGGAGACAGTCGGTCTCCCCCTCCAGCAGCAGAGCTGCATATCTAAAGGGGAGACAGTCGGTCTCCCCCTCCAGCAGCAGAGCTGCGTATCCAAAGGGGAGACAGTCCCCCTCCCACAACCAGGCTCACACAAGGCTACTTCCACGGTAGCGCTGGCACCAGGGCAGAGTACCGCTGGTCTCTGCCCACTCAGCAACCCACCAAGTCAGCTTACCAGTCCCCCACACAGCCACAGTGAGGCACCTGGACATGGACAAGTTTCACCTCTACCCAGGTGTAGTAACCAGTTATTGTGGGTGGGCTGTATTACTGTTGTGCTTCATGGGTGGGCTGCTGGACTAACCAGGGCACTGACCGGCAGGAGATCAGATACCCTGTTAGTCTGTCTGGAAAAGGGGAGAGATGTGACGAGATCAATCTCGCCACATTGCATTGAAGGAGCCTGGTTGCCCGCCTGTTGCCTCTGGACTATGGCCCCATGGTAAACCTTGTATTTTCCCCTGCAGAAAGGCTTGTTCTATCTAGCTTTTGAACCAATGGACCAATTTGGATGATTTTGACATATGTTTGTATTTGGAGTATGCTGATTCTGAAAATGTGAATGTGATGCATACTTTTAAAATTATGAATAATGTGGAAAAACTGTATTTCTCTGCCTGTGATAATTACATTAACCCATTGTGTAAGGTAATTGTATCACAGGCAGAGGGGAGGATTTTGTGTGGGAGTGTCTTAGTGTATTGTATGTGTTTATTGGTTGTGTTCCAAAACCCTGTGGGTGGTACTAATGTGTAAGAATGTGTACATAAGCACAATAAACCCACAGCTCTGACTGTTCCTGCTTGACCCTCAAAACGGAGCCTTGTCTCGTTCTTGGGGGGGGGGGGAGGGGATTTATTGTATGATGTTAGGAGTGTAAACCTATTCGTATGGTTTTTCCTATTCGATTGTTTACAGCATTCGTATGTTTGAGAGCATTCGTATGCTTCTCCAGTTCGGTGGATTGGAGTCTACAGTAGCGTGCCGACCCTGGGTGGCGGCCTGTTTGTTAGACGAATGTCATCCAGGGGGAGCACACGCAGATTGCTTCCCACCCAGTTTGGTTCCTGAACAGGGACCTCCCCTGTGCTCCTGGAGTTCGCACCAATCAATTAGAACGTTCGCAACTTGCAAAATAAGTGTGAAACCGCAAGGGAAGTGTGATGAACCGCCTGGTCTCTCCACCAAAATAAATTAAAGGGGCCATAGTCACAGGGCAAGAAGCTGGCAAGCAGGCCTCTCCAAAACCCAGTAACGAAGGTGCTTTCATCACAGGAAGTAAATAATGAGTGCTTCCCCTGGGTGGCTGCCGTTCGTATGGGCAAATGCTGATCAGGGGAAGCATTTGTATCCCGAAAAGAGATGCTTCCTTTGCCTGGTTTAACACAGGGACTTCATGAACGGAGGAGGTTCGCACTGAAAACCGTTTTGGGGGGAGGGAGGGGTGACAAAATGCCTGTTTTGGTGAATCTCAGGATCCTTTTATTTAATCTGCTGTTCATGTATTTGGCCCCATTACGTTCTTTTATTAAAATCCAAATAAACTACCGAACAGCCAGGCCACCTGCAATTGAAGTGTGCCGCTCATTAACCACCCAGAAGTTGCAGTTAACCACAGTTATTTAACGAACGGCTTGGTGGTCGCTGTTCGTTTGAACGAACAAGTGGCGGCCATTTGAAACTGACTAACGCCCAGCGGTGTTTGGTCATCGACCGTGTGGAACTATTTTCAGCCAGAATTTCATACAAACACCGCTGGGGCTTGTAACGGATCACCTGGCACCCCGACTGGGTACCTCCGTTAAAGGATGCTCCTAGCGCTTCCTGAGGACTCCAAGCACTCTGGCAGACACTACAATCACAGAACCGTAGGAGCATGTGAATGCTCTCAAGCATATGAATGCTGTAGACAGTTGAATAGGAACCATACGAATAGGTTTACTCTCCTAGCAGTCAAACTGGAACAGCATACAATAAATCCTTCCCCCAATAATGAGACGACACTTCACTTTGAGGGTTAAAACAGGAACTTACTGGACTGGCACATACAGCCTCTTTTATTCCCAATCCACAAACATAGTACAGCCCACAGGGCGTTACAAAACAGCCAATCAATCCGTACAATACACCAGACGATATTGCAGAAGGTCTTGATGGTAAGGTATGTCTTTTTGCTGATGATACTAAGATATGTAACAGGGTTGATGTTCCAGGAGGGATAAGCCAAATGACAAATGATTTAGGTAAACTAGAAAAATGGTCAGAATTGTGGCAACTGACATTTAATGTGGATAAGTGCAAGATAATGCATCTTGGACGTAAAAACCCAAGGGCAGAGTACAGAATATTTGATAGAGTCCTAACCTCAACATATGAGGAAAGGGATTTAGGGGTGATTATTTCTGATGACTTAAAGGTAGGCAGACAATGTAATAGAGGCAGCAGGAAATGCTAGCAGAATGCTTGGTTGTAGGGAAGGTATTAGCAGTAGAAAGAGGGAAGTGCTCATGCCATTATACAGAACACTGGTGAGACCTCACTTGGAGTATTGTACACAGTATTGGAGACCATATATTGAGAGGATATTACAGTATTACCTTAGAGAGGGGTTCAGAAAGGGCTACTAAACTGGTTCATGGATTCTTGAGGATAAAACTTACCAGGAAAGGTTAAAGGATCTTAACATGTATAGCTTGGAGGAAAGACGAGACGGGGGGATATGATAGAAACATTTAAATACATAAAGGGAATCAACACAGTAAAGGGGGAGACTATATTTAAAAGAAGAAAAACTACCACAACAAAGAGGACATAGTCTTAAATTAGAGCGGCAAAGGTTTAAAAATAATATCAGGAAGTATTACTTTACTGAGAGGGTAGTGGATGCATGGAATAGCCTTCCAGCTGAAGTGGTAGAGGTTAACACAGTAAAGGAGTTTAAGCATGCATGGGATAGGCATAAGGCTATCCTAACTATAGATAAGGCTAGGGACTAATGAAAGTTTTTAGAAAATTGGGCAGACTAGATGGGCCGAATGGTTCTTATCTGCCGTCACATTCTATGTTTCTATGTTTCTATGACACTCCCACACAAAATCCTCCCCTCTGCATGTGTGATCGCGTTGCGACACAATGGGTAATCTAATTATCACAGCCAGAAATACAGGATTTCATAAAAACACATCACAGGGACCCCAAAACATGCAATAACCCATAAAATATATATCCTTGGAACTGGAGGATCTGGGTGAACCACATATCCAAAATTCACCCAGATCCGTTCAGTACTTTGGAAAATACAGTTTAATGCAGATTCTGCAGAACATATACAGGCTAAATGAAAAACAATCACTGTATAATGTATCCCCTGCTGTATAGTCCAAAACCACTGCACGATGTCTCTGTGCACCAAATACTGGCGAGATGGCACCGTGTTGAAAAGTCCAAACAGTGTCTGTGAGTTAAAATGGCCGCCATCCATTGTTCTCACCATGTGCTTCTGATACAGGAAATGGTGGCCACCCAGTAAGAACCCCAGATGGTTCTTAAAAGGGCTAGCAGCAGCACAACACAAATCCATTATGCCCAAATCATGTCTTTAAAGGGCAATACATCCCAGGGGCCATAGTCACATGGTAGGAGGCTGGCAACCAGGCTTCTCCAGTGCATAGTGGCGAGGTTGGTTCCACCACACTTCTCCCTTTACCAATCAGACTAACAGGGTATCTGACCTCCTGCCGGTCAGTGCCTTGTTGAATCCAGCAACCACCACAAAACACAATCAGTAATACAGCCCACCACAATAACTGGCTACTACACTGAAGTAGAGGAGAACTTTGTCCGTGTCCAGGTGCCTCACCCTGGCTGCGTGGGGGACTGGTCAGCGTACTGGGTGGGTTGCTGAGTGTACAGAGACCAGCGGTACTCTGTCCTGGTGCCAGCACTACCCTGGGAGCAGTCTGGTTGGAGCCTGGTTGCTGGAGAAGAAGGCAGACTGTCTCCCCTTTGCCTAAACAGTCCTGCTGCTGGGTGACAGGGCCGACTGTCCCTACCCCCGGTGGTGCATGTGCAGCGACTACTGTCCCATCTGCACTGTTGTGGAGATTACTGTCTCCCCTTGGTGGGTTAAGCTGCCGCTGGGGAGAGAGTGTAACAAGCTCCTCTCCCATACATACTTTCAGCCGCTGGGGAGAGGGGATAACAAGCTCCTCTCCCTGACACACTCTCTGCTGTTGAAGGGGAAGACCGACTGTCTCCCCTTTCAATAATTCGTCCTGTTGCTGGGGAGAGGTGATAACTGGTTCCTCTCCCTGGAACACTCTCTGCTGTTGGAGAGGGGGACCAACTGTCTCCCCTTTTAATATATTGTCCTGCTGCTGGGGAGCGAGACCGACTGTCTCCGCTTCCTGCAGGACACACTGCCGCTGGGGAGGAAGGACGGCACCTTCGGCTCCCTGGGGTACACACTGCCGCTGGGGAGGAAGGACTGCACCTTCAGCTCCGTGGGGTACACACTGCCGCTGGGGAGGAAGGACGGTACCTTCTGCTCCCTGGGACACACACTGCCGCTGGGGAGGAAGGACGACACCTTCTGCTCCCTGGGGTACACACACTGCCGGCTGGGAGGAAGTGACCCACACCTCTGCTCCTTTTTGGGACACACACTGCCGCTGGGAGGGAAGGGACTGCACCCTTCTTGCCCCTGGGGTACACACTGTCAGCTGGGAGGAAGGGACGCATAATCTTCTTGCTCCCCTGGGTACACACTGCCGCTTTGGGGAGGAAGGGATCTACACTCCTTCTGCTCCCTGGGACACACACTGCCGCTGGGAGGAAGGACGCACCTTCTGCTCCCCCTGGGTACACACTGCCGCTGGGGAGGAAGCGCGACCACACCCTGCTCCCCTGGGGTACACACTGCCGCTGGGGAGGAAGGACGGCACCTTCTGCTCCCTGGGACACACACTGCCGCTGGGGAGGAAGGACGGCACCTTCTGCTCCCTGGGACACACACTGCCGCTGGGGAGGAAGGACGGCACCTTCTGCTCCCTGGGACACACACTGCCGCTGGGGAGGAAGGACGACACCTTCTGCTCCCTGGGACACACCTATGAGTCCCCGTAACGCACTCTGCCTCCGGATAGGGCGGCTGATACCTTTGGCTGGATCTGCCATGAACTCCAGGTACTCGACTACCTGGCTCCTTACAAACTGCACGTATTTCTCTGGGGGGTTGGGTCCAAAGAAAGCCAGCCGCATAGCAAACTCTCTGTCATACTGCTCCTGAGTGTAGCTAGGTGCCATGCTTGCGCTGCTGAATTTGGTTCTTTCGTCGATAGGGTCGCTGTACGTGTACTGGCGTTGCCCTCACTTTGTAATCCAAGGAATGGTGTTGCCCTGTAGCTGTCTTTCTGGTTGTAGGAACGATCCCGCCGCTTGCCACCAATTGTAACGGACCGTTTCTCTCACAAGGGGATAAAATTGGTTTAGGCGATAATCCCCTTTCTCATAGACCAGCAGCTATTGCAATCACCAACCTCCCGAACTCCAAACTGTACGAATCCCCAACTCACGAACAAGAAATACACGAACTCTGGAAGCAGCCGAACAGGAAAAGCAATACGAACAGCTTACACTCCTGGCAGTCAGCACACAATCCAATTCCCCCAATAACAAGACGACACTTCGTTTTGAGGGTTAAGCAGAATCTCTCAGATTTATTCACACAGCCTCCTTTTAAGACATTCTCCCATGCAAGGGAGGGATCCACAACAATTAGTACCCCAGCCAATAATGTACCAGTTACCTCCCACACATCTCCTCCCCTTAGTGTGACACATAATCCCATTAATACAGACACAAATTCCCTGGGATACTGGATGTACCCCTAAACATAGGAATACCCCTTTAAATGTTACATCCCCTGGTAGCCCTGATCTGGGTGAGACACATATCCAAAAATCACCCAGATCGGACCAGGGGTTCAGGAATTATAAAGGGTTAAGGTTTTGACCGACTGCATGGCAAAAGTATCCGAAAATAGTTCCATGTACTTTGGCCCTGCAGTCGGTCACAGAAAAGGGAATGAATCACATGAATTGCCTGGGTTATAGAGCTTGGGGAGGATTCGTATGAATCCCCCTGTTCGTGGGATCCTTTCTACAGAACGGCGGGCCGTTCGGTAGTTTCTGCACGAATTGCTGGAAGTCTGGAGGTCTCAGCGGTGTTTGCTTAGTCAAGTGTCCGATTTTAGTTCCAGACACTCGACGGCAAAACACCGCTGTTCGGGAGTTTAAGATGGCCGCCGCCACGTGTTCGTTTCCCGAATGGCGGCCACCCAGAGGACACAACACATTGTAGCCAATTACCCATTTGCAACATTGTTGCAAACGGTAATTGGAGGCACACTTACTCCCGGGTGGTCTGGTTGTTCGGTAGTTTCACCCAATATAATGAATGAAGTGGTTCTACCGAACAATCAGGGGAATGCTGCATTCACATAACACTTTATACCGAACACATAATATTAAATACAGCCTGAATGCAATTTGCTACACAGTCTTAAAAAGGCATTATTCCTAACAGGCAGAATATGTTCACGGAGGGCCCTTAAAGGGCCAGTAGCAGCAATATAAAAATGTCACATGCCCAAATATTGCATACAAAAGTACGAATTCACAAGGGGGCCATAGTCAGATGGCAGGAGGCTGGCAACCAGGCTTCTCCAGGGCATAGTGGCGAGGTTGGTTTCGCCACATACCTTTTCTTCCTAATTTCTTGGATCTGCTGTATCTATAAGATATCTCTGGAGGACATGTGGTTTTAACAGGACAAGTGGTTTTAACCCCTTAAGGACCAAACTTCTAGAATAAAAAGGGAATCGTGACATGTCACACGTCATGTGTCCTTAAGAGGTTAAAGCCAGATGTGGAGGAGACTACAGTGACCCACGGTGTGCAAATGTTCGACCTGAAGAACCAGGTCTATGTTGGTGCTGGAGGATAAATGATAGAGGAAACACCTGAATATAAGAGGCTATGACCGAACTGCCATAATTCCTACGCAGGCTATATATGGCCTTGCTATCAACCAAACAAGCGAAGGTTATACTACTAAACTGCATGTTCGGCCTGCCAAAACCTCAGTTGGCCAAAGCTTCTGTCTCCAGTGATGATCTGATCAAATTCCAAGATGGGCAAGACATTGTCATTGGGCAAATGCCCCTAGAGGGAAATCCCCATGTAAGTTTGCAGGGATGGAACCTATCTTTCTCTCGGACTTCTCATGTCTGACTCTGCACTTTGACCTCTTATAGCGGCTCTTTCAACACATGGTCTAAAGTACCAATGGGGTACCCCATGTTCCCTGCTTATCAATAACAACACAGAGTGTCTGATGTCTCAGAGACAGTCAATGTCCTGTTTAAACTGGGCATTGGACAATCTCTCAACCCAGAACCTCGGTGATAATGGAGACTGCTGCTCCCTTATGAGACTCTGTAAGAATCCCCCCATTTATTTCTGCAATTAGTAGTGCTCTGAGCATAGCAATTACCTGAACATGGGGTTTATTTATTTTCTTGTCCTATTTTTCATATCTTTGGCCACATACAAATTATTATTGAACCCTAATGCCTGGCCTATAAAGGCCAACGTCCAGTATGTCCCAACCATGCTAGCTCCTAATTCTAGCACCCTCCCCCCAGGTCCGATTGTTCTCTCTCATATTTGAATCTACTTCTGGGAGTACATTAGCTTTTCAGGTTCTCACTGTTTAGATTTTTTATGGGCTTTTTCTTTATATTTTTGATTCTTGCGTGAAAGTTTCACATTATTTTATATTTTGCCATCTTAAGTCTGTTTCAATGGAGTATGTGCTCTCTATAACAAAACCCACAGCCTGACAAACTCTGCATTGCTATTGTGCTATGTGTTTGTCATTACATGCATTTATTGTCGTATTATGATATGTCAATCATACGTCTGACTTAACTAAAGAATAAAAAAACAGCACTATTTTATTTCTGCAACTGTCACTAGTCTAATACTATCCTTACCTTTTTGTGTCATTTTCAGGGCTGCCATCAGAAATGTTGGGACCCCTGACACAGCTCTAGGTCTGGGCCCCCCGGTGCCTGCACCCGAGTCTGCCCAAAGTGCTGCCTCCTGTAATCCCCCACACAGGGCAGACTGCAGGGCCGGGTGCAAATACTTGCCTCCCCGCACGTGACACTCACAAATGCCCCACCCATATGACTGCCACACCAAATCCAGTGCAGCCGCCAAGCCACATTTAGGCCTGCAGGGACATAGGACACCCAGAACTCACTCATGACAAGCTGTTAAAATTTGGGACTATAGGCCTCAATGTGAGGTAAAATGAGAGATAAGCTACCTAATACATACTAGATTGCCTACTACAACCAGACAGAGGAAGGATGATGGCCCTAGTCAGCCAGTCTACCCTGCAGAACAGGCTCTGGAGATGGTTTGTAAACTGTGGCCAAAATCACTGTCTCTGGGAGAACGGGAAGTAGCTCCATTTTGAGGGCCCTTGGCACAGCTCAAGGTTCCAGAGTCCACCTGTTCCACCAATGAGTTTGTTCACAGGGAGTGGAGTGTGTGTGTGTGGGGGATGTCCTGATGTGTGTAAGGAATGCATTGTGTGAATCTGTGTTTGTATGTGTAAGGGCTGCAAGATGAGTTTGTGTATGTATGGGATGCAGTGTGTGCGTCTGTAAGGGATGCATTGAGTGTGTGTACACAGAGGAGAGTGCTCCCTCGCATGCCGGCCCGCCCGCCAGGTGTCAGCAGGGCCAGCCCCCCAGGAGAAGAGGCTGGCCCAGTGGGTACATACCGGGGTCGCAGGGCCCCCTGCGACCCGGTATGTACCCACTGAATCTGGGGCCCGGACGACCTGAGCAGTCCCCCAGGACCGCCGGGCCCATGACAACCGTTGCGGTTGTCATGCCCTGATGGCGGCCCTGGTCATTTTACCCCACTCCCTCTAGCATGTAAGCTCATTGAGTAGGGCCCTCAACCCCTCTGTTCCTGTGTGTCCAACTTGTCTGGTTATAACTACATGTCTGTTCATCCACCCATTGTAAAGCGCTGCAGAATTTGACAGCGCTCTATAAATATCATAATAATAATATTAATAATAATAATAATAAATTAAAAACATTTGACGAATCCGTGTGAAAATGAACATTAATATCCAGTTGGTCCACAAATGGAAAAGATAAACAGACACAATTTTAACTGATAAGAATTAATACTGCTTCTCCCACATATAACCAGATAGCATGAGACGACTACAACATAAAAATAGCCATTCACACAATGTAACCACGCACAAATGCCCCGTAGAAAGATCTAAAATGATTGATTAAAAATACTCTCATACAACTGTAACGGGTCAAAGGGCGGACACTGATTTAAAATATTAATCTCTGTAGTTTTTTCTGATGTATTTTTGGAGATGACTATTGCTATTTTCCACATTTTAGGAAAGCTGGAGTGGGATTCAAGGTGACGTGACCTTCAAATGGGTAGAGTCTGACAGATGCAACAACGCAGCAAATGGTACGATGAAGAGAGGGATTGAGGGCCTGCTCAGTGAGTTTACATGTTAGAGGGAGTGGGGTATAGTGACAGTAACAGAGGGATTGAGGGCCTGCTCAGTGAGTTTACATGTTAGAGGGAGTGGGGTATAGTGACACAGTAACAGAGGGATTGAGGCCCTGCTCAGTGAGTTTACATGTTGGAGGGAGTGGGGTATAGTGACACAGTAACAGAGGGATTGAGGGTCCTGCTCAGTGAGTTTACATGTTAGAGGGAGTGGGGTATAGTGACACAGTAACAGAGGGATTGAGGGCCCTGCTCAGTGAGTTTACATGTTAGAGGGAGTGGGGTATAGTGACACAGTAACAGAGGAATTGAGGGCCTGCTCAGTGAATTTACATGTTAGAGGGAGTGGGGTATAGTGACACAGTAACAGAGGGATTGAGGGGCCTGCTCAGTGAGTTTACATGCTAGAGGGAGTGGGGTATAGTGACAGTAACAGAGGGATTGAGGTCCTGCTCAGTGAGTTTACATGTTAGAGGGAGTGGGGTATAGTGACACAGTAACAGAGGGATTGAGGGCCTGCTCAGTGAGTTTACATGCTAGAGGGAGTGGGGGTATAGTGACACAGTAACAGAGGGATTGAGGGCCCTGCTCAGTGAGTTTACATGTTAGAGGGAGTGGGGTATAGTGACACAGTTACAGAGGGATTGAGGGCCTGCTCAGTGAGTTTACATGTTAGAGGGAATGGGGTGTAGTGACACAGTAACAGAGGGATTGAGGGCCTGCTCAGTGAGTTTACATGTTAGAGAGAGTGGGGTATAGTGGCACAGTAACAGAGGGATTGAGGGCCTGCTCAGTGAGTTTACATGTTAGAGGGAGTGGGGTATAGTGACACAGTAACAGAGGGATTGAGGGCCCTGCTCAGTGAGTTTACATGTTAGAGGGAGTGGGGTATAGTGACACAGTAACAGAGGGATTGAGGGCCCTGCTCAGTGAGTTTACATGTTAGAGGGAGTGGGGTATAGTGACACAGTAGCAGAGGGATTGAGGGCCTGCTCAGTGAGTTTACATGTTAGAGGGAGTGGGGTATAGTGACACAGTAACAGAGGGATTGAGGGCCTGCTCAGTGAGTTTACATGTTAGAGGGAGTGGGGTATAGTGACACAGTAACAGAGGGATTGAGGGCCTGCTCAGTGAGTTTACATGTTAGAGGGAGTGAGTTATAGTGACACAGTAACAGAGGGATTGATGGCCTGCTCAGTGAGTTTACATGTTAGAGGGAGTGGGGTATAGTGACACAGTAACAGAGGGATTGAGGGCCCGCTCAGTGAGTTTACATGTTAGAGGGAGTGGGATATAGTGACACAGTAACAGAGGGATTGAGGGCCCTGCTCAGTGAGTTTACATGTTAGAGGGAGTGGGGTATAGTGACAGAGTAACAGAGGGATTGAGGGCCCTGCTCAGTGAGGTTACAAAGTGGGGCATAGTGACACAAAAGGTAAGGGAAGTATTATGAATAAGAATGGTAGAGTTCAACTGCAACTATTGTTACATTGTGTCAGGTAGGAATCTTATGTTTGCTGAATTAGGAAAAAGCAAACTAAACATTTTGAAAGTCCATGTCATATTGTTGAGATGTGTTTAATTGTTTTTTAGTAAGGACACCTCCATTTACCAGCCCGGTACCAGGTAATCCATTAACCATACTGTAGCGGAGCCCTAGTCCTAGCAGGGACACTCTTCTGCTGGTTACTCTAAAATAAAATCTGGAACAAGTATAACACTCCAATGGAACAGCCAAACACAGTAAAATAATCCAGGAATCTCCTACCTCCTCCCCAGCAACTGGACGACACTCAACTCATGGGGTATAACTGGTTTTAATGGAGCCACACACAGCCCTTTATGAATCGCCAACAAGGGGTTATCTTGGTACACATTCCAGGGGCCTTCCCCACTGGACCTGAGAGTTGACTGAGACAAAATACACAACATAATTATACTAACTCTCAGGTCCAGGACATTTACAGTAAGAACACCCCAAAACATTCAGTTAACAACAAGGTACCTCCTCAAGTCCTATATCCCCGGATAGCCTGGATCTGAGCACCCAACATATCCAAAAATTGCTCAGATCCCACGAACGCAGCCGGGGTATAGTTTAGATCGACCACAAACAAGGCGCCTGCCCAAAAGGGTTCCATGAAATCAGGCTGTGCAGTCGGTCTCTTTCAGGAGCACAAAAGATACTAAAACTAACGAATGAACTGTCTGTGTGCTCATCTCATGTATCTTGTTCAGGAGTATGCTCCCCACGAACGCCACTCTGTTCGTATGGATTCCACCAAACATAACCGGAGGTGGAAGTCCCAGTGGCATTTGCGCTGTTGAATGTCCGATTTTAGTTCCATACAATTGACGACCAAACAAAGCTGTCTGTTTATGGTTAAAGATGGCCGCCGCCACATGTTCGCAAATACCAATGGCAGCCACCCAGCCAACCGCTTAGGATGTTAGTGTTATTGCGGTTTATGGAGGTGTTAACTAAGCGGCACACTTCACATATGGGTGGTCTGGTTTTGGTGATTGTTCAGTTGTCGAACTGAATACTATTAATATGGGAGGTGAATGCAATTTACCGAACAACCATGCGAACAGGGTAAATAGTTGGATAATCCAGGGACAGGGTGATCTGTGCCCACACAAAATATAAATACAAACATACGAAATAACAGGGGTGAAAGATACAGACAGCCCATAGAAGTCAAAAGTCCAGTTCCAAAGGTTAATTCTGCTACAAATGCATTAACAGAGGAAAGCAGAGCTATGCTTCAGTCTGGTTAATAGTAACTTGGGTGATATTGTATCCCAGTCCGCCTCCTGCAGGATCAGATAAGAAGAACGTTCACACACGCCAACATGCTCTATTTTTAACCTATAACCCAATGAGCAAGGAGTCTCATCTAAATAGTAGCAATAGAGTGGACCCCTGAATATTTTCTGTCCCCCCACCATACAAGCTGTGATAATTTGGGAGCAAGCTGTACATCAGTCTCCCAGTTCATTTGTACCACTGTGGCAAACATAGCCACTTGGACAATATCCAGAGACTGTACCTTTAAGGGTTGCCTGTATGTCGGGGGAGATATGTGTTTAACTACGTATAATGTATGCTGGCTGTAATGACGTGTAATTACTGTATTGGCTATCTGCCGAATGCAGATAGCTATATGTGCTGTATTTTCTTTCGTTTCACGAACTGCACTTTTGCGGGCCGTTCGTGAACCGAAAATACCCCCATGTAGTAGCCCACACACTTAGAGGCGTGTGGCGCTTGTTAACCGATTGCAAACGGTAATTAGAGGCTCTCCTAGGTGGCCGCCATCTTGGATCCTTTGTTCTCTCAGCGGTGTTTGGTCGTCGAGCGCATGGTACTAAAAACGGCTACTCGACGGCGCGAACACCGCTGAGCTTCCAGGCCGTTCGGGAGTTCTGGGCCGTTCGGTATTTGGTTCCCTAGAATGCAATCGGTATTTTGAACATGTATTTTAATGAATGTGTTTTTCGTGCGGCATTCGGTTGTTTTAGCTGGGATCTGAGCGGTAATCTCACGAAGGATGCGCTCAAACCCCAGCTATCTACCGAACGTCCATTCGTTTAAATAGACTGCATATTCGAAAAGTTATGGATTTTAATATAAATTGTCGGTTCTGCTGCATGGAGGGATAATCCACTTAACGGTACATTCCTGTGGGAGGATCCCTCTCGTGCAGCAGTGCCTGATGGGAGAAATGTCTTGTACAGTAAGTTCCCCATGTAGTCCACTCTGGGAATGCCCCTGGGAGGGAACTCAGGAAACCCCTTGCATGTGGACTTGTATAAATTGTGGAGCTGAAAATAAAGACCTCAGTTGACTCTCAGAACTGTGTTTCGTCCGGTTACTGGGAGATTTGGGATATTGCCTTGCTTTTTCCAGCGCTTGACTGTGGATTACTTCCTGAACCGGCGGAATTCGTGGATTTAATATTGGCGTTCCGCTACAACCACCATTCCTTTTATCTTTTTATTTTAACTGTTTGTCTACTTGTGTCTCAGTCCAGAACGTTCAAACTGAATTTTCTTCTTGAACCTTAAAATCCCTCTAAGCAGCAATCTGCCGGCTTTGTCATCGTTTCTGAGGTACAGACCAGCCAGCCTGCATGTACCCCTATTATGCTGGATGTGACACATATCTTTGTTCTGATTTTTAAATTTACAGTCTGGACTCCGGAATATTCTGACTGACAGCAGAAGTTTCAGATTATGTCATGGAAATGTTCTATCCTCTCCATAAAGCGGCATTATTAGTCGGACATGAAGCGTTAACGCTGGTTGGTTTTATTTGACTCCATTTTTCTCTTCGTACTAGGAGAACAAGGAAAGTCTGCTAGCCTTCCACGAGCCGCGATTTAAATCCCTCACTGTCTGTTTCCTCTAAAGTTTCCTTCTGGCAATATTTCAAATAAACTTTCAAAATTACTTTTTCAGGCCTCACATGGATTACTTTAGCAAAAGTAAATCAAGTTTAACAGGAAAACGTAGCAGAAACATCGCTGACCTGCTTGGCGCCCAGCTGCAGCTACTGTTACGGCCTGTCAATCACGGCAGCGTTAGGAATCCCATTTCTAGTGAATTAGGAGAAATACTAACATGGAGGGGATTTCTCTAAACTCCAATTGTAATGAATTGATAATGGTAAAATCTAGGATTAAATAGCCTAGCTGTGAATATTGACAAGTTTGAGAATATGTGTCTATTAAGAAATGTCTAAATATGACATTTTTGACTAAATTTTGCATTTGGATTTCAGTTTACTATAATTCAAAGAGAGTTTATGAATCTTAAAGCTTCAACAGACCCCCCATCGTAATGAAATAATTTCTTCTTTCTTAATAGACACATTTTATAAATATGAATTATTGCATGTGTATTAAATTGTCATTGTGGGTTCTGTAAAAAGAGCTGATCATTACAAAGGCTGTCTATTGTTTCCAAACCAGAATACGTGCGTACCCCACCAGCTTCACGGCAGAGTATTTAGAATGAAGTCACGTTTTAAGGTAGGCTTACACTGTATTTGGCACAGGGTTACACAAATGATACTCCTGAAATCTGGGACTTTGAACAAACTCTGTTAAGTAAATTTTCACTCTTTGGAAATTTTATTAATAAATTAAGAATCGCTGATCCAGTCATGTTTAGATATTAAATAGGCCTCCGGAGATTGTGCTTTGCTTGCTAACATATTGAAAACTGTAATTCTAAGAATTATATTTTTATAGCATGGTCAGATCTCCAAACTTTTGCAAAGACTATAGATTATTTTGTCTAGAGCTTCTATAACTGTGTGTAATGAGGGACAAATACTGTAATAATAATTATTTCAGAGTATTTTACCAGGGATTATAAATTGAGAGTTGTCTAGAATGCCCCAGGGTATAAATGCAGAGCTTACTTAATGGTACAATCCACTGTTAAAATAGAAAAATATATAAAAATCATTATTTAGTAGATATACCCCAATAAAAGCATGCATGTGTTTAATTCTTCATTCTTTGACTGGGGATATATATCTATAAAACATCTTTAAAAAGCTGCTGATCTCTTGTCTGCCGTTATTGCAAGCCCTCCCCTTGTATCCCAGCCCAGACTTTCTGTGACTGTCCAATCACACACTCCCCAATGCAGCTCAACGAGAAGTCTTTGCAAGGCAGGTGCTTTGGGTAATTGCTTTCTCTGGAGCAAAACAACACAGAAGTAACAGAACTGGCTGTCTAAATGAAAGCCAAGGGGTTTAACAAGGTTAATGTATAAAAGTGTTAATTTATAATAAAATCTGCATATTTGTAAAATAAAAAAAAAGATGACACACTCTTCACACATAAAGCATATAAACAAGGTGTTACATAGTTACATAGGCTGAAAAGAGATATGTGTCTGTAACGGCACCCCCAGGCATAAAAGGGGGTAAAAGCCGTTTAGGAGATATTCCCTTCCAGATATACAGGCAGCTACTGAAGACACCAATCACCCGAACAGGAAACCATATGAATACTGTAAACAGCTGAACCAGAACCATACGAATGCTGTAAACAGCCGAATAGGAAAAACCATACAAAAGGTTTACACTCCTAGCAGTCGAACTGGAACAGCATACAATAAATCCCTCCAAGAACGAGACAAAGCTTTGTGTTGAGGGTCAAGCAGTGAACAGCCTGAGCTGTGTATTTATTGGCCTTATATACACATTTTACAGACAAAGTCCCACCCACAGGGTTTTGTGGAACATACAATCAAAACATACAACACAGATAAACACTCCCGCAATGACATCACAATCCCTCCTCTCTATCCTGGAGATAATTGGGAAGTAATCCAATTATCTCCAAGGACAGAGGCAAAAATCCATTAAGCACATGGCAGTAAAAAGACAGTAAAATACAATAAAATACACAAGGTTACATTTATTACATAAAATACAGACATGCAACATATCTCCAGATAGCTTAGGTCTGAGCGCACATTATTACTGAATGACTCTTAGACCACACACATACAGTTCAATTGCCATGGAGCCAAAGTCTTTTATTACACGAATAGGCTCCATGGCATAGCTATCTGGGTTAAAAGAGTTCATTCAGTAAATCCGTGAATGAACCGGCTGTGTGTGAACTGCAGACTGCTGCCATCCAGTGTTCAGTATGCGTACTCGCGGCCACCCGGTATAGTCAATAAAGCTGCGGTTAACCGCAGCTACTGGGTGGTCAATTGGCGACGCTCGCCGGCTTCTGGGCGGCTCCTGGGAGGCCAATAGACGGCTGTTTGTTCGATAGATAGAATCTACCGAACGCCCGGGCAGAAATACATGAATAGATCTTTCTGCATAGGAAAATAAAGTATTTAAATGCCGGTCCATAGTCAAAAGGCAGCAGGCAAGCAACCAGGCTCCTCCAATGCACAGTGGCAAGATTGATCTCGTCACAGTGTCCATTCCTTTCAGCCTTTCTCACACCAGTTTTTGCTGTTGATCTAAAAAACCCAGTCTGAATTGTGTTCAGTTAGGTGCTTGAAGTGTCCCTTTAAGTCAATGGCAGTCATTTCACTGACCGGATGCATGAGAGTCTGAGGATGACTACTGGTTCTACTTGTATCTTCTGCCTTGAGATTTGTACAGATACTACAGCTTATGCACTAACCCACTAAGATCAGAAATCTTCATGTAATATGGAGTCTATCTGATCCTTGAAGGTGGGATTACTATCTGCAGCCAGGGCCGCCATCAGGGCATGACAATCGTAACGGTCCAGCCTCTTCTCCTGGGGGGCCCAGCAGCCGGTCATCTCAGGGCCCCCCAGAGGCTGGCCCTGCTGACACCCGGCGGGCACGCGAGGGAGCACTCTCCTCTGTGTGCTTCCTCTTCAGCTCCCTCGAGTACAGTACTGATGCCGGAGCCGGAAGATGATGTCATCTTCCAGCACCGGCATCAGTACTCGGTGCGCGAGGGAGCTGAAGAGGAAGCACACAGAGGAGAGTGCTCCCTCGCGTGTCCGCCGGGTGTCAGGGGGAGAGGAAGGAAATT
>OW240912.1:2654003-2667086 GCA_933207985.1 Pelobates cultripes
AGACAGACAGACTGGGAGATGGACGATGGGGAAATAGATATAAAGATGGACAGATAGCTAGAAAAAAGGTAACAGACAGACATGGAGAGAGAGATGGGTAAGAGACAGACATGGGGAGAGAGAGAGAGATGGGTAAGAGACAGACATAGAGAGATGGGTAAGAGACAGACATAGAGAGATGGGTAAGAGACAGACAGAGAGAGAGAGAGAGAGAGAGAGAGATGGGTAAGAGACAGACACGGGGAGAGAGAGAGATGGGTAAGAGACAGACATGGGGAGAGAGAGTGTTGGGTAAGAGACAGACATGGGGAGAGAGGGCTGGGTAAGAGACAGACATGGGGAGAGAGAGAGAGAGAGAGATGGGTAAGAGACAGACATGGAGAGAGATAGTTAGGTAGCAGACAGATGGTAGACAGACCAATAGGTATATGGACAGACTGATGGACAGATTGCTAGCTAGATGGACAGCCAGACATACTGACAAAAGACAAACAACGAACATGTGGAAAGGGGAAGTTTTGTCCTCTGTTTATTCTACAAACATTGACAAACTTGCAAAATGTTACAGTGAGTGAATAGGTTAACTCCTTAGGGACCAAGATAATGTAGCTCATGGG
The DNA here is from genome assembly GCA_933207985.1 of Pelobates cultripes. Classification (NCBI taxonomy): domain Eukaryota; kingdom Metazoa; phylum Chordata; class Amphibia; order Anura; family Pelobatidae; genus Pelobates; species Pelobates cultripes. Next base: position 2,654,621 of record OW240912.1, read on the forward strand.
GTCAGACTAGACCAGAGTGAGCCTTGACAATGGGCTGAGTGTAAAGAGTCGGGGGCGGAGGGGTCAGTTAGGGAGTCAGTAGCCATTTTAGTTTTAGAAAATTACCTGTGAAGTTGTGTTTTGTCTTTTCTTCTTATCTTCTTCTTCTCTTTATTTGCCCCGTAACAGATCCCCTATACCCCAGCTAAATATATCTGCTAAAGAGAGTCTCCCTAGTCTTGCACAGTGAAAGTGTCATATTACTCTTGTATCCCCAAGCATCAGCCAAGACTTGATGATGGATAAATCAGACTGGTTTATTAAGGCCAGGTGGCCTGGTTATATACACAGACCCCCAGCATGTGGTCTCCAGCAAATACATAGGAAACCTGCCCAGGTGTCTTTGTGTCTGGGAGATAAGTGAGTTTGCCTAAAAGAATTATCTCCCAGACACTCGAGGTACCATACAAAACACCCGAAATGCACACAAGATCGAGAGGAACTCCCACAAGTCTTATATCCCAGGATAAAAGGGATCTAAGTGCTTAAGTAGTCCATTTAGTGCTTAGATCCATGGAGTATAGCTAAATTGCCACTGGTGTTCTCAGAGGCTGGAAAAGAAGCACTATTTAGCAGATAGAGCCCAATCCCCCAGTAACCGGACGACACACAGTTCTGGGCGTCAACTGGTTTATTCAGGGCCAAACATGGCCTTTTATGCAAAAGCCCCTACATGGGGTTTCCCATACAAACTTACAGGGTAATCCCTCCCATAATCCTCTGTGCCTGAGAGATAATTACCTGGAAAAAAAACATATAATTACATTATCTCTCAGGTACAGAAAAATCTAAAATTTGTATAACACCCCAAAACACACAGAAAACAACCATGTATCCCCTTAAGTCTTAAATATCCGGATAGCCTGGATCTGAGCCCACAGCATTTCCAAAAACCACTCAGATCCCATGAACACAGCAGAAACGCCACCGGGGCGAAAGTTTCGGGGGCATGAAAATACACAAAATACTAGATGGATGCTTTCACCCATATGCTGGTCGTGTGTTCCTCATTCATAGGAATGCTTCTGCCGAACAGTGTTCTTCTCAGTTGTATAGGAACGAATTCAGGCGAAGATGGAAGTTTAGCGGTGTTCGCGAGTTTGAGTGTCCGATTTTAGTTCCATCCACTCAATAACCAAACACCGCTGCCTGCATTCGTGGGAAACAAGATGGCCACCACCACGTGTTCGTACAAACGAATGGCGGCCACCCAGCCAACCGTTTAGAACACTGCGGGGTGAATTATTAGTGAAGTGTTAACAGAGGTGATGGAGGTTAACAAGCATGTGGGTGGTCTGGATCTTTCGTGGTTTTGTTCAGTTGTCGAACAAAACAAGGGTAAAGATTAGGTGAACACAGTGTTACCGAACAAATCAGGGAATCATAAGGTAACATAGGTCAATTCCACCACACAGCTCCCCCATAACCACAAGCCGGCATACACAGTCTGATCCCAATGGAGAAGCCTGGGGATGTCCGGGGGAGTGCTCACAAATCACTTCTCTAGTTCAGTTTGTCTGGATAACCCATCAGCGTTGCCATTTTGTTTCCCAGGGCAGTAGTGGATGGTAAAGTTATATGGCTGCAGCGCTAAGCTCCCGCAAAGCAGCCTAGTCTTGTCTCCTGCCACCCTGTTGAGCCACTCTAATGGGTTGTGATCTGTGAAAAGGGTTGCCTGTAGAAATAAGGTTGCAGTTGATGCGGGCCCACATCACAGCCAGGCATTATTTTTCAATGGCGGCATAGCTTACTCCTCAGGGTAAGTTTTCTGACTTGGCTCAGTACTGCCCCAAACCAAACATAAAAGCATCTGTGTGAACAAGAAAGCGTTTAGTTGGATCGGGAGCAGCAAGTACCGGGGCATTAGAGCTGTTTTCAGTCGCTGGAATGCCTGTTCCCACTCTGGGGCCCAGACTACCTGCCTAGGGAGGTTCTTGTGGGTCAGGTCAGTGAGAGATTTGGCTAGGGCACTATAGTTGGATACAAATTTCCGATAGTACCCTTCAGTCACCAAGAAAGCTAGGACCTGGGTTTTAGTATGGGAGGTAGACCACTTGGCTACAGCCTCAACTTTGGCCGGTTCGGGTTTCTGATGTGCGCTCCCTACTCTGTGGCCAAGGTACTGTACCTCAACCATCCTGTAACGGACCGTTTTGCCCACAAGAGGTTAAAAAAACATTTAGGCGATATTCCCCTTTTTTTTCAGATGCACAGACAGCTACTGCAAGCACCACTCTTCCGAACTGCAAACACACGAATACTGGAAACAGCCGAATAGGAAAAACCATGCAAACAGGTTTACACTCCTAGCAGTCAAACTGGAACAGCATACAATAAATCCCCCCCCCCAATAATGAGACGACACTTCACTTTGAGGGTTAAGCAGGAACTGGTTTACTGGGGCTAACTGCCCGGCTTTAATGCAGGTCTCCCACCTGGTGGACACTCCCCTAGGGGACCAAATGGGAGACTGGGAAACATATTGGCTGTTAGCCAATCACAGACATACACCTTTAAACACTCCCACAATTACATCACAATCCCTCCTCTCTGTCCTGGAGATAATTGGGAAGTAATCAAATTATCTCCAAGGACAGAGGCAAAACTCCATTAACCACATGGCAGTAACAATACAGTAAAAGACATAAAATTACATACAGCCACATTTATTACCTAAAACATATACATTCTACATATCCCCCAATAGCTTAGATCTGAGCGCACGTTATTACCGAATGGCGCTCAGATCACATACATACAGTTCAATCGCCATGGAGCCAAAGTCTTTCATACAGTCTTTCAGTATACGGCTGGGCTCCATGGCATAGCTATCTGGGGTAGCATGGCTTTAACAGTCCACAGAAAGGCACGAATAAACATTTCTGCCGGTAAAATAAAAGTTTAAAATGCAGGACCATAGTCTAAAGGGAGCAGGCGAGCAACCAGGCCTCTCCAGTGGACAGTGGCGAGGTTGGTTCCGCCACACATCCCTAAATGACACTTGCTGGGGTTCAAAAGGGGAGAAACTGGTGGATTCCTGGAGCACCTCCCAATCCCTTGTAGTGTCCACGAACGTACGGAGCATCTGTTTTAGGGTTCCATTAATGCGTTCGAAGAGACCATTGGACTGTGGGTGGTATGGGGAGTTCACTATTGGCTTAATGCCACATAAGTTCCAGAGTTGGTGGGTGACCTCTGCAGTAAATTGGGTACCCTGATCCGAAACGATTTCTCGTGGAAAACCCATGTGAGCGAAAATTAGCATCAGAGCGTGCGTGACCATTTCGGCTTGTATACTGGTCAAGGCCACTGCCTCTGGGTACCTAGTGGCATCCACCATGGTCATGATGTATCTCTTGCCGGAAGGACCGGGTTTCGCTAAGGGCCTGATAAGATCTACAGCCACCCTGCTAAAGGTGTGACGGACCACCTAGCACGCCGACAGGGTGCCTCCACCAATTGATGCTTCCTAGTAAGCCTTGAGTACCATAAGCACTGCACCGGACACCGTAGACCCTCTCGCCATCCTCCACCCAACCTGGACCCAAGACAAGGATCCAGATTCAAGTGGGTAGACCTCTCCTACTCCAGAGAATAAGCAGGGTAGCTCTTACCAGAACTAGTGATATAGCCAGTATTGTAATCCAAAGCAGGTATAACTGTTCCCTACAAGCACGAGATGAGGCTCTGTGTTGAGGGTAAAGTTGAACTGTCTAATGGCAGCCACAACTGGCCTTATATTCAAGTCCCCATGCAAGGGTTTTTCCATAACACATTCCAGGGGCATTCCCCAGGATACCTGAGAGGGGACTGTGACAAAGTACACACTGTAATTACATTGGCTCTCAGGTCCAGGACGCTCCCACACAAACCAGGATAATCCCTCCCCTGTGTCTGAGATAATTGAGCAAGGAACTGTACTAAACTCAATTATCTCCAGGCACAGAAAACATATCTTTTACAATAACCCGAAAGTACCCCCAAAACACATGGAAACCCCACAAAAGTCGTATCCCCTGATAGGCCCGATCTGGGGGACCAGCATATTTAAAAATCACCCAGATCGGTTCAGGGGTTCGGGATTTCCATGGAAGTCATAATTGTGACTGACCATGAACATTGTCCTATGCCCAAAACAGTTCCATGGAATCAGGGCCAACAGTCGGTCTCTCTTTCTGGAGTACAAAAGTACATAAATCACATACGTTTTTAAATGGCCCCCATAGTCTTTTGGCAGGACGCTGGCAAGCAGGCCCTTCCAAGAACACATGGCAGAAGCATTTCTGCCACAAAAGGGTTCTTCGATAATGGGGAGAGGGTAAAGTTTCGCCATGTGGCGGTCTCCCCTCTTGCCTACTCTCTGACTTGTCGCATGTCTGGCAATATTGGTGGATATCTTTTGAAATCCCTGGCCAGAAAAAGTTTTGTCAGTCAGTATTTAGTTTGAAAACAAAACAAAACAGTGAGTAAGCGCTGACTAGTATATGGGCAGCAACCCTATAAGGGAATCCCTCAAAGAACCCTTAGGAATAGAACTGGAACGAGAAAAGAAAAGGCAAGGGCTGCGCCAGGGAAAACTTTATATGAAAAATAACATAGTCCAAGAAAATGAGGAGAAAGTTAAAAAAAAGTCTTATCAAAATGTTCTTGTTGGGATCATACAGGGAGTGCAGAATTATTAGGCAAGTTGTATTTTTGAGGATTAATTTTATTATTGAACAACCACCATGTTCTCAATGAACCCAAAAAACTCATTAATATCAAAGCTGAATATTTTTGGAAGTAGTTTTTAGTTTGTTTTTATATCTGTGTGTGCAGGTGACTATTACTGTGCATAATTATTAGGCAACTTAACAAAAAACAAATATATACCCATTTCAATTATTTATTATTACCAGTGAAACCAATATAACATCTCAACATTCACAAATATACATTTCTGACATTCAAAAACAAAACAAAAACAAATCAGTGACCAATATAGCCACCTTTCTTTGCAAGGACACTCAAAAGCCTGCCATCCATGGATTCTGTCAGTGTTTTGATCTGTTCACCATCAACATTGCGTGCAGCAGCAACCACAGCCTCCCAGACACTGTTCAGAGGGGTGTACTGTTTTCCCTCCTTGTAAATCTCACATTTGATGATGGACCACAGGTTCTCAATGGGGTTCAGATCAGGTGAACAAGGAGGCCATGTCATTAGATTTTCTTCTTTTATACCCTTTCTTGCCAGCCACGCTGTGGAGTACTTGGACGCGTGTGATGGAGCATTGTCCTGCATGAAAATCATGTTTTTCTTGAAGGATGCAGACTTCTTCCTGTACCACTGCTTGAAGAAGGTGTCTTCCAGGAACTGGCAGTAGGACTGGGAGTTGAGCTTGACTCCATCCTCAACCCGAAAAGGCCCCACAAGCTCATCTTTGATGATACCAGCCCAAACCAGTACTCCACCTCCACCTTGCTGGCGTCTGAGTCGGACTGGAGCTCTCTGCCCTTTACCAATCCAGCCACGGGCCCATCCATCTGGCCCATCAAGACTCACTCTCATTTCATCAGTCCATAAAACCTTAGAAAAATCAGCCTTGAGATATTTCTTGGCCCAGTCTTGACGTTTCAGCTTGTGTGTCTTGTTCAGTGGTGGTCGTCTTTCAGCCTTTCTTACCTTGGCCATGTCTCTGAGTATTGCACACCTTGTGCTTTTGGGCACTCCAGTGATGTTGCAGCTCTGAAATATGGCCAAACTGGTGGCAAGTGGCATCGTGGCAGCTGCACGCTTGACTTTTCTCAGTTCATGGGCAGTTATTTTGCGCCTTGGTTTTTCCACACGCTTCTTGCGACCCTGTTGACTATTTTGAATGAAACGCTTGATTGTTCGATGATCACGCTTCAGAAGCTTTGCAATTTTAAGAGTGCTGCATCCCTCTGCAAGATATCTCACTATTTTGACTTTTCTGAGCCTGTCAAGTCCTTCTTTTGACCCATTTTGCCAAAGGAAAGGAAGTTGCCTAATAATTATGCACACCTGATATAGGGTGTTGATGTCATTAGACCACACCCCTTCTCATTACAGAGATGCACATCACCTAATATGCTTAATTGGTAGTAGGCTTTCGAGCCTATACAGCTTGGAGTAAGACAACATGCATAAAGAGGATGATGTGGTCAAAATACTCATTTGCCTAATAATTCTGCACTCCCTGTAGAGTCTATTCGTGCTTGATCCAGAACGATAGTGCTTTAAGTTGTCCTCCGTATGGGTCCGTTGGTGTATATAAAATAAAAAAGTAGAGACCCAAATAGTGCAATATGCTTCAGAATAAAATGTTAAGAATAATAAAAGGCTGAAATAAAACTCACATTTATCAGAGCGTAAGACTTGCTCCGGTATGAAGGGCATACATCGGTTTAATCCCCGCTTATGGGATATATGGTGAGCTTCCTCCGTCAATGGTGTGTTCAATACAATAAAGAGAAACAGCTAATAGTGTACACTGAGTAAAATATTGATAAAATAAAATGGGTACTCACAAGACGGGAGCAGAACAACTGCTCCTAAACGTAAGCGTTGGTTGTATAATCCCCACCTAGGATTGCTTGGAGTCCGGGATGTGGAGAAGATGCCAGGTCACAAAATAAAATAGATGTGTATAAAAAGATAAATGGCACAAATAAAAAGTAACCAAATATACTTTAATATATAAAAATACACAAAATAATATCCATAAACGCGTTTCGCCAACACAGCGTTATCAATATGGAGTAAGAACCTGATACCTGGCATCAAAGAGTTTATATAACAGCTATAATCATTTGAAATTGGCGCCAAAATGTGAGCAGCCAATCAGAATTGAAATAGAAATAAAATAGTTAAAACAGTAAAATAACTGATAAAATTATACATACATATATTGTACTGAGCATTATAAACTACATAATATAAATGAGCATAAAAAAACAAGGCTTATTTTATCTCTCTCAATATATAGATATCCTCTTACAGCCTTCAGTTAAATGAATGAGCTCTTACCTTCAAGATTCCATGGCTCTTTTAAAGTCTTTAAATAATTTTTACATGTAAATCTAATTTTATATTGGTGACATGTGATGTCCATTCACTATATACAATTATACCTCAAGACATAGGATATCCTAACCAGAGAAGGAAGAATCCCTGATACACAAATTGATTTTATTCTGGAAGGTATCAGTATTATTTTAAAGAATAACTATTCATGGAACTCAAATCGGACACGCGACGGCATGAACACCGCTGAACTTTACCGTCTCTGGAACTTCGACTCTTCGGGAGTCAAACGGTGTTCGACAATACGAACAACACTTTAACTTTGACTAGGTGCACGAACGGTTCCCGTTCGACTATTAAAACAGTATTTGAACTATTGGAAATAAACCGGCCGCACAGACAAATTCTCCGGAACTGTTTTCGGCATGAAATCGTGCGTGCGGTCGGTCAAAAGAGACTTCCATAAAACTTTTGAACCCCTGCTCTGATCTGGGTGATGTTTGGATATGTTGTTCGCCCAGATCAGGGATGTAGGAATTGTGGGGATATGTTGGAGTTTTGGGGTGTTTCTGCACTTTGGGTAAAACTGGGTATTTTCTGCCTGTGGATAATTAAGTTATTCCATTAGCTATCTTAATTATATCACAGGCAGAGGGGAGGGCTTGCTGACTGTATGTGGGAGTGTTGCAGTCATAATTATTGTACCCATTGGTTTATGTCCCTGTGTTCCATCAGGTCCAGGGGGTGTGCACCTGGCCTGAAAATCTGTATAAAAGAAATGCAAGTTGTTCAATAAACCAGACCTTCCCTCAACTTGCAGCCTCGTCTCGTGTTGTAGGGAACAGCTATAACTGCTATATCACTGCTAGCTCCTGTAAGAGCTCTCTTCAGCTATATTCTCCTGGAGGAGAGGTCCTTCCCACATGGTCCTGGATCCAGAGGTTGGACCAGGGTGGGAAGGAGACGACGAGACTCCAACCAAGTTACGGCAGTTCATGAAGTCTGCAGTGGTTATGGTGTCCAGTGCAGTGCCGATGGTCCTTGGTAAGCACTAGGAGCATCGATTGACAGAGGGTCCGTTACAACACGGGTAACTGTTTCTTCTGATAGGGTTCCACTGTAAAATGCCAGGCTTGTCCTTACTTCCCTCTCAAACTCTGTCTCAAACATTGCTGGTAGAGCCATTGCTGCTGGCTCGATCCACCTCCATTAATTCGGCAATAAGGGTAGCCTTTTGCTTTGTTGCTGGCTACCTTACCCCTTGCTTCCAACAGTTCCTTTAAAGTTGTTTGTTTGAGAACGGAGTAATTTGTCTCCATTTGCATATAAATATCCACCTTACGGTGGCTTCCTTCCACTGTGGGTCTGTATCCCACTTTTGCCACCAACTGTAGCGGAGCTGCAACAATAAAATCCCAAATCTCCACTGGTGTTCTCAGAAAGATGGAAAAGAAGCAGTGTTTAGCAGATATATTCCACTCCTTCAGTAACCGGACGACACACAGTTCTGGGAGTCAACTGGTTTATTCAGGGCCAAACATGGCCTTTGTGGCAAAACCAGCCTCACCACTGTCCACTGGAGGAGCCTGGTTGCTCGCCTGCTCCCTTTAGACTATGGCCCTGCATTTTAAACTTTTATTTTTCCCTGCAGAAAAGCGTATTCGTGCCTTTCTGCGGACTGTTAAAGCCATGCTACCCCAGATAGCTATGCCATGGAGCCCAGCCGTATACTGAAAGACTGTATGAAAGACTTTGGCTCCATGGCGATTGAACTGTATGTATGTGATCTGAGCGCCATTCGGTAATAATGTGCGCTCAGATCTAGGCTATCTTGGGATAGGTAGAATGTGTATGTTCTATGTGATAAATGTAACTGTATGTAATTTTATGTCTTTTATTGTCCTTTGTCTGCCATGTGGTTAATGGAGTTTTGCCTCTGTCCTTGGAGATAATTGGATTACTTCCCAATTATCTCCAGGACAGAGAGGAAGGATTGTGATGCATTGTGGGATTGTAAGCTTGTGATTGGTCAATGTTCAATATGTTTCCCAGTCTTCCACCTGGTCCCCTAGAGGAGTGTCCACCAGGTGGGAGACCTGCATAAAAGCCAGGCAGGTAGCCCCAGTAAATCAGTTCTGCTTAACCCTCAAAACGAAGTGTCGTCTCGTTATTGGGGGAATTGGATTGTATGCTGATTGCCAGGAGTGTAAGCTGATTGTATGCTTTTCCTGTTCGGCTGTTTCCAGTAGAAACATAGAACGTGATGGCAGATAAGAACCATTCGGCCCATCTAGTCTGCCCAATTTTCGAAATACTTTAATTAGTCCCTAGCCTTATCTTATGGTTAGGATAGCCTTATGCCTATCCCACGCATGCTTAAACTCCTTTACTGTGTTAACCTCTACCACTTCAGCTGGAAGGCTATTCCATGCATCCACTACCCTCTCAGTAAAGTAATACTTCCTGATATTATTTTTTAAACCTTTGTCCCTCTAATTTAAGACTATGTCCTCTTGTTGTGGTAGTTTTTTCTTCTTTTAAATATAGTCTCCTCCTTTACTGTGTTGATTCCCTTTATATATTTAAATGTTTCTATCATATCCCCCCTGTCTCGTCTTTCCTCCAAACTATACATGTTAAGATCCTTTAACCTTTCCTGGTAAGTTTTATCACGCAATCCATGAACCAGTTTAGTAGCCCTTCTCTGAACCCTCTCTAAAGTATCAATATCCTTCTGAAGATACGGTCTCCAGTACTGTGTACAATACTCCAAGTGAGGTCTTACCAGTGTTCTGTACAATGGCATGAGCACTTCCCTCTTTCTACTGCTAATACCTCTCCCTGTACAACCAAGCATTCTGCTAGCATTTCCTGCTGCTCTATTACACTGTCTGCCTACCTTTAAGTCATCAGAAATAATCACCCATAAATCCCTTTCCTCATATGTTGAGGTTAGGACTCTATCAAATATTCTGTACTCTGCCCTTGGGTTTTTACGTCCAAGATGCATTATCTTGCACTTATCATTAAATGTCAGTTGACACAATTCTGACCATTTTTCTAGTTTACCTAAATCATTTGCCATTTGGCTTATCCCTCCTGGAACATCAACCCTGTTACATATCTTAGTATCATCAGCAAAAGACATACCTTACCATCAAGACCTTCTGCAATATCACTAATAAAAATATTAAAGAGAATGGGTCCAAGTACAGATCCCTGAGGTACCCCACTGGTGACAAGTCCAAGCTTCGAATATATTCCATTAACTACAACCCTCTGTTGCCTGCCACTCAGCCACTGCCTTACCCATTCAACAATATTGGAATCCAAACTTAAAGATTGCAGTTTATTGATAAACCTTCTATGTGCAACAGTGTCAAAAGCCTTACTGAAATCTAGGTAAGCAATGTCTACTGCACCACCCTGATCTATAATTTTAGTTACCCAATCAAAAAAATCAATAAGATTAGATTGGCATGATCTCCCTTAAGTAAACCCATGTTGTCTCTGATCTTGAAATCCATGTGTTTTTAGATGTTCAACAATCCTATCCTTTAACATGGTTTCCATCACTTTTCCCACTACTGAAGTAAGGCTTACTGGCCTATAGTTGCCTGACTCCTCCCTATTACCTTTCTTGTAAATGGGCACAACATTCGCTAACTTCCAATCTTCTGGGACTACTCCTGTTAACAATGATTGGTTAAATAAATCTGTTAATGGTTTTGCTAGTACACCACTAATGTCAGGGTATTTATATCGGCAGACATCTTGTGCTATGATAGAAACTAAAAGTGTATATTCTGAGTCACTCTGAACAGACCAGACTCCATTTTGTTATTTTCAAGTTAACAAAAAGACACAAGATTTCTTTCTGTAAAACTAACCACTTTGCCAGAGCTAAAGGAATGTATAGTATATACAAACCAAGTGATAAGAAGAACGGGGGTTGGATAGACTGTCTATATGTATAAGGTCCCATTGTAAGTTATGGGTCAAAACTCAGATTTACCAGACACATAGTCTGGACAAAACTTAAAGAAACTGTTTTTATCTGACAGAAAATCTGAGTTATGGCACTATAAAGATAAGGCCAAAATGACGTAAAAATAGCCACCAGGAAAAGTTAACTATTTCCTGGATAGGTATGTTTAGTGGGACAAGACTGCCCTCTATAGATCAAATAACTAAATTGCGATCTGGAAGATAACCACACCTCTAGTGCGTCTATTGGGTTATCAACTTATGACGTACAGAGAGTCTGGCCCTTTAAAAGTTAGGACAAAGGGAAGATAGGGGGTATGCAAAGAGAGGAATAAGAGAGAGAGGAATTGGAAGTTTGGGGACTCCAACTCGGACATGCAGAGAAACCCAGGACAACATCTGAGACTAACACTCTACTCCTAAAACTCTAACACTTAGAATCTTACTGACTTTCTAACCAACACCACCTTTCACCATAACTCATGAACCTACAGACATCCAAATAAGCTCCTGAGACTATCTACCAATCGGATGAAATATCTACTCAACTGGTAATTATACTGGTTTCATTTAATTAATTAAATTAATTAAAATTTACTAATAGTATTATATATGACTGGATAAAGCACAGTCAGATTTCCATATTAAGAAATCTTAGTTAACTAAAGAATATATAGTTATAAACATTCCATTCTGCAGGTGGAATTAAGAATAATTATATATTAAGGTGATAGTATCACGTGTTAGCATACCGCTGTTTTTATCCAGGTGTATTGATTTGCTCTAATATAAGATGGATATCTTTTAGACAAATTAAACTCTGCTTATATAATATGGTAGATTCTCTTATTGGATGGTTCCAGGAAATGACTAATGAACTGGTTTAAATGTTGTTTTATTTAAAATTACATAAGAATAGATCTTAACTATCTAGGAGATCTAGCCAGCATTGAAAGGGTTATTCTAACTGTTAGCCAGGGTTTTATGGCCCTTCGCTGTGAAAAGTTTCACTTTCAGTCTGTGTTAAAGATACCTCATAAATCAGAAGACTTGACAGAAAATGCTGTTTAGCCATTGAAATGTGTATAGCCATTCCTTTGTATTGCATACCATTTTATACTGGATATTCATTGATTATTGTCACGCATGTTACATATTATTATTAATTAATTGGTTATTATAAATAAATCTATTTTTATAACAAAATTGTGACATTATTTATATGAAATACTTCTCACTTAACACGATAACAACCTTTGGGATCTGAGAATTGAATTAGTGGGCAATTCTCACTGTTACTATTATTATCCCATAAATATCCCCACACTAAGCTCTTTTAATAGCTTTGGGTGTATTCCATCAGGTCCCATTGACTTATTTGTCTTTACTTTTGACAGTTGAAATAGAACCTCTT
>OW240912.1:2667186-2681480 GCA_933207985.1 Pelobates cultripes
ATATAATTATTGTTATATATATATATATATTTATATATAATATAAAAAAAAATGTAAATACGTTAAAAAATAAAATTAAAAAAATAATTAAAAATAAATAATTAAAAAATATATAGATGTGTGTTATTTCGTTCTAACTGTATTGTGAAATTAATATATATATATATATATCATAATACACGTAGAACGAAATAATATATATATCTATATACATAAATATATACGTATATATCACTATATATATACCTATATATAAATAAAAATATTTTAAAAAAATTATATAGATATATACACATATGTATATATATATATATACATATATTAATTCTACATATATATTTATGTAATATTTTTACATAATTAGGTATCTTAATTAATTACAATTAGCGGGACCTGCCTGACAACCCATGCCGAAAGTAAAGGAATTTAATTTGCTAGCACTATATTTAACCCTATAACTTTCCAAGACACCATAAAACCTGTACATGGGGGGTACTGTTCTACTCGGGAGACTTCGCTAAACACAAATATTAGTGTTTCAAAACAGTAAAATGTATTACAACGATGATATCGCCATTAAAAGTGAAGTTTTTTGCATTTTTCACGCACAACCAGCATTACACGGACAATATTATTGCTGTGATACTTTTTACTGTTTTGAAACACAAATATTTGTGTTCAGCGAAGTCTCCCGAGTACAACAGTACCCTCATGTACAGGTTTTATGGTGTTTTCAAAAGTTACAGCGTCAAATATAAGGCTTGCGTTTCATTTTTTTCACATTAAAATTACCAGATTGAAGTTACGCTACTTTGAGACCCTATGGTAGCCCAAGAATGAAAAATACAATTACCCCTATGATGGCATAACATTTGCAATAGTTTGATAGCTGAATGAAGTACACCCATAATGGCATACCATTGCAATAGTAGACAACCCAAGTTGCATGCAAATAGTAGAGGCAACCAGTCTTTTTTAGTAGCCACTTAGTCACAAACACTGGCCAAAATTGGCGTTTTTTGCATTTTTCACACACAAACAAATACTAACGCTAACTTTGGCCAGTGTTTGTGAACAAATGGCTACTAAAAAAGACTGGACATACCCCATTTGCAATACCTTGGGTTGTCTACCATTGCAAATGGTATGCCATTATGGGTGTTAATTTCATTCCTGGGCTACTATAAAGTCCCAAAGGCAACGTAACCAATCTGGCGAATTTCAATTTCAAATGTAACGTGCTATATTTGACCCTGTAACTTCCCAAAACGCCATAAAACCTGTACATAGGGGGTACTGTCTTACACGTGAGACTTTACTGAATACAAATATGTATTTTATTGCAGTAAAAGCAAACAGTATTATGACATTGACCGTTAAAATGTCATGTAGAACAAAAAAAATTAAAAAAAATCTTATTTTCTCCCATTTTTTTCATATTAAATTATGTTTCATAGCTAAATATTTGATATTAAACGAAAGCCCTGTTTCCCCTGAATAAAATGATATATAATAAGGGTGGGTGCATTTACTATGAAAGAGGTGTATTACGGTTGGACAGACATGTAGCGCAAATGCCAGGTTTTGTTTACATTTTGTTTTGTTCACAACGTGTACATTTGGCAATGTTAGGATTTAATACAGGGATTTGATTGGATGGAATGTTAGGATTTAATACAGGAATGTGAATGGATGGAATGTTAGGATTTAATACAGGGATGTGATTGGATGGAATGTTAGGATTTAATACAGGGATGTGATTGGATGGAATGTTAGGATTTTAATACAGGGATGTGATTGGATGGAATGTTAGGATTTTAATACAGGGATGTGATTGGATGGAATGTTAGGATTTAATACAGGGATGTGATTGGATGGAATGTTAGGATTTAATACAGGGATGTGATTGGATGGAATGTTAGGATTTAATACAGGGATGTGATTGGATGGAATGTTAGGATTTAATACAGGGATGTGATTGGATGGAATGTTAGGATTTAATACAGGGATGCGATTGGATGGAATGTTAGGATTTAATACAGGGATGTGATTGGATGGAATGTTAGGATTTTAATACAGGGATGTGATTGGATGGAATGTTAGGATTTAATACAGGGATGTGATTGGATGGAATGTTTGTGTTTTGCATGTTGTGTTGGTCCTTGTTTGCTGGGATGTCTGAACATACACATTACTGTCATATACACACACTGACACCAATGCACACTCAGATACACAAACTGCCAGATACACACACAGATACACACTGGCATAAAATATACACTAACACACATACACACACTCAGATGTGCTGCTGGCTGCTGGCTGAGGCTGGTGTCCTGGCTGCTGGCTGAGGCTGGTGTCCTGGCTGCTGGCTGAGGCTGGTGTCCTGGCTGCTGGCTGAGGCTGGTGTCCTGCTGGCTGCTGCTCACACCCGCTGCCTCTCTCCATCCAGCAGACCTGCTCTCTGTCTGGTGGGAAGTGACATGCTGTCACTTCCCCCCCCAGCACCCGATACCACAAGGGGCCGGTCACGCTCTTAAATGGCCACGGTGTCTAACCGGGCCCCTATTTAGCAATACCTATCGGGTGGCCCAAAGTGCTTGGGTTACTAAATGGGCAAATCACTGTGGAACCCCAATTTTGTTTTCGCTGTACCCTAGGGTTCCACGGAACACCAATAACGATTACATTCCACTACAATTCAGAGTTTAATGAGTAAACCCTTTTCTAAAGCTCCAGTGAACATCATATTAATCGAGACTGGTGCTGCACTGAACGCCAAACTGTCAGAGAGGGCACATAGGCTGCGTCCTGATTGGTTCTCAAGTCAAGTCAGGGGAGGCGAAGGAACAAGTCAGTTTTACGCAAAGGACATTACTGAGTAAAATAAATGTTCACTAATAAAGGTTGGAGTAGTCTTTTAAAGGGACAGGTGGCTCTGTCACCATATTTAACATGTTTATAGAGAAAAGGAAATAAACACACATGAAGGGACACTCCGTGAAGGCATAGGTCCATGGCGACATCAGTAAGCTGTGAAAGTCGCACAAACTGTAAATGTTAATGCAGAACCAGACCTGAAGAGTGCAAGCTCCCAACAAGCCAGACAAGTGTCAGAACATTCAACTCACTCTGGGACGGCGATGGGGGCTCATCGCACCATAACCACTGCAACGGGCAGTCCAAACACTGCTCGATTGCTGAAATCAAGGCCTGAATTTTAAATATCCGCAATACTTGCACACTGTCTGTGCCAGCAGTGAACAGGCAAGTAGTTCAAAATATCATTGGGCAGTGCAAGGTTAGCATTAACCAGAAACATCTTGCGCTCTCTCTAAATCCTTTCTCATTCACCCTAGTAAACACATACTATTCATTTACATGTCGGCTGTGCCAGGACTGCCAGACCGATAATAATAATTACATTTCCACCCGGCACGACACTATAAAAGGAATTCTCCCCACTTCACCTGCGACGGTCTGAGCCACTTCAGTTTACTCATACTGGTCGGATAATTTTTATTGAATTAAAAAGTGAATTGAAAATTCATTAAAAAATAGTTGGTTTGGAAAAATCTCCAACTCCGTCACTGCGACTACGTTAAATTCTGCAATTTAGTTTTCAATAGACTTGGAGATTCGTTATGAACTGCAATCCTTCCGAATTTGGGCAGATCGGGTCCAAATAAGTCGAAATGTAACAGACTCAATAAATAAAAAACTAAATGTAACAGACTCAATAAAATAAAATAAATGTAACCGAATCACAAATAAGACGAAACGCGCAATGATCACACATCATCATTCCGTCTGCGGCAGCAAAGCTAGATGTGATTGCTGGTTCTGGGATGGCCAGTAAATGTTGACAGCTCTACGGAATTTGCTGGCGTTTTATAAAAAAAAAAAAATATTCACAGAGTGCCTGTGGAGCTTGTGAGTTTTATTGCTGTGGAGCTCTGTGATACTCATACACACTGCACATTACTGTGAGTTTTATTGCTGTGGAGCTCTGTGATACTCATACACACTGCACATTACAGCCTGTGGAGCTTGTGAGTTTTATTGCTGTGGAGCTCTGTGATACTCATACATACTGCACATTACAGCCTGTGGAGCTTGTGAGTTTTATTGCTGTGGAGCTCTGTGATACTTGTACACACTGCACATTACAGCCTGTGGAGCTTGTGAGTTTTATTGCTGTGGAGCTCTGTGATACTGCACATTACAGCCTGTGGAGCTTGTGAGTTTTATTGCTGTGGAGCTCTGTGATACACTCACAGTTAAGTAGCTATAGAAAGGGGAATCCATTAAGAAAGAGAGGTCTGGCAGGTAGCTACCCTGTCCTGGTCATGCAGTTCCCTATCACATACACATGTGGTGTGTTTATCAGTCAGTTTCAGGTGGGCTCATCCCAGACCCCCATAATCCTATCACTGGTTTCTGTCTCATGATATGATTAGCTCTGTATAAAGGGACTGAGCTGGGCTCTGCCAGAACATGAAACATGATGGGTCCCCTCATTCAATTCACCTTCCAGCTCACCCTGCTGCTCACAGGTCAGTCTTATTATCCACCTTGTTATTATGCACAGTTGTATACACCTTGATGTTATCCACCTAATTGTTATTATCCACAGCCTTTTTATCCACAGTGTTATTAACCACCTTATTATACACTGCATTATCATCCACAGTTGTATACACCTTATTATCCACCTTGTTGTTTTTATCCACTGCCTTATTAGCCACAGTAATATTACCCACCTTGCTATTATCCACAGTGTTATTATATACAGTCTAATTAAACACTGCCCTAATATCCACAGTCTTAGTAACTACAGTGTTATTATCCACCTTGTTATAATACATAGTGTTTTCATCCACCGTGTTATTATCCACCTTGTTATTATCCACAGTGTTATTATCCACTGCATTATTATCCAGTCTTATCCACCTTATTATTATGCACAGTGTTATTATCCACAGTGTTATTATTAGGCATGTGCATGGGGAAAATGTTCGGTTCCCCCTTTCCGAATTTCGGGACCTTCGGGACTTCTATTGCAGCCGCTTAGTAGATAACTCCCTAATTCCCACGGTATTAGGGAGTTATCTACCAAAAGGCTGAAATACCTAAATTGGTCTTTCAGCCAAATTTACTAATACTAAGTAAAAATTACTTAGTATTAGTAAATGGCTGCTCACTGTTTAAAATAAAAAAAAAAAATCCACTTAATACACCACTCAGAGAGTTATGAGTCAAATTACACAGCGTGGGAAAATTCCAAAGAACTTTCCCACGCTGTGTAAAATGACACAGAGCACTCTGATTGGTGGATTTCAAGCCAACCAATCAGAGTGCTGTGACAGGTAAATGTAGAGACTTACCTGTCAACGCACTCTGATTGGATGGCTTAAACCCACCAATCAGAGTGCTCTGAGCCTAATTGCAGGGCGGGGCAAGGCTTTATAAGCCTTCCCCCTTCCTGCAGAGGTCAGTCTGCGCAGAGCACTCCATGGGTGAAGATGGATTATTATTTTTTTGCGCTCGGTTTTTATTATTATTAAAAAGTGCGTCGGTTATTATGGTTTTTTATTTGGCCTTTTTTGGGGCTGAAAAAATAAGATTTTAGAAGAAAGAAAACACTTGGTTAAAGGTCCCCCCCTTGTTATTTTTGGGGGTTAGGTAGGGGGTTAAAAAAAAATTTTACATTTTTTTTTTGGGGGGGAGGGAGTGACTAGGGGTTTGGGGACTCCCCTGGCAGGGAGGGGTGGGTTAACTTTTTTTTTTTTTGGTGGGGGGCCCACCCGCCGCTCAGGGGTGGGGGCCAGGAGGGAGGACATTAGGTCGCCCCCATTATTAGTATTTAGGGCCCCCACCTACCGCTCAGGGGTGGGGACCAGGGGGGAGGACATTAGGTCCCCCCCTTATTTTACTTTAGGGCCCCCACCTACCACTCAGTAGTTTTTTGTTTTTTTTTAACAGGCTGTTTAATAGACATGCCCCTACTCGCGGAATAGAGAGTAGGGGCATAATTTACTAATACTAAGTAATCTTTACTTAATAAATTTGGCTGAAAGACCAATGTAGGTCTTTCAGCCTTTTAGTAGATAGCTCGCTAATACCGTGGGAATTAGGGAGTTATCTACTTATTAATTCCTGTCATTACATTGACAGGCTAAGTAACTTACATTTAATATGAATATATGTTACTTGATTGTTGCAAATGCTTACAGCTGAATCCTGGCTATGTTTGTATACTTTTTATTTAAAATTGTATACAATGTAACATTCTTCTTCTTTCACTGGGTAAGTATATTAGTACTTGGGCAATACTGCGCTTTGGAACTTCGGTACTTTTGACACTTCAGGACTTCAGCCACTTCGGTAATTTCAGAACTTAGGGACCTCGGCAATTTGGACATTCGGAAGTATCCGAATTGTACGAAATTAGTCCGAATTCACATTCGGACCGAAACAAATTGCACATGTCTAGTTATTATCCACTGTCTTATGCATAGTGCTTTCATACACAGTCTTATTAAATGTGTGTAAATAGAGATCCAGGGAGGGATAGTCTGCAGGCTGTGGCATGGAATGCGTTAATAGAGATCCAGGGAGACATAGTTTGCAGGCTGTGGCATGGAATGTGTTAATAGTTAGGTCTGTGATTTGATCCTGATACAATATAACTGGCTGATAATCTCTCTGTAGAATACTGTCTGCGTGATATTCTGGTGCAAAAACCAACGACTGTCTCTCAACATTTAGCACTTTGCACTAATAATAATTAATCTCCCAATATACGCAATCCGTCTTTTTTTTTTTATATTTCAGTCTGCGCAAGGACTCTCGATGAAACGGGAGCAAATATCACTAAAGTCTAATTCCACAGCTCCGCTCTAATCGTGGAACAATGGTTTCCATGGTAACAGCTCCACTATTAGAACATTTTATATATCGCTCTCAATTTATTCCACATTCCTTGTCTACTAACAGACAGAAGGAGATAAAGTGAATGTAAAGAAACACAGCAGACATACAGAGACAGAGTGAGAGACAGACGGCAGAGTGAGAGACATACAGACAAATATATAAAATGATAGGGATGTGCATGGGCAAAATGGTTCGGTTCGGCATTCCGAAATTTGGCACTTTGGCACTTCGGACATTCGGAAGCATCTGAATGTCCGAATGGTCGAAATTCGTCTGAATTTCCATTCAGACCAAACCGAATGCACATGTCTACAAAATGATAATGCACTCACAATATATATTGTCCAAAAGAGATGTGTATATAAATTGCATTTTTAATTTTATGCCATAAGATTGGAAAAAGTGCAAGTGCTTGATATCTTGTCTTATAAGGCAGCATCAATGCACTGATACACTTAAATACTATTTAACCTCCACCTTCAACATGTGAATATATGTGCAATAAAACAAAGTCATACAACAGACTCGAAATTCAAAGGTAGTTTAACACCCTCTGGTCAGATCGTATCGGCTCCTTATATTAGTATGGTAATCTATACTAATGGGATATACTGCCCCAACGCGTTTCTCATGATGCCTATAAGCAGAATCCACGATAGCAAGGTTTGTATACACACATTTATTGTGAGGACAAAGACTCTAACAAGATCCTGGTACCAACACACATTGTGGTGAGATCCAACCGTGATGTTACTGACGGAGATCTGCTAAATAGTATGGGGACTCTATCTTAGATATTTTTTTCATTTTTGTATGTTTTTAGTAATGAGTACAGCCAGGTGGCCTCTCCTTTTTAAGTAGGGAATGTCGTTAGGTGATTACCCTAGCCTAATTTTCTTTGACTGGCATAGTATCATTTGACCTATCCCAGTATAATTTTGTATATTTGTATCTGTTTTGTGAGGTATGTGGGCAATCTTGATACAGCACCATTTTTTCAGGATAGTGCCAGCTTGCAATTATGTTTTTGTATTACAGACAGACAGGGTAAGAAAGAAGCATACAGACAGACCGTGATGCTTTCTCGAGATACGCATGGTTAATATTTGGGTGTCTCTCTTCCTACCATTATACAGGAGGTGGTCTTGCTCAGCACCAGGTTGGGGTGCCCCCGGGGCCCTTGGTTCGCATGGAGGGTTCCGGTATCTTTATCTGGTGTAATGCAAGTGGTGTGTCACGAACAGAGTTTGAGTGGTCGCTCTTCCCCTCTCACTCACCCTCATGGAAGCTGCAGATAATCAGTTCCTCTGATCCTCACTTCACCTACGCACTATACAGCGAGCGAGTTCAACAGCGACGGGAAATCTACCTGGAGAGAGGGGGAGAAAACACAGCCCGGCTTCATATCACCCACCTGAGGGCACGGGACTCTGGCGATTATGAGTGCCATACTCCAAACACCGCTCAGACTTTTTATGGGAGTTACAGTGCAAACGTTTACCTGAAGGGTAAGAAATCCAGCAATAAAACTCACAAAAACCAACTGGAGTATGGCGCTAATAACTCCTCCCACTGCGCCATATAACACTCTATGTAACTCCTCCCACTGCGCCACATAAGACTCTCTATAACTCCTCCCACTGCACCATATAACACTCTATGTAACTCCTCCCACTGCGCCACATAAGACTCTCTATAACACCTCCCACTGCACCATATAAAATTCTGTATAACTCCTCTCACTGCACTATTTAAAACTCTTTGTAACTCTTCCCACTATTCCATATAACACTCTATATTACTCCCTATAACCCCTCCTATTACTCCATATAACCTCTCCCTATAACTCCTTCTATTACTCCATATAACCTCTCCCTATAACTCCTCCTATTACTCCATATAACCCTCCATATAACCCCTCCTATTACTCCATATAACCTCTCCCTATAACCCTCCTATTGCTCCTACCTCCCCTATAACTCCTATTACTCCATCCTCCTATAACCCCTCCTATTCTCCATATAACCCTCCTATAACCCCCTCCTATTACTCCCATATAACCCGCTCCTCCTGTACTCCCTATAACTCCTCCTATTACTCCATATAACCTCTCCCTATAATTCCTCCTATTACTCCATATAGCCCTCCTATAACTCCCTCCTATTACTCCCTATAGCCCTCCCTATAACCCCTCCCTGTTACTCCATATAGCCCTCCTATAATAACCCCTCCTATTACTCCATATAGCCCTCCCTATAACTCCTCCTATTACTCCATGTAACCCTCCCTATAACTCCTCCTATTACTCCATATAACCCTCCCTATAACTCCTCCTATTACTCCATATAACCCTCCCTATAACACCCCCTATTACTCCATATAACCTCTCTATAATTCCTCCTATTACTCCCTATAACCCTCCCTATAACTCCTCCTATTGCTCCATATAACCCTCCCTATAACTCCTCCTATTACTCCCTATAACGCCTCCTATTACTCCATATAACCCTCCCTATAACTCCTCCTATTACTCCATATAACCCTCCCTATAACTCCTCCTATTACTCCATATAACGCTCCCTATAACTCCTCCTATTACTCCATATAACCCTCCCTATAACCCCTCCTATTACTCCATATAACCCTCCCTATAACCCCTCCTGTTACTCCATATAACCCTTGCTATAACTCTTATTACTCCATATAACCCTCCCTATAACTCCTCCTATTACTCCATATAACCCTCCCTATAACTCCTCCTATTACTCCATATAGCCCTCCCTATAACCCCTCCTATTACTCCATATAACCCTCCCTATAACTCCTCCTATTACTCCATATAACCCTCCCTATAACTCCTCCTATTACTCTTTGTATAGCCCTCCCTATAGCTCCTCCCTGTTACTCCATATAAGCCTCCTATAGCCCCTCCCTGTTACTCCGTGCCAGCCCCTCCCTATAGCTCCTCCCTGTTACTCCTATAGCCTCCTATAGCTCCTCCTATTGCTCCATATAGCCCTCCCTATAGCTCCTCCTATTACTCCATATAGCCCTCCCATAAACCCCTCTGTTACTCCATATAGCCCTCCCTATAGCTCCTCCTGTTACTCCATATAGCCCTCCCTGTTACTCCATATAGCCCTCCCTGCTCCCCTATTACTCCATATAGCCACTCCTATAGCCCCCCTCCTATTACTCCATATAACCCTCCCTATAAACCCTCCTATTACTCCATATAATCCTCACTATAACTCCTCCCATTACTCCATATAACCCTCCCTATAACTCCTCCTATTACTCCATATAACCCTCCCTATAAACCCTCCTATTACTCCATATAAACCCTCCTGTTACTCCATATAACCTCTCCCTATAACTCCTATAACTCCTCCTCTTATATATATATAACTCCATATAACCCTCCCTATAACTCCTCCCACTACTCCATATAACACTCTCTATTGCTCCTCCTATAACACTCTCTATTGCTCCTCCTATAACTCCTCCTATTACTCCATATAACTCCTCCTATTACTCCATATAACCCTCCGTATAACCCCTCCTATTACTCTATATAACCCTCCCTATAACCCCTCCTATTACTCCATATAACCCTCCCTATAACTCCTCCTATTACTCCATATAACCCTCCTATTACTCTATATAACCCTCCCTATAACTCCCCCTATTACTCCATATAACCCTCCTATTACTCTATATAACCCTCCCTATAACTCCTCCTATTACTCCATATAACCCTCCCTATAACCCCCTCCTATTACTCCATATAACCCTCCCTATAAACCCTCCTATTACTCCATATAATCCTCACTATAACTCCTCCCATTACTCCATATAACCCTCCCTATAACTCCTCCTATTACTCCATATAACCCTCCCTATAACCCCTCCTATTACTCCATATAACCTCTCTATAACTCCTCCTATTACTCCATATAACCTCCCTATAACTCCTCCTATTACTCCATATAACCAATTAGATTACAGGACTGTTAAAGGATAACTGTCATTAAAAAAAAAATCAATGTGTCAAACATTTTAATATACATGAATTAAAAAACAATGAAGAGTTAGTAAAATATAAAGATTAGATTCAGATATTGACTTTTTTATGATAGGTTTCCTTTAAGGGTTTTTAAAAAAATAAATAAATAAATTGTATTATATTAGAAGGGAAGACCGTGAATATAAAATAGGAAAACTCTAAGTTTAGAAATATATCTATGTATTTGTTCCTTTTAACAATCAGTCTTGCCATGTTGTTCTTCCGAATTGTCTCAGTCTGTATTCGCACAATATCAATATTATATAAATTATTTCCTCCATAAAGAATATGTCCAATCACTTTCTATTTCTCCACCTAAAAGCCTGTGTTCCTCTGCAGTAATCCCAGACATGCTGAGGGTACAGAGTTTGTCACCCGATATTCTAACTGTAGAAGATGATGACCCACTGAGCCTGGTCTGCGAAGTCTTCTCTGGGACCAGTCTGCACACTCACATCTCCGTGACCTGGTACCAGATGTATGGAGACGAGTCTCATCTGATCCTCAGCCTGTCTAAACATTCTGTGGTGTCAGCAGGACCCGGCTTTACTGTCCGCCATATCAAGGGTGAGGTCAGGCTCGAGAAAGTGTCTGCTGCCTGGTACCAGCTCACGCTGACCCGTTTAAAAATCACAGATGAAGCAGAATATTGGTGCCAGGTCACGGAATGGATCCAGGACCCAGATAACAGCTGGTACCCACTGATGACCAAAAGGAGCAGTGCCACCACCATCCAGCTGAGATCCCAAGGTAGACCATTAGTGGAAGGTAATGTTTTTCGTTATTTATGTTTTCGCGTAGATAGTCCATTAAAGGACACTGTTTTCACAAAACTTGGTTGAATTGACAACAATTTGTGAAAATAAACAAATTCCCATAAAGTCCCATATTACCAAAAGCCATCTCTAGCCAAAATTCGGTCATTCCACCTGAATGAGCATTAATGAGATTCATTTGGTGTCTGGTTTACCTGTTATTTCCAAATGTGAATTTTATATTAAATACAGGATTTACATATTTACCAAAAACCAAATGGATTCTGGATTTCAACCAGATCTTGCCGAGAGACAGGAAAATCAACTAATTAAAAACTTGCTTTCTTTTTGCAATGACTTTATTGAAATCCAGACTATTTGTGCTAAATATTACTGAATCTAGGATTATTGTTTGCTGTTACATTTCAGCAAGATACATGAAAGTTCTCAGGGTCAATGTCCGGTAGGTCTGTGTTCGGTAGGCCCATGTCTGATATGTCTATGTACGGTAGGTCTGTGTTCGGTAGGCCCATGTCTGATATGTCTATGTCCGGTAGGTCTGTGTTCGGTAGGCTCATGTCTGATATGTCCATTCCAGTTGGTCCATGTCTGAAGCCTGGCCATGCACAATGTTTTAATGAGGAAGGTCTATAGGGGCATCGAAAATCCCTGGACTGGACCTAAGTCAACAGACATGTAGTAGATATTTAATGACCTAATGGTGATGTCACAGAAGACATAATTAACCACTATTTCATTCCAGATATGATGTCAGCCGTTCGCAGCTCCACCACACAAATAACCGCTCCCCAAATTGTAATCTGTCTGCTGGCTCTGCTGTACTGGCCAATACACCAGAACAGCCAATGAACAGCACCATCTCACCAGCATGGATCTACTGCAGCCAATCAGATGTCAGCATGGATCTACTGTAGCCAATCAGGAGACAGCATGGATCTACTGCAGCCAATCAGGAAACAGCATGGATCTACTGCAGCCAGTCAGCTGTCAGCATGGGTCTACTGCTACAACCAACATATTAAAATGAAGCAAACATCAGAAGATCATTTTACTGGCTGTAACTCTACCCCATCCTCTGACTCTATAAAATCCATGGGACATCTACCTGTACCTACCTCACTCATTGAAGCCAATACCTATCTCATCATTACTCACACTTTCCTCCACATATTTTTCCTCGCTTTTTGAAACTCTTCTAAAAAAAGACCCTTTGTCACCTATTGAAGCCCTTCATTACTCCCTAATGCCCTTCATTACTCCCTAATTCCCTTTATACTCACTAATAACTGTGACAAAACCACTGTTTTATGGATACCAGGGCCCTTTCTTTCGTATGCCGTTCGTGCATTTAGCACTATTTCATTCCCTTTTATTGTACCGAATAACTACCGAACAGACAGACCACACGCAATGGGAGTGTGCAGCTTATTAACCTCCCAGAAGCTGTTGTTAACCGCAACTAATTGACCGGCTGTGTGGTCACCGTTCGTATGAACGAACACGTGGTGGGGGCCATCTTAAACTGTTGAACGCCCAGCAGTGTTTGGTCGTCGACCGCATGGAACTGTTTTCGCCCACTGGTTCCCACGAACACCACTGGGACTGCCAAACTTCCATCTCTTCGTCTCAGTTTATACAAACGCCGCGTCGTTCGGTACATTAATAACCCACAAACTGGACCGACCCGGATAGCTAAATCCATGGAGATTTCTGCCGAACAGTCGGTGAAAACTCCTTGGCTCCATGGCAATTCGACAGTGTTCATTGGATCTGAGCGCTGTTCGGATATATTGGGCACTCAGATCCAAGCTATCTGAGGATATGTGGGGGTTCAGTTTGGTGAAATATAAGTTATGTATTTTAATGTATTTTGTTACATATGTAAATTGGAGGGATTTTATTGTTTGTGGGAGTGTTTCACATTGTACTGTATGTTTGTTTGGTTACTGTAAATTGTATCCCAGTCCTCCACAAGGTCCATGTGGGAGTATCCCTTGCTGGAGGACCTGCATTAAAGGCCGAGCTGTGGCCACCATTAAACAGA
Source organism: Pelobates cultripes (assembly GCA_933207985.1). Classification (NCBI taxonomy): domain Eukaryota; kingdom Metazoa; phylum Chordata; class Amphibia; order Anura; family Pelobatidae; genus Pelobates; species Pelobates cultripes. The sequence goes on from OW240912.1 coordinate 2,681,012, forward strand.
TCGTTTTACCCCTTCATGAAGTCTTGGCTCATGTTGGGGGATTGGGAGCTATAATTCACTACACCTTCTGCTACACTTGGATTTCAGGAGATTCTGCACGGATATACTCGGCTTGAGTATAGGGGATCCATTACAATAGTATTGCTTACTAATACCCTTCCTCACTACTGAAACCTTTCATTACTCACTAATAACCTTTCATTACTCAGTAATAACCTTTATACTCACTAATACCCTTCCTCACAACTGAAACCTTTAATTACTCACTAATAACCTTTATACTTACTAATAACCTTCATTACTCACTAATACCCTTCCTCACTACTGAAACCTTTCATTACTCACTAATACCCTTCATTACTCACTAATACCCTTCATTATTTACTAATAACCTTTATTACTCACTAATAACATTCATTACTCATTAATACCCTTCATTATTCACTAATAACCTTTATACTCATTAATA
>OW240912.1:2681580-2707297 GCA_933207985.1 Pelobates cultripes
CTTTCCGTTACGGTCCCCTGCAAGTACGACGTTCCTAGAGACTCCGGCCGCTGCGGCTCCGGTTTTAATAGGAAACTTACCTTCGCCCACATCAAAGATGACGCAAAATGCGTTCGTCACGTCATAGACGCACATGCACGTTGTAGCGGAGAGCTGGTCTTTTACAGGTTAACTCCACTAAAGATCCCAGTGAGGCTCAGGAACAAGTGATAAAATACCATAGAATAATAATCCCAGCAAGCAAGGTAATCCACGAATATCCCAATGACTGGACGACACACAGCATCAGGAGCAGAACTGAATTTTTAATCCACACAACCTTCTTTTAAAGCTTTCTCCCATGCAAGGGAGGGATTTACAATAATTAGTACAGTATCCAATCATACATGAGTTGCCGCCCACACATCTCCTCCCCTTAGCCTGACTCTTAATCCTATTATGCAGTACACACATTTCTTAGGTTTCTGGATGTACCCCTAAACATAGGGGTACCCCTTTAAATATTATATCTGGGTGAGTGACATATCCAAAAATCACCCAGATCGGACCAGTAGTAAAAAGACTGGAGGGAACAACCGAAATTGGTTCCATGCGTTTTGGCCCTGCGGTCGGTCACAGAAAAAGGGAATAAACTGCACGAATGACTTGGGCTATGGAGACTAGGGAGGATTCAAATAAATATCCTTGTTCGGGTGTTTCTTTCTACCGAATGGGTGGCCGTTCGGTAGTTTCTATACGAATTTAAGGGCAGTGTTGAGGTCTCAGCGGTGTTTGCCTAGCCGAGTGTCCGATTTGGGTTCCAGACACTCGACGGCAAAACACCGCTGTTCGGGAGTTTAAAATGGCTGCCGCCACGTGTTCGTCTCCCGAATGGCGGCCACCCAGAGGATAAAGCACATATTACACGAATTGCCAATTACCCGTTTGCAACATTGTTGCAAACGGTAATTGGAGGCTGTGGCAAAACTAGCCACTTAAGACTGTAGTTGTATAAATGTGTTTCTATAGCTTTAAGGTTGTTAGAATCAAGTGTATTTATGTATCTGTATTTCAGGCAAACAAGAGCATTTGTATGCTGGCGGCATGAAAACCACCAGCATTCATACAGTAATTTCACAAACAGTGAATTTCAACACTGTTTGTGAAACTAATAAACTACCGAATGGGCGACCACACACAGGAGGTGTAGTTAAGTGCTTTCTTAGGTGGCCGTCGTTCGGCTGCCGACCACGCGGCGGTCGGCCATCTTGGATCCTTTGTTAGCCCAGCGGTATTTGGTCGTCGAGCGCCTGGAACTAAAATCGGCTACTTGACGGCACGAATACCGCTGGACTTCCAGGCCTTTGGTAGTTTGTTCCCCTAATGTCAATCGGTATTTTGAATGTGACTTGAATATAATGTGTGTTTCACGCGGCGTTCTGTTAGTTATGATGGGATCTGAGCGGTATTCTCATGAACTGTACGCCCAGACCCCAGCTATCTACCGAACGTCCATTCGTTTAAATAGAGCGAATAATGTGAAAGTTATGTATTTTAATGTGAAATATTGGTTCTGCTGCACGGAGGGATAATCCACTTAACGGTATATTCTAGTGGGAGTATCCCTCTTGTCCAGCAGTGCATGATGGGAAAAATGTATGTGTTGGTCAGTTCCCCATGTAGTCCCCTACTGTACCACCCCTGGAATGTCAGTAGGGAAACCCCTTGCATGGGGAATCCAATAAATACAGTGACTGTAAATAAAAGCTCAGTTGACTCCCAGCCTATGTGTCGTCTAGTTCTTGGGAGAGAAGGGATTATTGTATGCTGTATTTATTTACCTGGATTTTTCTATGCTGTTCCTGTTACCCAGCAGAGATACTGTGGATTATACTACCTCTCCGCTACAGAGGCACACTTACTCCTGGGGTGGTCTGATTGTTCGGTAGTTTCACTCGCATAATAACTGGAGTGATTTTACCGAATAATCAGCGAATGCTGCATACATTTCACATGGTACAATTCAACCGAACACACAGGAATTATATATAATTTTGAGGACAGCCCAATGCCATCCGCTACACACGTTTTGGGGTAAGAGGCCAGAGACAGCCAATTACAGCCTGAAGAGGGTTATTTTAAACCCAAATTTATCTTTTTGTCAGTGCCCTGTTGTGGTTTCCACCAGCCAGTTATCTGAGAGTGAGTTCCTGATCATGTTTTTCTGGTATTTGACTTTGGCTTAGTTTTGACTTCCGTGATATCTGATATCCTTGACTTCTGGCTTTCCACATTGTTGTGTCTCATTCTGTGTTCCTGACCTCGGTAAGTATTCTGACCATTCTCTGGTTAAGACTGGCCATTCTAAGGTCCGGTAAGACGTTATCCCTAGACTTAAGGTGTGATACAATTCTGCGTGCTGGATCAACTATAATCCTGACACATGGGAAGCGTGTTGAGACGCGTTAAACAGTCATTGTATTGGATGATGTCATGACGCAGTTAATGGAGTGCGGCAACGTGGGAACGGAGATCCCTCCTGCAGGGGGTGGGCCATGCATCCCTAACAATAACCCCATTATTATTATTGTCATTAAGGCTGTATGGCTCTAGAATCGCGCACCTCGTCTCGCTTACAGCGTTGCTGCCTTAGTTATGGTTTCTGTAATAGCGTCTCGCTGAGGTGTGTTTATAAGCCGGCAATGAGAGATTTCTGGTGAAACGTACAATAGGATTACAGGTAATAGGAGTAATTTTAAAGCAGAATCTAATTAAAACCAGGTAATTACACTCTAGTTGAAAGTACATTAACTTTGCAGGGTTTGCAGTCAGTGTTACGTCTTTCACTATAAACTTATTGCGATCGCTCTGCATTTACTGTCCTAACACTCGTTCATCCAAACAGTCCCCACTCAAATTGCTCTCTGTAAGGGCATACGGGGGGTAGGTACTATGTGCCAGCATGGGTATACAGGGGATAGAGCACTCTGTCCCAGTGTGGGCATACAGGGGTTAGATCATTCTGTGCCAGCGTGGGCATACATGGGTTAGAGCACTCTGTGCCAGCGTGGGCATACAGGGGTTAGAGCATTCTGTGCCAGCGTGGGCATACAGGGGTTAGAGCATTCTGTGCCAGCGTGGGCATACAGGGGTTAGAGCATTCTGTGCCAGCGTGGGCATACAGGGGTTAGAGCACTCTGTTCCAGCGTGGGCATACAGGGGTTAGAGCATTCTGTGCCAGCGTGGGCATACAGGGGTTAGAGCACTCTGTGCCAGCGTGGGCATACAGGGGTTAGAGCATTCTGTGCCAGCGTGGGCATACAGGGGTTAGATCATTCTGTGCCAGCGTGGGCATACAGGGGTTAGATTATTCTGTGCCAGCGTGGGCATACAGGGGTTAGAGCACTCTGTGCCAGCGTGGGCATACAGGGGTTAGAGCATTCTGTGCCAGCGTGGGCATACAGGGGTTAGATCATTCTGTGCCAGCGTGGGCATACATGGGTTAGAGCATTCTGTGCCAGCGTGGGCATACAGGGGTTAGATCATTCTGTGCCAGCGTGGGCATACAGGGGTTAGAGCACTCTGTGCCAGCATGGGCATACAGGGGTTAGATTATTCTGTGCCAGCGTGGGCATACAGGGGTTAGATCATTCTGTGCCAGCGTGGGCATACAGGGGTTAGAGCACTCTGTGCCAGCATGGGCATACAGGGGTTAGATTATTCTGTGCCAGCGTGGGCATACAGGGGTTAGATCATTCTGTGCCAGCGTGGGCATACAGGGGTTAGAGCACTCTGTGCCAGCATGGGCATACAGGGGTTAGATTATTCTGTGCCAGCGTGGGCATACAGGGGTTAGATCATTCTGTGCCAGCGTGGGCATACAGGGGTTAGAGCACTCTGTGCCAGCATGGGCATACAGGGGGTAGATCTCTTGTTGTTGTAGTTTTTTCTTCTTTAAATATGGTCTCCTCCTTTACTGTGTTGATTCCCTATTTTTCTGTGTATTCTATCGGCGTCCATCTTGTCACACTGTGGTCCTGTGTAAACTTGTTCCAACAGATTTCATTTGTTGACAGAGCTTCTATGATCTCAGTTCTAGTTATTTCTACATTTTGTGTTTGCTCAGACTCCTGGCTAAACGTTGAATTGCTGTGAATTACCCGGAAAGTGTCACCTCCCGGGAAGAGAGCACTGTAACGGAGCTCCCTGTACCCCGGCTGGGTACCTCCGCCAAGCTGGAACAGAGGACAAACCGCAGCACTTCTGCCCACAGTCGCCGCCGTGGCTGGACAGGGGCCCTGGAACTGCTCCTTCCTGGAGCCCAATGGGGAATACAAGGACTTTCCCAGTTGAATCCTCTGCAAGCTGGAACAGCAGACACAGGAGTAAATCTTATTTCCCTCCAATAACAGGACGGCACACAGTTTTGGAGTATAAGCTGGAATATCCTTTAATGGTGCCACACTGGCCTTTTATGACAATCCCCAAGCAAGGGGTACGCCAACATGGACCTTGTTGGGTACAGAGACACAAACCAATAACACATTTACAATGTAAGGCACTCCCACCCATGGCATACAATCCCTCCCCTCTGCCTGGGAGATAATTGGATCAGGTACTGCATTAACCCAATTATCTCCAGGCAGAAAAACACACATTTCTGAAAAGTCTCAAAAGTACCCCAAACATACATAAAACCCCACAAATGTTACATCCCCCGATAGCCCTGATCTGGGTCACCAACATATCCAAAAATCACCCAGATAACTTCAGGGGTTCAGGAATTTCCTGGAAGTAATTTATTTGACCGACCGCAGGCATGGTCCTATGCCCAAAACAGTTCCAGAGAATCAGGGCTTGCGGTCGGTCTAGTTCGGTAGTTTGAAAACTAACAAACTACTGAACAGAGTCAATAGTCTTACCCTGGAGCTTGTTCCCCTCATCCAGACGAATGATTTCACCGAACAGTGCCCTTCTAAGTTGTATAGAATCGAACGCAGGCGATGATGGAGGTCCAGCAGTGTTCGGGAGTTTCTGTATCCGAATTTAGTTCCATGAGATTCATGCCCAAACACTGCTGCCTGCGTTCATTCGAACAAGATGGCAGCCACCTCATGGTTGTCCAGATGAACAATTAGAACACTGCGGTGAGAAACGTTCCAAGTTGTTAATACAGGGAGTGCAGAATTATTAGGCAAGTTGTATTTTTGAGGATTAATTTTATTATTGAACAACAACCATGTTCTCAATGAACCCAAAAAACTCATTAATATCAAAGCTGAATATTTTTGGAAGTAGTTTTTAGTTTGTTTTTATATCTGTGTGTGCAGGTGACTATTACTGTGCATAATTATTAGGCAACTTAACAAAAAACAAATATATACCCATTTCAATTATTTATTATTACCAGTGAAACCAATATAACATCTCAACATTCACAAATATACATTTCTGACATTCAAAAACAAAACAAAAACAAATCAGTGACCAATATAGCCACCTTTCTTTGCAAGGACACTCAAAAGCCTGCCATCCATGGATTCTGTCAGTGTTTTGATCTGTTCACCATCAACATTGCGTGCAGCAGCAACCACAGCCTCCCAGACACTGTTCAGAGAGGTGTACTGTTTTCCCTCCTTGTAAATCTCACATTTGATGATGGACCACAGGTTCTCAATGGGGTTCAGATCAGGTGAACAAGGAGGCCATGTCATTAGATTTTCTTCTTTTATACCCTTTCTTGCCAGCCACGCTGTGGAGTACTTGGACGCGTGTGATGGAGCATTGTCCTGCATGAAAATCATGTTTTTCTTGAAGGATGCAGACTTCTTCCTGTACCACTGCTTGAAGAAGGTGTCTTCCAGGAACTGGCAGTAGGACTGGGAGTTGAGCTTGACTCCATCCTCAACCCGAAAAGGCCCCACAAGCTCATCTTTGATGATACCAGCCCAAACCAGTACTCCACCTCCACCTTGCTGGCGTCTGAGTCGGACTGGAGCTCTCTGCCCTTTACCAATCCAGCCACGGGCCCATCCATCTGGCCCATCAAGACTCACTCTCATTTCATCAGTCCATAAAACCTTAGAAAAATCAGTCTTGAGATATTTCTTGGCCCAGTCTTGACGTTTCAGCTTGTGTGTCTTGTTCAGTGGTGGTCGTCTTTCAGCCTTTCTTACCTTGGCCATGTCTCTGAGTATTGCACACCTTGTGCTTTTGGGCACTCCAGTGATGTTGCAGCTCTGAAATATGGCCAAACTGGTGGCAAGTGGCATCGTGGCAGCTGCACGCTTGACTTTTCTCAGTTCATGGGCAGTTATTTTGCGCCTTGGTTTTTCCACACGCTTCTTGCGACCCTGTTGACTATTTTGAATGAAACGCTTGATTGTTCGATGATCACGCTTCAGAAGCTTTGCAATTTTAAGAGTGCTGCATCCCTCTGCAAGATATCTCACTATTTTTGACTTTTCTGAGCCTGTCAAGTCCTTCTTTTGACCCATTTTGCCAAAGGAAAGGAAGTTGCCTAATAATTATGCACACCTGATATAGGGTGTTGATGTCATTAGACCACACCCCTTCTCATTACAGAGATGCACATCACCTAATATGCTTAATTGGTAGTAGGCTTTTGAGCCTATACAGCTTGGAGTAAGACAACATGCATAAAGAGGATGATGTGGTCAAAACACTCATTTGCCTAATAATTCTGCACTCCCTGTAGGTGTTAACAAGCTCCAGGGTGGTCTCTGGTTCGTGCGGTTGTTCGGTAAATGAGCCATATAATATAAACCAAGGTAGTTTGTTAAAAGCGCCCTAATCTCACTGGATAGATTAATGGAAAGCGTGGCCCCCTCCAGCCTCCCATAGATTTATTCATGGAAGACGCTAAGCGTTGTATGAAGGAGATTAACATGTTATGGGGGGGGGGGGTCACTGTGAGGGCTGATTGTGAGGTTGAGGAAATCTGTCTGAACGTGATGAGAATTAGAGTTCCCAAACACCAGGTTAAGCCATCTCTGCGTCATTACTGCTGTATACAGAGTATAGGGTATTGGAATACTGTAAAATAATCTTCAAGTACTGTAGAGTATTTGGTATTGGGGTACTGTATATAGAGTATTGGGGTACTGTCTATAGAGTATATGGTATTGTGGTACTGTCTCTATGGTATTGGGGTACTGTCTATAGCGTATTGGGGTACTGTCTATAGAGTGTTGGTATACTGTCTACAGAGTATATGGTATTGGGGTACTGTCTCTATGGTATTGGAGTACTGTCTATAACGTATTGGGGTACTGTCTACAGAGTCTATGGTACTGGGGTACTGTATATAGCGTATTGGGTATTTTCTGATACTTTGTCCATTCCGCAGAGTGTTCTATATAAAGCATGCATGTTGAAGGGCCAGTCTGTGTTAGGACAGGACAGCTGTTTAGCGCCCCCTGCAGCAGACTCTATGAATCTGACACACAGCGGTGTTTGTGGGGGGATAAAGAGACACCTTTATTTTACCCTAAGGCTTCCTGATTGTGGGTTGTAGCCATGTTTAGCCCTGCTCTATATAAATATCTTTGTCTCTCTCTGTATAAAAGCTGTCCTTCTCACTGTGCACTCTCTGTATAAAGCCTTCTCTCTCTCTCTGTGCGCTCTCTGTATAAAGCCTTCTCTCTCTCTCTGCACTCTCTTTATAAAGCCTTCTCTCTCTCTGTGCTCTCTGTATAAAGCCGTCTCTCTGTGCTCTCTGTATAAAGCCTTCTCTCTCTCTCTGTGTGCTCTCTGTATAAAGCCTTCTCTCTCTCTGCGCTCTCTTTATAAAGCCTTCTCTCTCTCTCTCTGTGCGCTCTCTGTATAAAGCCTTCTCTCTCTCTCTGCACTCTCTTTATAAAGCCTTCTCTCTCTCTGTGCTCTCTGTATAAAGCCGTCTCTGTGTGTAAATGCCGTCTCTCTGTGCTCTCTGTATAAAGCCTTCTCTCTCTCTGTGTGCTCTCTCTGTATAAAGCCTTCTCTCTCTCTGTGTGCTCTCTCTGTATAAAGCCTTCTTTCTCTCAGTGCTCTCTCTGTATAAAGCCTTCTCTCTCTCTGTGTGCTCTCTCTGTATAAAGCCTTCTTTCTCTCAGTGCTCTCTCTGTATAAAGCCTTCTCTCTCTGCTCTCTTTATAAAGCCTTCTCTCTCTCTCTCTGTGCGCTCTCTGTATAAAACCTTCTCTCTCTCTCTCTCTCTCTCTCTGCGCTCTCTGTATAAAGCCTTCTCTCTCTCTCTCTCTCTCTCTCTCTCTCTCTCTCTCTGCGCTCTCTTTATAAAGCCTTCTCTCTCTGTGCACTCTCTGTATAAAGCCTTCTCTCTCTCTCTCTCTGCGCTCTCTGTATAAAGCCTTCTCTCTCTCTGCGCTCTGTATAAAGCCTTCACTCTGTGTGAAGCTGTCCCCCCCTCTCTCTATGTATAAAGCCTTCTCTCTCTCTGTGCTCTGTATGAAGACGTTCCTCACTCTCTGTATAAAGCCTTCTCTCTCTCTCCGTGCGCTCTCTGTATAAAGCCTTCTCACTCTGTGCTCTGTCTGAAGACGTCCCTCTCTCTCTGTGCACTCTCTGTATAAAGCCCCCTCTCTCTCTGTATAAAGCCTTCTCTCTCTCTCTGCGCTCTCTGTATAAAGCCATGATTTCTTTAGAGAAGCACTATATAAAGGCATGCATTCTTCGTATGATCAGATAATGAGTTATTTTGGGCCCTCTGGCTTACAGCGCGGTAAAAAGACGCTGATGGAGATGGGACCGTATCACTGGTAAATGGGCAAAGTATCGAGGAGAATGGAACAGAATGGAAGAGTGGATGAAATCAATGGAGGAGGGAAGAAGAGGAATTCTGTTTTGGATGGATTCAGTTGCAGATCGCATGAGGACATCATGAGACCATGTCAGAAAGGCAGGAGGTAATGTGAAAGGAGATATCGGGTGTGTAGGAAGGAGAAGAACATCTGTCTGTTATCTGCAAAGAAATGGCCATTAAAGCAACAAGAGAATACAAGTTTGGCCAGTGACGGTGTGCAGAGAGCCAAGAGAAAGGGGGTCGAGGACTGAGCTGAGCGGTACATCACCGGTATAGAGAGATCAAGGAGAGCGTGGATAGAAGAGAGCTGAGATTGGCCAAGGAAGTTCTGAACATAAAGGACTGTAGTTTTAGTCAACTGGACAGGCAGATAACCAGATTGGATGTTCGGAGAGTATCATGGGAGTAGATGCAGATTGTGTACATAGCTGATTGTGGAGAACACCCTCAAAAAGCTTAGAAATATAGTGGAGAAGACTTATTGGTCATCGTGAAGAAGAGTTTAATGGGAAGAAGCGAGAGAGTGGGCCTGGGGGCACTATATAACAAGGATAGTAATAGGGAAGGCGCTACAGAAAGAGGAGCTGTGGACTTCAAAGAATGAGCAGCTATGGTGGTTGGATGTGGAAGGTCCTGCCAGATAACTGCTGCAGGTTCATCTATGGGTTTCATGACGGAGTGTGCAATACCTACAAACCTGTCTTCTGATTACATTGTAGTTTTAATGTGATTTTAGCCGAGGAAGATCTAAAAACGGCTTTTTCATCGATTTACGTGTGTACTGGTAATAATCACACTTGGGCTTTATTTTATAGTATCTTTTTTTTAATTTATTTTTTTGGCATATAATTAGTTTACTTCCTAAGCTCGCCCATTCTGCCTCTCCCTCCCTCTTGCCGTACCAATATAATACTACATATTGGAAACTCTGCAGTACTATCTAGAAAGCCATTGGAACACTTTAATTAATATATATTTATTAATGAGATATTCTTGTAAATATTTTTGATTATTGGACCCGTCTGGTTTTTTTTAGATTAAAAAAGCCAATGATTTAAATGGACCCTTTAAGCACCAAAACAGCTTAAGGTTAATGAAGCAGTTATGGTGTACAGATCATGCCACGGCAGGCTCACTGCTCAATTCTCTGTCATTTGGGTGTTTTAAATAACTTTTTCACTCCGTGCACAGTGATTGCAAAGATCCACTAATCCATTGCTTTTCATGTCATTCTCAAAGATGTTGGATGGTATATTTTACATACTGACGCTGGGTGTCGGATAATATACTTTACGTACTGACGCCGGATGGTATACTTTACGTACTGATGCCGGATTTCGGAAGGTATACTTTACATACTGACGTCGGATGGTATACGTTACATACTGACGGGTGTCGGATGGTATACTTTACGTACTGACGCCGGATTTCAGATGGTATACGTTACATACTGATGCCGGATGGTATACTTTACATACTGACGCCGGGCTTCTGAATTGTCTGCCTTTTCCAAACCAATTTAGTGAATGGGCAGTCACTGATTGGCTAACAGCAGTTAGCTGACTCTCACAGCCTGTAACAAAACACTACCCTATGCCTGGGAACATCTGCTATTACCGGCTCTTTAAGAGCCAGCCAGGCACCTACACAGGTACAGACGCATGGGATTATAACGATATATTGTTTATCCAGTGAAAGGATACCAAACTGGATATAAATTGAAAATGCTTACCTGCTTTCGTGGGGATTCTTCTTTAAAACAGTTCGTGTCTTTTAAAACATTTGCTTAATTGTGAGACCCATACGGTATAGACCCAGCATTCATCATATGAATGCAAACTACCGAACACCGGACCACCCTGCTACCTAATTAAGTGGTAATTTACCTCCCTGATCGGCACATCCAGTCTTTATGGGAAACGCACGAACGCTTTGTTTAAGTTCCTGGGTGGCCGCCATTTCGGGACTTTTAGACGTGTTCGCGGCCATCTTAACTCCCGAACAGCGGTGTTTTGCCGTTGAGTGTCTGGAACTAAAATCTGAGACCTCCATAGCACCGTAAATTCGTGCCAAAACTACCGACTGCCATGCCGTTTGGTAGAAAGACTATGCAGCATATGGGGATTCTGACGAACATGAAAATACCCACGGATGGCAAGCTTTTCATGACTTTTTAACGCACGAACGAGGACCGACCGCAAGGCCAAAACTCATGGAGTTCTTTTCGGCTATTGTGCCTGTGCGGTCGGTCAAAACTTTAAAGCTCCATAACTCCCGAACCCGTTAACCGAATGGGATGATTTTTACATATGTGGCTATCTGGGGATACTGGATTTATGAATGTACCCCAGATATTTGGGGTACATCCAAAACTAGGGTAAAAATGTGTCCTTGTTAATTATGTTAAAGGTTTATCTGAGGGGAGGAGATGTGTGGGTTGTACCTTGTCTGTTATTGGTTACTATGTTAATTATGTGGGTGTCTCCCTTGCATGGGCAGCATCACATAAAAGGAGAATGCATGCCATTAAAATTCAGTTCTTCTTGACCTTTCAAAACGTAGCCTTGTCTCATTCTTGGAAGGGGATTTACAGCATAACTACCTTGCTCTTTTAATAGCTCTGCAGGGCTCTTCACTTGGATCTCGTGAATGGGAATAAGCCACTCCATTACTACACAGCGACTTGCCGGGAAAAGGACGTCTCCAACGGCTGATACCCTCTCACTACCTGGGTAGCCGTTACACAGCCAATCAGCAGCGCCCCTGCCCCGCGGCACTCTGCCCTTCCTGAACCTGAAAATTCAGAAACCGAATGGGGGCACTTTGCCTCCTGGCACCATAACGTCCTTCAGCTTCCTGTGTGTGTGTGTGTGTGTGTGTGTGTGTGTGTGTATATATATATATATATATATATATATTTTTTTTTTTTTGTTACCTTCGAATTAATCATTTTGACATATCTTTTACGCTTCAAATAATGCATTGAAAAATCCATGCGCTACAGCCTGTAGTATCCCTTTAATAAGGCCCCTTCTGATATCACAGTTTTGCCAGGTGGGGGTAAATCTCAAATTCCCTTTTCTCTGTTGGTATCGTATGTCAGCCTGGCAGCTGCGAAGGTGTAAAATCCGTCCGTGTAACACGAGTGTCCACGTTCACATTCCCAGCCCTTTTATATCATATTTGAGGTGGCTGTGTCAGACTCTGGCCCATCTGGGCTGCCTCGTACGATGAGGGGATATGTTCTGAACCCCAACAGGATGATTTCCTATAGACAGGATAATGGCTGTCTATATACCGGCTCTCTGTATTAGACAGGCCTGGCTGGCTATCCATATATACCGGCTCTCTGTATTAGACTGGCCTAGCTGGCTATCCATATATACCGGCTCTCTGTATGAGACAGGCCTGGCTGGCTATCCATATATACCGGCTCTCTGTATTAGACCGGCCTAGCTGGCTATCCATATATACCGGCTCTCTGTATGAGACAGGCCTGGCTGGCTATCCATATAAACCGGCTCTCTGTATTAGACAGGCCTGGCTGGCTATCCATATATACCGGCTCTCTGTATTAGACCGGCCTAGCTGGCTATCCATATATACCGGCTCTCTGTATGAGACAGGCCTGGCTGGCTATCCATATATACCGGCTCTCTGTATTAGACCGGCCTGGCTGGCTATCCATATATACCGTCTCTCTGTATTAGACAGACCTGGCTGGCTATCCATATATACCGGCTCTCTGTATGAGACAGGCCTAGCTGGCTATCCATATATACCGGCTCTCTGTATTAGACCGGCCTGGCTGACTATCCATATATACCGGCTCTCTGTATTAGACAGACCTGGCTGGCTATCCATATATACCGGCTCTCTGTATTAGACAGTCCTAGCTCTCTCTCTATATACGCTGTCTCTCTGTATTACAGTCCTAGCTCTCTCTCTATATACGCTGTCTCTCTGTATTAGACAGTCCTAGCTCTCTCTCTATATACGCTGTCTCTCTGTATTAGACAGTCCTAGCTCTCTCTCTATATACGCTGTCTCTCTGTATTAGACAGTCCTAGCTCTCTCTCTATATACGCTGTCTCTCTGTATTAGACAGTCCTAGCTCTCTCTCTATATACGCTGTCTCTCTGTATTAGACAGTCCTAGCTCTCTCTCTATATACGCTGTCTCTCTGTATTAGACAGTCCTAGCTCTCTCTCTATATACGCTGTCTCTCTGTATTAGACAGTCCTAGCTCTCTCTCGCTCTATATATAAACTAGGCCCCGGAGTATGGTAGGTAGGTAGGTAGGTGTGGGGTTTGGTGGTAATGTAAATCCCCAGAATATAAACTGAGAGGATCAGATAACTAAGAGGAAAATCTCCCATTACAGAAAACAATGGAATTCTAATTACTGCAACACAGCAAATTACTGGCATTGTATTAACCCTTTAATTACTGGCATTGTATTAACCCTTTAATTACTGCAACACCACAAATTACTGGCATTATATTAACCCTTTAATTACTGGCATTGTATTAACCCTTTAATTACTGCAACACAGCAAATTACTGGCATTATATTAACCCTTTAATTACTGGCATTGTATTAACCCTTTAATTACTGCAACACAGCACATTACTGGCATTATATTAACCCTTTTAATTACTGCAACACAGCAAATTACTGGCATTGTATTAACCCTTTAATTACTGCAACACAGCGCATTACTGGCATTATATTAACCCTTTAATTACTGCAACACAGCAAATTACTGGCATTATATTAACCCTTTAATTACTGGCATTGTATTAACCCTTTAATTGCTGCAACACAGCACATTACTGGCATTATATTAACCCTTTTAATTGCTGGCATTATATTAACCCTTTAATTACTGGCATTATATTAACCCTTTAATTACTGCAGCACATTACTGGCATTATATTAACCCTTTAATTACTGGCATTATATTAACCCTTTAATTACTGCAACACAGCACTGGCATTATATTAACCCTTTAATTACTGGCATTATCTTAACCCTTTAATTATTGCAACGCAGCACATTACTGGCATTATATTAACCCTTTAATTACTTGCATTATATTAACCCTTTAATTACTGCAACACAGCACTGACATTATATTAACCCTTAATTACTGCAACACAGCACTGACATTATATTAACCCTTAATTACTGCAACACAGCACATTACTGGCATTATATTAACCCTTAATTACTGCAACACAGCGCATTACTGGCATTATATTAACCATTACACTGCTGGTTGTGCTGATGGTTAATACATGCACACGTGTAGGATATTATAAACTCTCTACTGCCATGGGTTAAAGCACAACAGCATCTGTATGTTTTCCTTCACATTAACCCATTAATGTGGTGCTTTCTGGCGATGAGTGACTTTATCTGTACCATCATGATGTATTAACCTGCTGTATCTGACCCCAGTACTCTGCTTTCTGCGAAAGCTATGCATTGAGTGGCTGGGGTCACAATTTGGACGTTTTGATCGTACCGGTAAGTCCAGTGGCACCCATGCCAGTCCTTACGCCCGGTTCACTGTCCGCCATCTAGTTAAAAGGCCGCCCATCATCCATTCATACTTACCGCCTCTCTGTAATGGCTGCTCAGGAATTATACGAATATGTGATAGAATTAACTAGAAAACAACCTAAACTCTTTGTTTTACCTTTCTGTGTGAAAATCGTCCATTTACCAGCAATCTGCGTCTCTAACCCTGGTACCCCCAAATGTTAATGTCCCTGGCAATCAGAGGGTTAATAAGGCTAGCAGCTTTGTCATTCACAACAGTAAAGGGTTAATTGCCCGAGCTAGTATTCTTGTGATTGGATTCTCAGGATGCTGTGGGCAAGACAGGACCTGATTTTCGAAACAGAGAGCAAGGATTGGTTGTCTGTGACATCACAGCAGTGAGGTCGTCGTGTTCTGATTGTGACCTTCGCCCCCTCCCGTGCCTTCTAAGGTGTCTCTGCGCCACACCTTGCTTGTGATGTTACACAACGTGCAGCGATTGGTGGGAGGAACACGCAGGAATCTCCTTTACAAACTACACAAAGCGCTTGTCACCGGGTATAATCCCATTTATGGCTAAATTAAAACCGAATCTCGGGAAATGAGTGATCCTGAATGTTCCTGCCATGCGAGGATTGATTTCTGTGTAAAATGTTTTACACGGGATTACGTTGCAGTGTTACCTGCCTGATATCGAGCACTATAATAGACTAACTATTATTCATTTATTACAGCTGTGCTTAATGGACAATATTTCAGCCAAATTGTGAACTTTCTGCAATTATTTAATCTTGAGATAAAGAGAAGTATTCGTAAATAAAACTCACCTTAGTGAGCGTGCTGCTCAGGTAGTGTGGGTTATAGGAGGTGTGGGGAGCTGCAGTGAGCGTGCTGCTCAGGTAGCGTGTGTTATAGGAGGTGTGGGGAGCTGCAGTGAGCGTGCTGCTCAGGTAGTGTGGGTTATAGGAGGTGTGGGGAGCTGCAGTGAGCGGGCTGCTCAGGTAATGTGGGTTATAGAAGGTGTGAGGGAGCTGCAGTGAGCGGGCTGCTCAGGTAGTGTGTGTTATAGGAGGTGTGGGGAGCTGCAGTGAGTGTTCTGCTCAGGTAGTGTGTGTTATAGGAGGTGTGGGGAGCTGCAGTGAGTGTGCGTTATAGGAGGTGTGGGGAGCTGCAGTGAGGGTGCTGCTCAGGTAGTGTGTGTTATAGGAGGTGTGGGGGCTGCAGTGGGTGATGCGTGTTATAGAGTGTGGAGGAAGCTGCAGTGGCGTGCTGCTCAGGCAGTGTGTGTTATAGGAGGTGTGGGGAGCTGCAGTGGCGTGCTGCTCAGGTAGTGTGTGTGTTATAGAGGTGGGGAGCTGCAGTGGGGGTTGCTGCCTGGGTAGTGTAAGGAGCTGCAGTGAGGTGCTGCTCAGGTAGTGTGTTATAGGAGGTGTGGGGAGCTGCAGTGAGCGTGCTGCTCAGGTAGTGTGGGTTATAGGAGGTGTGGGGAGCTGCAGTGAGTGTGCTGCTCAGTAGTGTGGTTATAGGAGGTGTGGGGAGCTGCAGTGAGTGCTGCTCAGGTAGTGTGGGTTATAGGAGGTGTGGGGAGCTGCAGTGAGTGTGCTGCTCAGGTAGTGTGGGTTATAGGAGGTGTGGGGAGCTGCAGTGAGGGTGCTGCTCAGGTAGTGTGTGTGTGTGTGTGTGTGTGTGTACGTGTACCCTAGCTATGTGTGCATCCTCTATATCCTCGTTTTTTTGAAGCAGTTACGGTGCCCAGATTGTGTATTTTTGATCTCCTCATCCGATAAAGCCATGTTTGTTCTGCGATCATTCTGCCGGCGTTGATAAATCATATTTCCAGCCCTAGGCTCGCATCTCGCTATCCCTGTGTCTAATAGCTAGGCGAGATAAAGGCGTTTTTTTTCTAGGTCATATTATCACTTTTTATTCATATTTTTTTGAGAATTATTTGACTGTGCTTTTAACTCCTTGTCGAAAATGTCCTGCAACTGGCAAGTTGTGTTTATTTGTATTTCCCTGTATTAATGTCCAGGGCTGGCAATAAGTATACTGTGAGTACTGAATGGGTTAATTTCTAATCAGAGGGCAATGAGTTGTGTTCTGTGGAGCTGTGACAGTAAGGGGTTAAGCTAGCTGCCGAGCTGCAGAGATTGATATGCAATTCTTCAGACATGTCATCATTTAATATCAGAGTATGGTGTGTGCAGCCAAGAGAGAGTTAACGCATGTGTGATCTGTGCAGCCAGGCAGGGGTTAATGGGTATCTGGTCTGTGCAGCCAGGCAGGGGTTAATGGATATCTGGTCTGTGCAGCCAGGCAGGGGTTAATGGATATCTGGTCTGTGCAGCCAGGCTGGTCTGTGCAGCCAGGCAGGGGTTAATGGATATCTGGTCTGTGCAGCCAGGCAGGGGTTAATGGATATCTGGTCTGTGCAGCCAGGCAGGGGTTAATGGATACCCGATCTGTTCCATATTTGCATACATCATTGTTTATCCACCCTGAGCCTAATCTTAGGGCCCTGGTCAGTTCTCTGCCAGCTGTAAAACATACTATTTCCACATGTTCATTACATGACGTCCACCACATACAACATATGTTAAGTGTGCTGACTTCTTTATACATGCAGCCTCTACATTTGGGTACGGTGCCATATCAGAGGGTCTCAAATTGATGAAATGGACTCCCCATATTGATCAGCCCTCCATAAAGTGACCCCCTCTCCCATATCAATCAGCCCTCCAGTTAGAGACCCTCCCCTCCGCCTGTCTGCCATCTCGTATGCTTTGTGTGCACGCGTGTCTTCGTCCTTGTATGCTTTGTGTGCATGCCAGTCTGCGTGCTTGTGTGCATGCGTTTCTGCGTCCTTGTATGCTTTGTGTGCATGCCTGTCTGCGTGGTTGTGTGCATGCGTGTCTGCGTCCTTGTATGCTTTGTGTGCATGCCTGTCTGCGTGCTTGTGTGCATGCCTGTCTGCGTCCTTGTATGCTTTGTGTGCACGCCTGTCTGCGTGTTTGTGTGCACGCCTGTCTGCCTACTCGTATGCGCTTGTGTGAACTCGTGTCTGTGGCTCTTTCTCTGTGTGTCTATTTATAAATCTTCACATATTACCAGCTGTTTCCATGCTGAACCTCAATAGACTGCATCCATTTGGGGCACAAAAGGTTAAATCAGAGAGTGTTGTTAAACATGGAAGGACCATATTCTTTATATAAGATGCGACTACCATATTACAATGGTAACCAGCGCTGCCCATAGCTATACTATTCTGTAACTGATCGGACACACGTCCACAGCTGAGAAATAAGTCCCAGGGAGAAAATGAATGAAGGAATGATTTTCTGAGTGAAGACTGTGCTAGGTTAGGAAATGTTTGTTTCGTTGGAGGTGATAGGGAGCGAGGCAGTGGTGAAGGCTAGGACAGTCACATGTAACACACAGGGTTCTCTGCTCCCATGTATAAAACTCTGTCTCCCCCTACAGGCGATACCTGGGCTCGCACCGTACGGGTCCCCACAGGCCCTCTGCTTCGCGTCGAAGGTACAAAAGTGACAATCGGCTGCAATGTCCGTGACTATGAAGGACCCGCGGAGCAGAATTTCGAGTGGATGTTCTCCTCTGCGGAGCAGCGTGGTTTGCAGATTCTCAGCACGTTTGATCCCCTCTATACAGACACCCTCTATAAACACAGGGTGGACACACAGGACATCCAGCTGCAGAGGGTCAGCAACAGTGAGGTCCTACTCCATATCCTGCAACTGGGAGCATCGGACAATGGGACGTATACCTGTTCTACGCCCAGCACGGACGCTACCTTCAGTGGGAACTACGAGGCCTCCGTGCAGCTGAGAGGTACGGTTTCAATGCAGACCGCTCAACACATAGTGGGCACAGCTCTCTAAATCCAATCCCTTCTGCTATAAGCACTTATTGGGACACTGTGGGCACTATAACAACTTCAACTGATGTGGCTATGTTGCCTGGAGTCCAGGAATACGGAGTCCAACGTCACCTCTAAACGATTGGCTGCAAAGCTACGCAATACCAAGGGTGCCAGTGATGGGCTGAAAGCGTCAGCTCATACCTCGCAGCCAATCCTTCTCCAATCCCTGGTATGAATTGGTATGGCGCATATCAGGGTATATTGGGGACCGGGCTTCCAGGGGATCAATAATCTCTGGTAAACAGTGAGTGAACCATCAGCAGGTTTGCAGGATCTGGTACTCCAGGGACCAATCAGTTGAAGTAGTTATGGTGCCAACAGTGTTCCTTTAATTTTAGATCTGAAAGACTGCTTTATGGGTTGTTATTAATGTGCTTCTTCCTTTTAGAATGGTTCTCGCCTAGTTGAATCACACTGTGCATCCCAAACTTTTCTGTATGTACTGCCTGCAGACCGCTTCGGCGGAGCTTGTAGTGGAGCGAGAGGGACTACAGAGTCCTTTTCAAAACGTAAAAATGTAAAATAAATCCGCATAATGTTTATATTGAAAAACAGGATGAATAGCTACTACAGTACACCGCATGAATCCACAAATTCTGTATAAATTGTCTATGTAGGGATAACGTTACTACGTACTTTACTGGAGTCTTGTGAGTTAATTAATTTCCCGTTCATTCAGTACATATTTTATTAGATTTCAAACAGTTTGAAGAAGACATTCAATTTTTCTCACATTGAGAGTACGTGTGACAGAAATGGACAAATAGAAAAGGTTGAATATCCCTGCGGCCTCTCCGGGATTAAAGCTTTCTGAAACTGAATGGGCATGAGGCCGCGAAACAAACCTTTCGTTGCGGGCGGTTCCCAAAAGCCTGACTTATAGAATGGGCCAGGTCCTGGTCCCAGACTAGAACCATCTCATATAATACAAACTGGTGCAGAGCCACGCACTCCCACCTCCGCTGGTCCTGTACCCACCCCATCGCTCTTTGCATAGTTGAAGTTTTTCAGACTTTTCACATCCACAAAGAATTTGTACCCCCGCACCCCTCAGGGCTTCCTGTGCCCTTATCCTCCTCATTTAGATTAAGAACAAGTCTCTATTGAAGAAGATTGGTTGCTGGGAGGTCATGACCCAGACAGAGAGAGAGAGAGAGTTAAATAGGAACCAGAGAGAGAGAGAGAGAGTTAAATAGGAACCAGAGAGAGAGAGAGAGAGAGTTAAATAGGAACCAGAGAGAGAGAGAGAGAGTTAAATAGGAACCAGAGAGAGAGAGTTAAATAGGAACCAGAGAGAGAGAGTTAAATAGGAACCAGAGAGAGAGAGACACACTAAACCAGTAAAACACAGCGCGAGATGCAGCCACACTGTAAACACGGCGCGAGATGCAGCCACACTATAAACACAGAGCGAGATGCAGCCACACTATAAACACAGAGCGAGATGCAGCCACACTGTAAACACGGCGCGAGATGCAGCCACACTGTAAACACGGCGCGAGATGCAGCCACACTGTAAACACGGCGCGAGATGCAGCCACACTATAAACACAGCGCGAGATGCAGCCACACTGTAAACACGGCGCGAGATGCAGCCACACTATAAACACAGAGCGAGATGCAGCCACACTATAAACACAGCGCGAGATGCAGCCACACTGTAAACACGGCGCGAGATGCAGCCACACTGTAAACACGGCGCGAGATGCAGCCACACTATAAACACAGAGCGAGATGCAGCCACACTATAAACACAGCGCGAGTTTCTTTTGCTTACTTGTCTAGATTTCTCCGTGGGATTTAGAGGGATTAGAGGAAATCCCCCATTTTCAGGTGTGCTGCCTTCTTTATCCTATTGTTCGGTTGCTCAGCCCTACTCCAACTCCTCTTTATTTTTGTGTCTTACAGTGTCCGATACAGCATGAGATACAGCGACATATTAAATAGAGCGACACTATAAACACAGAGACACTATAAATACTGTGTGGGCTATAACATTTCAGTAAATGCTGGGAAGGCTATGTCATCGCAGTAAATGTATAGAGTGCTGAATTTTCCCAATTTAATGCAGCTAGGTCTATGGTAAGGTGATAATCACAAGGTGTGTTACCACAATGCAATAAAGAATTAGCTTCATTAAGCTGCGCTGCTTTTCTGGTTCAGTGCAGACCCCAGAGACACTAAGGGTTTAATGAAAGCCTAATTTTTGGTGAATAGAATATCCATGTTATCAAACAGTCACTGACAAAGCCATTTCTCCTTTTCAGTCATCCATGACACGCTGAATCTTACCAAACCTACGTCTAAGGGGCGTCAGTCTGTGAACCGCAACGTCCCCCATGGTGGTTCATTCCAGCTGTCCTGCCAGGCCTCTGCCTCGGACTCCGTAGAGCACACACACCTCTCACTAGCCTGGGAGCGACAATCTTCCAGTGGTTCTGCTCAGGTCCTGACACTTACTCACCTCGGGCGTGTGGATCCTGGCCGAGATTACACGGACCGTTACACCAGCGGAGACGTACGTCTGACATCCACGGAGGGAAATGATTACACGCTCACCATAGACAGATCCCAGCCCTCGGACGATGGGGAATATCAATGTGTGGCCAGTACCTGGGTTCAGGCACCCGATGGGTGGGAAAAGATCCAAGAAAAGAGGGTGTCCGTGGCCCACATTCACGTTCTTCCCATTGGTAGGTCCTGGGGAGGTTAAGGCAGACAGGACTGTGTGATATGGACAAGTAGATCAGTTAATTCTTGTTCCAGTTGGTTGATCCTATAAGAATGCTGGAGTCTGTTTGATGGACAGTAAGTAGACCATCGCATGCTCGTGTCCTCCGTACTGACAGTTTGCTCATTGCTGTGTCCACAGGTCTCAGTATTAGGGTGCCATTATCAGAAGTTCAGGTCAATGAAGGTTTTCCACTCAACCTGTCCTGTGAGGTTTCCCAGGACTCTGCAGGGGCTGTACTAACGAGGATCAGCTGGTCATTTCAACCTGACTCTTCCCCGGGAGAGATTCGTGAGTTGCCAGGAGGGCCAGATGTGGACCCTGCCGCTCTGGATGATAGTGTTCACAGCTTGCTGATTCCCCAGGCGTGGGATAGTGGATCTTATACGTGCAGGGCGATCGTCTGGGCTCTGCAAAGCAACAACACCTGGTCTCAAGCTGCAGAAAAGGTGTCCGATCCTATCAGAGTGCTGGTGGTTTCCACCGGTAAGTGGGTGTATATATAAGGCATACAATGATCTTGTTCTCTCTCCATACTAATGGAGGCTGGAGATGAACACACATTGGGGGAGATTTATCAGATCATCTGTTTGTGTTTAACGGCTTAAGTTATTCTACAAATGGTCTACTTCTTGCCCCTTCTATATGTCTCGCTATACCTCCTGCCCCCTCTTTCTGTCTCGCTATACCTCCTGCCCCCTCTATCTGTCTCGCTACACTTCCTGCCCCCTCTATCTGTCTCGCTACACTTCCTGCCCCCTCTATCTGTCTCGCTACACTTCCTGCCCCCTCTATCTGTCTCGCTATACCTCCTGTCCCCTCTATCTGTCTCGCTATACCTCCTGCCCCCTCTATCTGTTTCGCTATACGACCTGTCCCTCTATCTGTCTCGCTATACCTCCTGTCTCACTATACTTCCTGCCCCTCGATAATTCTTGCTTGGCTTTATGTCCTGCACCCTCTGTCTATCTGCCCCGTTTCCACATCGGCTGGTTTGCTTTTCCTTGCAGACATGTATCTGCTCTATTATTGCATTCAGCCCAGTGCCGTGCAGCTCCCCCCATGTTTTCCTCTTACTCCCTGCTCCCCAACTTTGTTTGCTTCGGCCCTAATCTGTCTCATGACAACCCGGACAACTTTCTCCTCTCTTACCTTTCTGTCACTTCCTTTCTCTCTACTTCTTCTTTCTCTTCTTGGCCATGCTCTGTTTATTTCACTCTCATCCTTATTGTGTTTTCCCCATTTTACAGCGCCCGTTTTCATGGTCTCTCTGAACTCCACTATGCTGCCTCTGTTTTCAGAGGAGCCCACGGAGTTGTTATGTCATATTAGTGGCTCTAATGTGGACCGTCTGTCTGTGTCGTGGTATTACACTCCTGGAGCACCCCCACACAGCACCACCTCCCCCCCACAACTTGTGGCCTCACTAGATCAGGACTGGACCCTCCAGGTGGGGGATGGTTACGAGGAACGACTGGAAAGGGGGGAACTAATCTTATTACGTAAGGATACCCACACCTTCATCCTTCGGCTCCAGTGGACAACAGAGGCTGACAGAGGAAACTACCACTGTGTGGGCATTTCCTGGAAACCGCAGCGTGATGGCAGCTGGATGCAGAATGGAGAGGTGGCTTCAAGCCCTGTCAATGTCTTTTGGAAAGAAGAAGGTAAGAGAGTTCAATCCCTGGGTTTTCAGTTTAGTACCCCTATGCCTTTCTTCCTGCTCTGCAGGGATAAATATTTAATCTTCTACCGGCTGGTCTGCCGGATACCACCGTGTGGCCACGGCTTATTCCTGTAACCCCCTTGCAAGGTATGTAGACAGAAGCACCAAAGGTGGTATTTACCAACCGTAGAGGTCACTATTCAGGTTACTGAAGCTCATGTCACAGACTGGAATACACAGACGGCTATAGAAAGTAACTCCATATAGTTTTACGAGTCGTTGGATGCTCTTTTCCTCTTCGATGTTAAGTTCTACAAACTCAGTCCTTTCCAATCTGATTTTAGACTTTTGACTTGCTAAATGGATAGCCAAGAATTTCTTTTTGGTAATAACTTTGCAATCAAAGTGCCTTGTAAAAGAGAATTCTAATGTTTTTATTTATACATTTCTTTTAATGAATCTGTCACTAAAGATACCTCACCAGAGGTGGAATGTGTTTCCTGGTAGCACTAGGTTTGACGCTACTTGTTTTGGCAAATACCATCTCTCTCTGAGACGTAGTTTAGAATAATATATCCTTCACCCAGGCGCAATGTCTCTTAGTCACTCTGACTCACTTTCTTTTACAGAGTCTACACTCGCAGTTAACGCTCAACTGATGAAACTGGTGTCATCGGCCGGGGGGACCTTTGAAATGATCTGTTCCGTCAGTACCAAAAACATACCCTCCCCGCGGTTTTCTGTGCAGGTGACAGTGGAGAAGCCGCCCTCTCCCAACTCAGCTCCTGTTATCTTGTTGAGCCGGGACGGATTGACCAAGAGGGAAACAGACAGTAACACGATGCTGGAAAAAGTGAAGGAAGGGGTTTACCGCTTCCGAATTTACCAGGCACAGGTGCAGGATATTGGCGCTTATCGCTGTTCCATCACTGCCTGGACCCAAGGAGGAGGCAGAACCTGGAGGGAAGTGAGGAACCAAGTATCGGACCCAGTGCAGTTAGAGTTCCAGTCATCTGGTGGGTGAATCTCCCGATCTTCACCCCGTGTTAAGGTTGTTTCACGGCCGGCCGGCCGGCCTGCCTCCGTATAAATACATTGATATAGCTGCCTTGGTAGTCAGGAACTCTCCTGAATAACTGAAGTAAAACATAGATTTGGATCCCGGTCTGTTAGCACTTACCATTTTCTTTTCATGTAGAATACGTAAGACCACCCACAATCTATTACTTACTGTGAATAATATGGGTAGATGGCTCAGACAGGGATTAATAAGACTATGGGATCTTTACAGCCAATATCTCTGTGTTGGAGACTGAATGCAGCATGGCATTGTTATCGACCCCTGTTCAATGTCTTTTCTATTTGAGTACAGCGTCTGCTTAATTTGTATTTTAATAATTTGTGGACTAGTCCAGTGAAGATTCTCCTTGCCACTTCAGATGACGGTGTATGGGGAATTGGACTTTACAAACATCTGGGGGACAGTCAGATGAGTGGTGTGATTATGGATCTATGGCTTACAATAAATAAATCACTGTTTCACTGGATTTTCTGTTCAGTTTGCTCTGTATCTATCAGGAGGACCAAACTGACAGTCCAGCTGTGTGGCAGCGGTATTGGGGCTTTTTTGGTGTACCAGAAGAAGGTTGTGTAGTTTTGCTCTGTAGAACTTGTCGTACACTGAGATGGATCAATTGATATGTTTTTCTCTATCTGTATCCCCAGGTCCAGTGTTTAATGTCACGGCTTATACAGACAGCCCCTCGGTGTACCTCGGTGACAGAGCAGAATTCTGGTGCATCATCATGATTGATGGTCTGGCTATGGATCCAGGTAAATCTTGGCTCTCACCATCTCATTATATATTTTATCATTTAGAATGCAGCCCCCGCCTCGCTCCCATTTACCATGCTCATTATATATTTTATTATTTAGAATGCAGCCTCTGCCTCGCTCCCATTTACCAGGCTCATTATATATTTTATTATTTAGAATGTAGCCCCCGCCTCGCTCCCATTTACCATGCTCATTATATATTTTATTATTTAGAATGTAGCCCCCGCCTCGCTCCCATTTACCATGCTCATTATATATTTTATTATTTAGAATGCAGCCTCCGCCTCGCTCCCATTTACCAGGCTCATTATATATTTTATCATTTAGAATGCAGCCTCTGCCTCGCTCCCATTTACCAGGCTCATTATATATTTTATTATTTAGAATGCAGCCTCTGCCTCGCTCCCATTTACCATGCTCACTATATATTTTATTATTTAGAATGCAGCCCCCGCCTCGCTCCCATTTACCAGGCTCATTATATATTTTATCATTTAGAATGCAGCTCTGGCCGCCCCCATTTACTATGCTTCATTATATATTTTATTATTTTGTGAATGTAGCCCCCCGCTTCTCGCCCTACTTACCAGGCTCATTATATATTTTATTATTTAGAATGCAGCCCCCCGCCTCGCTCCCATTTACCAGGCTCATTATATATTTTATCATTTAGAATGCAGCCCCCGCCACGCTCCCATTTACCATGCTCATTATATATTTTATCATTTAGAATGCAGCACCCGCCTCGCTCCCATTTACCATGCTCATTATATATTTTATCATTTAGAATGCAGCCCCCGCCACGCTCCCATTTACCAGGCTCATTATATATTTTATCATTTAGAATGCAGCCCCCGCCTCGCTCCCATTTACCAGGCTCATTATATATTTTATTATTTAGAATGCAGCCCCCGCCTCGCTCCCATTTACCATGC
The DNA here is from genome assembly GCA_933207985.1 of Pelobates cultripes. Classification (NCBI taxonomy): domain Eukaryota; kingdom Metazoa; phylum Chordata; class Amphibia; order Anura; family Pelobatidae; genus Pelobates; species Pelobates cultripes. The sequence goes on from OW240912.1 coordinate 2,707,037, forward strand.
TCGTTATATATTTTATTATTTAGAATGCAGCCCCCGCCTCGCTCCCATTTACCATGCTCATTATATATTTTATTATTTAGAATTCAGCCTCTGCCTCGCTCCCATTTACCAGGCTCATTATATATTTTATTATTTAGAATGCAGCCTCTGCCTCGCTCCCATTTACCAGGCTCATTATATATTTTATTATTTAGAATGCAGCCCCCGCCTCGCTCCCATTTACCATGCTCGTTATATATTTTATTATTTAGAATGCAGCCC